>CAJRST010011113.1:6755992-6884378 GCA_907169785.1 Menidia menidia | reverse complement strand
ATAGATAGATAGATAGATAGATAGATAGATAGATAGATAGATAGATACCTTGTTTTTCTATCGACTTTTCTGTTTTGTCACTTTAAAAAATGCTAGCATGCTAACATGTTAAACCAAAATAGAGAGCTAATGAGAGGTATTTGGTCATGAAATCCTTTGCTTAAAAAAAAACATTTGAAACTTGTCAGCTTGTCCTTAGGTTGATTTTTTTTGTGTTCGAAGACATGACTTAAATGCTACAGCTGTGGATTGCTACTGCTCCTTTGAGCTAAAGTCTTAGTTCACAGGGGCACAGTTGCTCTGATAACCAAGCTTTTCTCCAACTGTGACTACAATATCAAAACAAAAAACAAGATGGACTGCAGTTTTTGGTGTGTGCCGCAAAGGTCAGATAAGGATATTCATGGGTCCTATACACCAAAAATGGAAAAATGACATTTTCTGACTAAGAGAGCTCTTCTAGAGGCAAAAACTTCCCAATGTGAATCATACAAATTAGTTTTTGGGGAATCGATGAAGGAAATTTTAAGCCAAGGTTAGTTTAAGCCTAAATTTAGTTTTTTACTTAATCTCCTATTTATTACAGATAATCTAAATAAGGGGTGAAATTTTTTTATTTCAGAGGTACAAAAGCGAACCTGCTGTGGTAACAGAATGAACAATATTATTCTTAGTCAGCGTGGTGTGTATGCTTAGCAGCTTTTCATTTTTCTTTTGACCTTTTTAAAAAAAAAAGAGTAACATGAACTCGGCACATCATGACGTATGGATTCAGAGGGGGTCTGTGTGCCTTCCTCTGTGGATACGGTTTATAATACACAGCGAAGCTTAGAACTAAGACTGAGATGATTGGATGGACAGGAAGCCGGGGAAGGCAGACACGTTGCCGTCATAACAAGCTATCTAAGTGGGCAAAGAAAAACAGAGGGGAGTGGAGAGAGCGATGGCGGACGACTGAGTCAGCAGTCCTCCGTCCGTCCACCACCGCCCCCTCCCGTGTCCGCGTCCATCACACTCCATTTGACTGTTAAATCACCCACTCAGCACAACATCACAGCGAGACAGGGAAACCAGGAGAATGGCAGCGACGCACATCCGAAGTCCGACGGAAGCAGAGGATGAGAGTCCAGAGTGTGTGTTTGTGTGTGTGTGTGCGCGTAATCCTTAATGTAAAACCGTAGAGTAATGAGCGCGTTTGAGGTAAAGATGGGAGATGGGAGCAGCCATGTGCAAACTGTCGGATAAAGTTGGACAGCATGTCAGGAGGAGGTCTTCAGGTAGGGTGGTGTGCGTTTGTCAGCATCTCGTCATTGTGTGTCTGACTGGGTCGTGTTTGCTCGCCAACGGGACGCGACGAGAAAAGAGCTCCTTCTTTCTTTTCATCGTCATCTATTGATGAGTTCCGGGTTTGGCCAGTTTTTGAGGGTTAAGTTTGTTTGCATTTGTTTTCCCCCTCGGCATCGAAAAAAACCCATTTTCACTTTTTTCTTTCTCTCTAATTCCTGTCTTTTTATGTGTATGAAATGTTTCACGAGGATAAGATAATGGTTTTCAGATCCCCCTGATCAGACTCTAATGATAATCTCAAACTTTCGGGAGAATTGAATGTAGGTACTCAACATAAGCACCTGTATGGTTTAGGCCAAGCCTTATTTTTTTTTGTTTGTTCTTCAAACAAACAAAAACTCACCTGAAAACAGTTAAGGATGGCATTTCTTTTTACGGCGAAAACGTTTATTGAGGAGTTAAAGGAACAGAGGAACACCGAGGGTCAAGCTCCGTCCTACTGTTGCTGCTTTCTGTGTGTTCAGCGTTGTCCCCTGACTCAACGTTTTCCCTGTCCGTGCCCTTGTTTTCATGCCCTAATGTGTTTGCTGATACATTTAAACAGTCAGAATCCTAACGGTCAGTCAAATATTTGGCCTCAGATGTTGGATTTTTAACGTGACCTTGATTTGCCTCATAGTTAATGATATATCAGACCATGTCGTAATAACTGAATATAAGTTAAAAAGACATTCAAATGCAAATCCTGCTTTAAATTTTTTTTTCACATTTAAATCCTGTGCATTGGGGATTCGAACATGATAGTTAAAGTTAATCCCCTAATAGTTTTATTTCCAAACCTGTTCCCCCTGCCATGTTTTTTTGCACAGGTCAGAATTTGCATGACGCTGGTTTTAATTTGCACACCGTGACCTCTGACCCCAACCGATGGGTCGATATCAAGGCAGCATTTGCATATACGTTACAGGAAAGAATCACCTCTGGTGCGTTTTGCGTAGTTGTAATCAGAGATAAACCTCTCTTCCCTTTATCTTTGATTGTTACTTTTCATTTTTAGAGTGAACTGACACTGTATTATCTCCTCTGCAGGTTGTAAATATGCGTGTCACGCTGCCTGTCGGGATAAAGTTAGACTCGACTGCCATCCCGCCGCCTCACCCAGCAGTCAGGACCAACTCAACAACAACACGCAGCTCCATGTGAGTAGAGAGTGCACTCCAAGTCTGACGTCTGGGTCTTTTTTTGTGAGTAAGCAGCTCTCCCGAGCAAGTTCTTCATGAATATTTTAAATCCAAAAATCCTGTTTTTTTGTGCCTAGTAAAGTTTGAAAGCCCCCTCCTTCCCCAATAACCTCTTGGTAACCAAATATGTTCTTCCAAAGCATGTAAAATTCTTCTTTCCATGCACTTTGTGCAGTATTTTAGTTGGCATTGGCTGAAAAATAAGCCCGAAAAAATAAATAAATAATAATAAAAAATCGATTAAAAAAATGTTCATATGCAAACAAAAAGAAAGTCGTTCATTTGAGATTTGCACAAAACATTCAACACCAATTCTAGAGAAAAAAGGGAAAAGTCAAATATGCACCAATAGTTGATCTTATGATCTAGTAACAAATGTTATAGGTAATTCATGCCACTGATTCATTACCAGTCAATGTTGATAGCTGCTACATTTCCTCCTGCTTCTCCTTCTCCTGACTTTTGAGGAACGTTCCTCCCACCAAATTCAAGAGGAAGAACCTATCTTCTAATGAAGTATCAAGATCTGACATCTTTTCTCTGTTTTGTTGACTTTATTTACATTCTTTGCACTTGTTTCAATCTGAATTCATATCGATGGTTGAAGCCCTTTGCAAATATCTTCATCACTAAAGCTGACTCTGTGTTATTCAGGAGGAAAACAAGTGTAACGGTGCTAGTGCTGAGAATTACCACAAGATAGTGCTGTGGGCAAACATTTTGGCTCCCTTTGTTTGTCGTTTTCACCTCATCAACTGTTTACAGGAGCGGTT
Organism: Menidia menidia; assembly: GCA_907169785.1. Taxonomy (NCBI): domain Eukaryota; kingdom Metazoa; phylum Chordata; class Actinopteri; order Atheriniformes; family Atherinopsidae; genus Menidia; species Menidia menidia. Next base: position 6,881,077 of record CAJRST010011113.1, on the reverse strand, counting down.
TAAGTCACAACAATAACACGTGCATGTATGAACACACAATGACGTTATTCTTTAGCAAATACTGACAAGAGAGGGGGGAGTTTACAGCAGGGAAACAGGGCCGTGACAAGAAGAAAAAAACATTGATCAGTTTTGGTGAATTTGAGAGCTTGAATGTGAGCCTTCTGCAGGCTTCCTAACTTCCCTGGACTCACACACACACACGCACGCACATATGTGCGCACCCACCCACGCTACATCACTCACCAAGAATGGAGCGTGTTTAATTCCCGGAGGGGGGGTGGAGGCTGACAGTCGAGCATCTCTGGTTCGTGTTAGAGTGTGTTTGTCGACCACACCAGTTGTCGTCAATGTCACATAACCGCATCTGTTGGATTTCGGTGATGTTAAGAGTGTGTGGCAGCTATTTCTCCTACAGGAAACAGCTATGAAGGCTGAGAATTACCCGGTCAAAATCCTGTAGTTTTTTTAAAGGACGCCCACTCAGCGCTTTTTCCATGGCCTGTGGTTTTTGACTTTTGCGTATTTCTCAAACAGCATCACAAACAGTTGGATTTAACAATAAACATTTCCCACTTGGTCCCTGCACTTTTTTTTTGGTCACTTTTTCTTTGGGATGCCCATTTCGCAAACTACCATTGTCCCACCAAAAACCAGCCACCTCTACATGTCGTCTGGCAGATAAACATTTCAGTATTTGTGCACGTTGCGGCTTTGGGCCCCCGGCAGCACTGATGTGGTTTGGTTCTTGCAGCAGGAGGATCGGCTCAGCACATTTCACAACAGCGCCGAGCGCTCCAACACGCTCCAGTGGTGCTGAGTAATGCTGAGCACACTGTTGCGGGTTAGTGGGAGTCGGTGGATTCCGAGCCGATATGTTTTTGCCGCCTGTGTGAGGGCGGCACGTAGTCGCTGACGTGCGGCAGAGAGGCGCAAGCTCCAGGCTTCCATGTGTTCTATTTGTCCCGCACAGGGGTAGGAAGGGTGGCCTGCCAGTGGGCGAATCGGTGGGTTAAAACCGAACTACACGTCTACAAGCAAGAGGCAGAGATTCAGCTTCAAATAGGTGGCAGTGTTCTGTACCTGGATGAATGAAGTGGTCAAGTCAGGTCGGGGATTGGGCATAAACTTCCCTTCCAAACCTACCAAGAGAGTCAAGGCCAATACGCCGTGTTGACCCCCGACGGGCCAAAAAGTATGAGCAACTTGGGTTTCTTGCCTTTGGCGACTTGTCACAAATCTAGTCAATTTCTATTTGTAGCAGTAAAAAAGTTTTTGGGGGTTTTATTGGGACGTTATTTAGAGGCAAGCTTTCTCATTTTTAAACTGCTGAGTGGTTGTGTTCCGGCGTTTTATCTAGTTCCATCTGGCTTGGATGCCTGACAGTTTGGGCGTGAATTAAAAAATAAATGAAAATATACGGTGTGACATGAAACTTGAAATGACTGACGAGCTCGATTACGAAAAGAGATTGACTTTCACAGTTTGACCTCAAGGTGTCAGTAATTGTTGTGGTCCGTCATCACTTACTAAAATCTTCTTTTTTTTGTGCTATCAATCTATTTATCTATCACAAGATACAACTGAATTGATATACCATATGTGCATAGTTTTAATATGTACCATGTGTCATTCTGACGACTCAAAACAAGCGTTTTCAGAAATTATCTCTTGAAATTTTGTTATGAGTTTTTATTAGTCTGTTACTTTTTGTTATGTTGGATCAGATTCTCTGCGAATTACATATACACATATGTACTCACACACACAGACACACACACATATATATATATACTGTATATATATATAGAACATGTAGTGTTCTATATAAGTTTCTGTGTGGTAAGTGGATGCCTGTCACCACTAGCTGACATGCGTGCACACACACACACACACACACACCTGTGACAGTTATCACTGTATCAGATCGCCGTGTCCTCAATGGGGCAGTCAGCCAACTCGCGGAGGCATTTACTTGGAGTGTAATACTAGTAGGGGGAATACCTCCTGTCCTGTGAGTGTATATTTATTTTTGGGCGCCACCGTGTAGCCGTCCCTAACACTTCACTGCTCTGTTACACAAGGGTACAAGAAGTAAATTCAGCACATCACCAGCCCAAGTTTGACGTCAGCCCGGTTTCATCAAGCTACTTAGACAAACCACCGATTATTAATAAACTAACATAATCAATGATAAATTAAATCAGCTGTAATGAATGTGTTCCACGTGAAACCATGAGACGAGAAACGCAGAACACACCAGAATTTACATAAGGTGTCCTGAAAGCACAAGTAAATCTATCACATGTACCTTATGAATGACCATATGCCATCATGAAACTACAACAGTTATTTTCTGATAAAGTAGCCCTCAATCTCTACATTTGCTCAGTATATAAAGTCTTGAATTAGCACAGTGCCTTAAAACCAATTTTGCTTTCAAAATGGTACCACAGTAGAAGCAAGCAGTATTTTTTTCTTGTAATATTTCATATTAAGTATTTTTAGAGGTGTCGAGCGTTGAAAAGTGTTACTTTCAACAACAAAAATGAAGAATAAAGAAAAATAAGTAATCCTATAATTTTACATTCAAATTCTTTTGGTTGCTCTACATGTTAGTTTTGTCCAAAATTTGTAAACTGGTGAACAGTTTTTGGGTATTGTATATTTTAATTTTTTCTTTATTGTGTTTTTTTTTTTTAAAGTTGCAGAGAACAGAATTTTAGAGAACAGCCGATTTGTTTTGTGAAAACAGTCTCTTTTTTGTTTTCTAGATCTGGTATTATACCAAGCAGGTTGTTCCATTTTTTCAACCACCCCAGTGTGTCGGCACAGCATGTTGCACTCTCCTGTAATGGGACTGGTTCAGCTACGGGGAGAGGCTGTAAATGACTGACATGGAGAAAAGAGAGAATAAGGTCCACTTCCTGTCTGCTGGGAAAAACAAACACAGGCGTAGGAAGGGGAGCAAAGAGAAAAGCGAAGAGAAAAGAGAAGTCCGGACAGAGAGGAATGTTCATGAGTTTTCTCTGTGGCTTTAATGGAGGCTCGTTAACACCAGTGGGTCGACATGGGTAATGATTATTCTGAGCCTGGGAGTGTTTAAAGACCTCTTTGGCTTCTTAGGGAAGCAACACAAAACACAAAACAGCCAGAGTTACTGTAGAGACAAGCGGCAACACAAAGCACATGACTGTCATCTCCCAGTGGCTTAGGTTTACACAATTCTTTATTAAAAAAAATGCTAGCTGCTTTAAATGTGCTTTAAACAAATCTAAAACTGCTACATTATGGTGTAACATTGTGCAAGTACAAGACTAGTTTTGGCATGCATTCACAAAGTCATAAACATGAAGTGAAGACATTAAAGCCATTTGATGAATGAACGAATACTATTGGACAGATCAATTAAGTAATGTAAGAAGTAAATATATGCTAATACTTTCATCTGCTGTTCTGAAAATTCTTGTTTTATGAGTTCTTCAAAGCAGAGGGGAGATTTTTTTTATCCTTAAATTGTACCAATTGTATTTCCTCACTAAATGCTTTTCGTACAACTGATTTGTGTGTGTTTTGTGTGTCTGGATGTAAATGACTAGCTACTGTTAAAATGTTTTTCAGTAAGAAAAATGTCAAACTGAAAACCTTGCTGTAGTGCCAGAAATGGAGATTCAGCCCATTCACACGGAGGCTCAAACATACAAACGCAACCACTGAGTCACTGGAGACTAGAAAAGTACACAAACTGTGTTTTTTCTATTCTGCTTCACTTCCACAAGGCCTGAAATTACAAAAAAAGGAACACACTCCTTGTGTTATTTTCACAGTGTTAATGTTCTCAAGAAGTTCTGGAGTTCTCAAACTTGCCGAGTCATTGGATGCTAATTGTGAAACCAGTCCCCAGTTAGCTTAGCATAAACTCTCAATATAATGTAAAACCATTGGACATAAGTTTCCCATCAAAGGGCATCAAAGTCCAACAACCAGCAGTTGTTGTTCAATTTAATAACCCTGAAAAAAGCATTTTTTATTTGTGTAAAACACAATAAAATGTACAACATTAGCATGTTATTCTTGTTTGGCTAAGCTGCATTTACTGTTAACTAACCAAACTGTAGGCTCGCCTGAAGTAAGCAGGGTGTCCTAATGATAGAAATCAGTTATACTGAAGGATCTTTAATTGGGAAGGATCTTTAATATTGATAATTTTTTATAGATTTGACATAAAATTAATCTAGTCATTTCAATAAAAAAATAATAAAAAATTATTCATTCAAAAACATAAGGGAAATATAGACAATGCTCTGTTAAAAACATTGTAGAGTACAACAGAGCCTGAATAGCTGTTTTCCTTTTTTTTTCAAACCTTTTTTTAAAATTTTTTATAAATCTTTTTTTTTAAAAGATTTTTTTGGCTCTAGTGGCCTTTAATGATAGTAGCTTGACAGGAAAGGGGGCAGAGATAGAGAAGGGGAGACCTGCGGGAAAGGGCCATGGGCTGGATTCGAACCCAGGCCGCCCGCTTGCGAGCAGAGGCTCTGCATATGGTCCGCCCGCTGTACCCATTAGGCTACAGCTGCGGCCCTCAAACCTTTTTTAAACCAATGCTAACAATGCTAATATTGGGACTGTCCTAGCCAAGGTTGCAAGCACTCTGAGCTGATTCAGGGCAGCAGTTGGTCTGAGGGGATGGATACCTGTGGGCATGAACAACATTAGTACAGCACATACAGTGATGCCCTCTGCCAAGAAGAAGGGTCACTATGTTAAATGGAAAAATGAATCTTGGGAAAACCATTGCAATTCAAACCAGACTACACAATACCCCTACTCTCTGTGTCCCAGACTCCATTATCCTTTGCCTTTACTATCACACATCTGGATTCATGCCGTTTTTCCTGTAAACAAACATCATCACCATCTTCTTATCAAGCCGCCTTTTCCTCTTGGTGTATCTCCATAAATCCTCCCCTTCCTCCAGTCCTCTAATCAGTCGCCTATTGTGTTAAAACAAAAACAAACATAGCAACTTACCTGCCAAACACTGGTGAGGAAATGGAGGAGGAACGTGAGGAAAAGACAAACTTGGTAAGATAAAATGTAGGCAGTTTGTACGCAGAAAAAAAAAGCAGACAAGAGAATGCTCACACACAGGACGGAAAAAGGAGATGAAAAACAAAATTAGATTTTGCTGTATTGCATGAGTCTCGTCCCTTCATATATAAGCCAAGTATGGACCTTTTTTTTTCAATTTTAGATTCTAAACTTAACCTAAGATTTCAAACATGTGTTACACAAAAAATGCATTTGTCAAAGCCACAAAACTTGATTTTAATATCCAGAGAAATCCCAAGATGTCAGCACTTCCACAGAAACTTTGTGCACTCTGTTATTAGGCTGAGACTGGGGCTTATTGAAAGCGTTTGAAGAAAGATACTCTAATTTAGCTGTGTGAAATGCTGAAAAGGGATTACGCTGACATCTCTAACCACAGCGGGGTGTTTTATGGGCTGCCTGACAATGCAGAGGGATTTTGACGAGTGGCCGTTAATTCAAACCATGATGTTTTATGAAACGTTTATGAAAGGTTCAGCAACCAATGACAAGTATAAATTATTCCTCTTTCCGTCCCTCCATTATTCTTAGCTCATCTAAAGTATGGTTGCAGACGTAACAGATCCAGGTGGGAATTTATATCTGACTCTCCCTAGCGACAGTCTCCGGCTCCTTTCGGGAAATCCCAAGAGGAACCGCTTAGTGGCAATTAATTACTTTCCATATTTGCCTGTAACTGTAGAATGTGTCAAACCAAACATTATGAACCCTTTTGTGAAACAATCATAATGATACTGTTTTCAATATGTTTCAGGAACACCTAAAACTATACAAACAAATGTTATTCACATTTAAATGGAATTATACCCGTCAGAGTCTATTACTTTTTATCCATCAGGTCTAAATCATATGAGCTTTTGTATTGCTTAACATATAAAACATTAAAAAAGCCAGTTTTCTAATGATGTTTTCCAATCCAACATAATTTTTATTCATAATAACAGGGTAGTCTCATAAATCCCCCAAATCCATTATATTAAATGACAAACAAATGATCTAAAGGGAGACATCGCAGTGATAAATTGACTGACTGGATATATTGTTGGGTTTTTCTTCGACCATGTTATTCAGATCCTTTTTTTCCTTCTTTTTTTTGTGCGAATTGAGCCAGACAGCCAGACAGCACAGGAGGCAGCAAAAGAGGGATGAATTATCACAGCCAGTGTTGAACTATAATCTTTGTGGATTGTGCAGGATTAACTCCCCAGTCGGATGTTGGCCTGACAGACAAAGCTCCCCCATCATCAGCTGCCTGTTGCAGAAACAGGACACCAGTCTGTAGCTTAAAGATCCAACAACAGACGGGTCCCACTGATTTTCCTCTTTTTTTTTTGGCTTCTGACGTGTCCCGACATGACCGACTGTGCAGCCGAGCCTAGAAAGCCTTCATCACACCTCTTTGTAAAAGCGACATGAATAATTTTACAATAGCAGTTTGGAATCAGCGAGACGTGATGCACATGTTTTTGATCACTGCTAAAAGATGTCGACTTTCGAAGCCCAGTCTCGTCTCGTCTGTAATACTAAGCTTATAAACATACGCCCCGTGGTATTTTTATATTATGTGAAACCACAGAAATGAAATCACAGTGAAAAGGAAAGACCACTAGCTGGACCACAGTGAAACAGGATAAGAGCAGTTTCTTGCTTGATGAGTTCAGCAGGTTTTCAATAAAACTGATACATTTGTGAATGAGTGCAGTGTTATTGGAAAATTGTTTGTATCAATGCGCACGTGCAACGTTTTTTACAAAACGATGCGGATGAATTTAAATTAGGAGCATCTCCAAAGTGTGTTGGACATTTTAGATCGTTTTATTTCTATTTTCTTTTTAAAGATTTTGCTTAGAATAGCACAATACCTAATCTTAACTTAATAGAATAACAATATAGCTGTTTTATGGTGGTATGGAATTAAAAAAGAACATGCCTGCATGTTTAATTTAAGCACTATATAGCTTTAGGTGTGCATTAATCAAGTTGTCAATCAGATTTTAATCAAAGCGTTGACAATCACTTCTACAACCTGCGGGTCTTGTGGTGACATGACACTTAGATGGACTCCTAACCCGTGTGGGGCATGCCCGGTTTTTCTGCCTTTCACCCAGCAGCAGCTACAATAGACTCTAGACCCCCCTGTGACCAAGAATTTAATTAAGTGGGTGTAAAAAAAACAGATGAAATCATCCCTTATATCAGCCTGCATTGACTATGTGTCCTCCTCAAAGCCAAAACAGCCTTGTTCGAGCTAAATATACAGTAAAAACCAGACTGTTTTCTGTCTTTGACCTTTTATAATGATATTTTTCTCTGGAGTAAACAACCCAACTCAATTCCATATAAAAATATATCTGTATTTCTGTCTTATGGTTCTTATATGCTGTGTCGTGACTGGCTGTGAGGAATAATGAGGCTGTTTAACAATGAAGGAGTATATCGGACATGTCCAGGTCAGGTCGATTCATATCTCGATCTTTCTTCAAGCCACCGATCCAGATAACGGAGTCACCCTGCATCTTGGAACAGAACTATTTTATCCTGAGAGGTTTGAAGCTGTGGGTTAGTGGGAGTCTCCGCTTTCAAACCGTGTATTCCTATCACTCCGCTAATAATCAGAGGTGGAGAATCTCTTAAAAAAATCAAACTGTAACACGGGACGCGTCTCCAGATTCACTCGCCCGCGCGATAAGAGACCAAAACGGATGTTTCATCTCGAAATCAACCCGGTTCAATCTGGTGCAGGGTGGCAGCACCCGGGCATCGAGAGGTCACTTTCCTGCTGAGCTGCTGGGCGGTTCAAAGGAAAGCACAGATCCTTATCGGGGGGCGGGACTCCAGCAGACTCCCGGGTGTGCGCCTGGGTCTGCGCGGCGTTTGCTTGTTTGCGTTTATCTTAGATCCTGCCCTTATCCTGGGGGATGGGGGGGACCCAAGATACCGAGCGATAGGGGACGAGATCTTTGACTGTGAATGACCCACATTCAGCACTCATACAGGCTTCCCGAAGCGGCCTCGCTCCAATGCGTGCTGACAGGCCTCAAGCTGAAGCAGCAGAAAAATGGAGAAAAAAAAACGAAAACGAAACAATGAAGAAGTCCACTTTAATATCTCCGCTTCCAAAGCCGTTGTAGTCCAAAGGTGCTTGCCTTCCAGCGAGTTCGGCCTCCGTCTGTGTATAAAGGATCACATGTTTAAAGATTGTGTTGGCCCAGGAAGAGAGGCTCATCAGGCCAATAAATCCCCTTCGATTGAATTAAAGGGCCAGTCTGCTTCTGACTGGGGACTCCTGTGTCCGGCACAATCCCGGTATTGTGTCGCCGCCGCAGAAAAGCTCCTCTCAGCCCCGAGCAGACCAGCTGCTTTTCCTTACCCTGTTAAGAGCTTAAATGAGTGTCCGGCAGAAAATGTTATTTTTAATGAAAGTTCCACCCCCCAGCGACCTAGCTTACGCAACAGCCATCGGTATGAAAATGCTCATTTAGTTGGATCTTTTAGATTTAGCTGGGTATTTGTTTACGGTGGATAAATTAAAGAAAGAATTAAGGGAAAAACCGTGGTTTTAGCTTCCATGTCCCACAGAGTGCACTTTGGGATTGTTGAGACTGAGTCTGTAGATCGCCACAGGGATCAGACGTCACCCTTCCAAAAGACTTTTGGTTTAAAATCTCGTATTTGGTGGTTCACCCATAAAAACGTTGACTTTTTGCAGTGAACCTCCCTTTAAAGGGACCAGTAAAACACCTAAGAGACAAACCATGCCCTTTTCTTAAAAGTTTATAAGTTTACATGACTTTTTTTTTTTTTCTACAGATGACTTGAAACTTGTTTTAGACTCCAAAACTGACTTTAGCTCTGAGACCAAACCGCATGCCAGGAAGTTGATCATTTCTTAAATATTCACGGCTGTATTGAGTCGATATGTGTGTAAGAATAATGAAAAGCTGATTGACACAAACATATTTTTCAAAAAGCCTCTCCACATTGGTGGAGATATTCCACAAATCTGGAAGGAGAAAACTTCAAATGTCTTTCTACGGATTTCGGTGAGTTTAAACTTTGCCTGACCAGCGAAACCCACACGTCTGCAGCATTTGAGCTCTCTGTCCACGATTATGTGATACATCGGACCTGCCTGTGAAGCCCCCCCTCTCCCCCCCTGTTCTTTGATCATTACACTCTCTGTGTTTTCTGTCTGTCCTGGTGAAACTCTGAGCAGCCCGGCATAGAACCCAGGACGCTGGATGACACTAAAACAATAAATACAGGCTTTCATCATCTCTTATGCCAAGACAATATATAGCAGCACCAACAGCTGCTTCTGAAACCCTCCCTCTGGACACCGCACACACTCAAACACACACTACCTACATGAAGGCCACACAGTGAGACTCGTGGTAATAAACTCTGAACTGCTGTTTTCTGTGCGAGAGTCACCAAGTTGTCGATCATCTTCCTCTTAGGATATCCCGTTGTGTGCAAGTTGTTTACAGATGTGACTTTTGCTCGATTCATATTCGGACCTCGTTGAACCAAAAGCTTGAGTCATATTGTTTGGTGTGTTTGCTCCTCTATTTAAAAAAAAAGAATGTGTTTAATTGATGGGTATATCTGCTATTCTGCCCCCATTTGGACTTCCAGTTGTCGCTTATCCGCAGAAATTAACTTCATGACGCAAGATTAAAGTAACCAGAACACGCCTGAACGCAAAGCGAGCGTGTGAACATTAAGGTTACTAGAGCCAAGTTCCATTCTCAGCCTGAAATCTCATGCTTTCTCTATTCGACTCTTTTTTTCACCTGAAGTTCTATTGGCCAAACAGCACACAACATTCTGCGGACTGTTGGCTAAATGTTGTCGGACCGGCTGCCACAATGTAGAACCAATGGGCTCAGATTACAAAACAAACACAAAGACAATATCTGGGGATTTCATCATTGTCCTGGAACATAGTCCATGCAAACATGTTTGGTTCCAAATATCTTTAGTTGCAGTTTATACGGAAATATAGCTATAGGTAGCTATTTTAAACGTAATGAAAATATTGATAATTTGCTTCTGAAGCTTTTACTAAATGGTTCCAGGTTTTTTCAATTGGCACAAATAGACAAAAAGAATTTGGGTTTTTCCAAAAGTTGGACACTTGTTCAAAAGAAAACCAAAGACATGCCATTTCACCAAGGCCAACCTGTCACTTTGTTAAGGAGAGCTTACCAAAAGAAAACCACCTGCTTCTGGTTCTCACATTAGTAGTAGTGTTAAGGCACACACACACACACCACACACTGAGCCCCTTCTACCTTTTAATTAGACAACAGACGCACGCCTACGAGCACACCCGTGTGTGTGCGTTCAGACAACACACACTCACCTGTAGGAGATAACAGGGTGAGCTCATCCCAGCCTGAGGGAAATATTTGACGTCATTTCCCCTCTCTCTGCTTCTTTTTATGCCCCCTGCTTTTTTAAATCACATTCCGAGATATTTGGCCTCTCACCTCTCCCCAACCTTCTGCAGCCCCTCTCACGGCTCTGGCCTCGCCCTATCGCTGACCTATCAACTCCCGGCACCCGAATTGTCAAGAAAAGATGATGAAATTAGGCAGTTTGTCATGAACGTTTGCAGTGATGAAAACAACGCTTAGCTCATCCAACTCCGTTGAGGGTGTCTGTCCTGCTCATCGTTCAAATATGGCCCCAGTTCCTCAACTCCTCCCCAATTCTCTTGTTTCCTAATGTGATATTTTTTGGGGGGGTTAAAGCTTTTTTTAAAAAAAACATTCTTGCATAATGGGAGCGGTCTCCCAAACAGACGTCATCTTGAAAGTCAAGACATGCTCTGTCTTTGAAACCAAAAACTTGACAGCGTAGACATTAATGCTTTGATTTTGCCCCCTCTCCCATGTTGTGACAACAAAAGGAGAACCTGACCCCCCCCCCCCCCAACTCACATACACACACACACACGCACACACCCTGCATACTCTGAGGTCTGTAACTGCCTGCTGTTGAAAGTAGATTCATGTAAAACCCGGCTCTGTTTCCTTGTCCTCGTGGAAAGTTTGTGTTCAAGCTCCCTTAACTAAAAATCCTCCTTTTTTTTAGAGGCCGAACGGCCGGAATTAAAGGTTTTAAATCTATATTCCGATTACAGAGGCTACAGTGAACAATCATGCATCACGGGATCAGGCAGCAGATGGAGCGGCCGCATCTGCGAGCACTCAGACACTGTCAGTGACGTCCATCTGCCATTCGGTCACTTACAGCGAGAGGCTTTGGCCGCTTATGTTACGGCATCGATAAAATGGGCCTCCAGCCGAAGTCGGCCGAGATCCGAGCGCTGAGGGAGCGTCGGATCGGCTTTGTGCTCCCTAATATTATGTCAAGCCTCCCTCCAAAGCAGACATGGACTCTGGGAATGAGATAGGGTTGCTGTGATTTAAAGTCTGATTGCTGGCTAAATCGCATCAAAACTTCATTGTAAGAACCTTTTTTCTTCTTTTACTTTTTTATAACGACATGCTCTTTTGCTCTTTAGAGGACTACATGCAAACCCATATATGATGGGCCATGATGATGATGATGCATATGGAGATGAAGATCCAATTACTAGCATGTTAGAGGCCCATCCCCATAATTTTGCCATGTCAATCACCCCTTAAAACCACTTCTATTCCCTGTTCTCAAGGTGTACGTTTGCTGTTCTAAAGGCTTTTTACCAGCAGATAAACAGCAGAGTCCTGTAGCAGGATGTTGGCGCTCTGTCGTGAAGTAAGCAGAGAGAATACCAAAAATAATCCCCACTGACCAGAGCTGCAGGGAGTGCTTTAGAAATACAGCAAGCTCCGCCGGCCGTGGAATGTCTGTAATGTGTAGCTGCAGATCATCCTCTTCTTTTAATAGGCATTCCTCCATCAAAACCTCCCAGACTCCACGTCTGTCTGCTGGGATGTGTTTGGGTTATTTCATTCCTCGTAGCCAAGATAAGTTATATAACTCTTACATCTAGGTGTTTTTTGTTTTTTTGGTTTTTCTACCTTTATATTTGCATTTGGTCCTATCAATTCTAAATGTTTCCTCTTTTTTCCTGAATGAATGAATGAATGAATGAATGGGGTATTAAAAGAAGAAATGTACCTACATGTTATCTGCATGCCATCTCATGCACATATTTTACTCTTTTTTTTTTTCTTTTTCTCTTCCCTGACGTGTGTACCCACCGTTAAGGTCGGCGACTTTCTAAGAGGGCGGATGTTTGTGGTTGAGAGACTCGCTGAGGATTTAAGAGGTAGCACAAGCCACATAAGAGCGTCTAATAAGTGGAACTGGTTCGACTTGATTACCGAGCGGGGAGTGAGGGCTTAAACGCCCCCAGGAGCTCAGTCCTCCGTTCGGTTTCACCAGCCGGCTGGACATTTTCCTATATCCCCTTCCCCTTCTGTTTCTTTTTTTTTCCCCACGCATTTCCTACACCAAATCCCGTAAAGTACTCAAATCCAACACATTTCAATCACAGTCTCAATTTTAGTCTCTCCTAAGAATTACCGTACAGTGGCTCTCTCTGTGAGTTAGAAGCTGCTTGCACTGGAATGCCAGTAATGTTTAACCAGGCTGGCTCCAGGCCAAAGTGACTGAACGGCAGATTAACACCAGTGACCACACACACCCACACACCCAAGCAGCTGTGTGCACCTGAGTGTGTTTGCCCAGGGTGTGACTCCGTCCAACCAAACTGCACAAACTGGGATGAAATTCCATTTGTGTGAGAAAATCGTCAGCACCCGTTTCACACACTCTCATCCGAGCACCTCCAGGAGTCCAGACAGTGGGCGTGTTCCACAGAAACACGACGCTTAAACCGTGGACACAGAGGAGATGATTTTACCACCATGCATGAGGTGGAAGTTGCAATCACCCGGATCTGCTCAGAAGTATGTGAACGCTGGCATCCACTGGGCAGTTCAGAACATCTGGACAATGCTAGCGCTCGCTAGCCTAGCTAAATTCACGCCATGACGCTAAAATTAGTCGATAAAAGCTTTCAGGAAGCTGTCTGGTTGTGGACAAAACCAACGCAAAAGACAACACAAAATGTAATTTTGCTAATCATTACTATATTATGAAATGAAAAAGTTCAGAGCAATGGGTAACTCCCAGGGGAGCTAACAGCACTGACATGGGCTCCATGATTCACTATGATAAGCTTTTGCAAATTAAGATTACTGCAAAATAAAAACAGAACTGGTATTTTTTCCGTTTTACCAAACATATTTAAGATTATTAAAGTTATGTGCGTAATCTGGTTAGGCTAGGCTCTCATTTGGTCGCTGTTAGCCAATCAGAGTTAAACAGATTAGCATGTTGAATATTCAGGAGAATTGGCGCAAATCGAGCTTCCAGCAGACTTTCTATACCATGCTAGAATGGCTTGAAACAAGGTAAGCAAGGCATTTTCTCCACAAAAATAGTTACAGAACTTCAGTCATAATCACAAAAGCAATGTAACACGTGGCAGAGCACCTTTAATACCTTCCTTTCTCACTGATTAATGTTCTAATCAAGCAAAGATATTGAACAAAGGTCATCCACACATGACTGATCGCAACACTGGGCAAGGTGGATGTTTTTCTGAGCATTTGTGTGTGTTTTGGATGCATCTCTGCAGTGTTTTGTTTTTTTGGAAGAACCAGATTTTGGTTTGGCTGCCCCATCTGTGCCATATTTATTTTTGGTCCCTTTACTAACCCTGCTGGTTTTAGATTAGAGCCTCTGCATCTAAAAAAACTCCCAGCGTGTCCACTGGTCTCCACCACCGGCACATCTGCGGATGGTAGTGAGTTAGGCCTGATTCTGCGCCTGTGTTACTTAGATTGCGCCCAGCTTTAATGGTATTTTGATATCCGTGGCATTTTTCTCGGGCCGGGTGGTCTTTGTTAAAGGTCCATGTGGCAGCAAAGACCTTTAACTCCATCTTTGATGAGGAAGTCTATTCTGTAAGTTGCTGAAAACAGAGGGTACCTTTAACGGCCCCGCTGCTCAGTAATAGTTTCCATTTGTTTGCCCATGACAAGGTGATAAAAGAGGCAACCAGAATATCTGATCCTTTTTACAAAGACATAAACTCAGCGGTTCGTCGCGCTCCCGATCGCATAACACACGTTCAGTGTTTTTCTTTTTGGCACTGCTTTATGACCCCAAATGCAGACTTTACATCTTTTATTACTCACGCTTCCATAAAATGTATGGCAAACACATTGTGCGAAAAGACTTCTATGTAAATGCAGAGAAGCGATCAGCAGCTTGTGAAGGCCTCATTTCTGTTACCCGCTCAGGATCCGTTTAGATCATGGTTGTTTCTTATTTTTCACAGGTTGATTTGGAGCCAGATTAGCAGTCGAAAGTGGTCGAATTAAATGAAAAGGGGTAAACAACAAGATCGATTTTTATATTGATATGATGGATTAATCAATTCTACCTTTCTTATACATCCAAGAAACAAAGTAAATTCCAAAGTGCCTTAAACTTTAGTTATTTATTCTACCAGAAGCTTAAGGATATGAAATGAGTGGTTCCTCCATTGATACCAATGTGATAATGCCAAAATGTTTCTATAGAGATAAACCCGTTTTGGTATCTGGTACATTTCTTAAGTCTGTTATCCTTTGGTTCCTTTGTCATTTGGTGTCAGCAGCAGGATTACTCATCAGGAAAAATTGAACTGATGGACATAAAACATGGGATTGGAGCCTCCTCTTGCCTAAGGACTTTTCTCAGGTTCTATGAGCAAATTAGAGGGCGAACAGAAACAAACCGAGCGTTAGCAAACACCTCCAGGGCCCAAGTTCAGAGAAGAAGAGAAGACGAGTCCCCCGGTTGGGCGGGGACGCTTTGGCTTTGGGTCTCTTGAAACATCCAGCCCAGTTCAAAACTCTAAATGTCATAGGTGTTTACTGAAGTTTACTGGGCAAAGTTGCAGATGCAGTTAAAAGTGACTTCCCAGCAGCCACACGCAGGCATGAAAACCACCAGAGCTGAAGCTTTAAAAAGTCTGCAACAGTCCGGTTCCACCCAAAGAAGACTGCCCACGTCGGTCCTTGCAATTAAACACACACGAAAATGCGTCAGTCCAGCATCACCAGCCATTAAATCCCTTTGCTGTTTGTATTTTGGGTTTACTTGATGCTAAGTCAGAGCAGGGAAAGGATGCTGCAGAGAAAAAAGTTAAGAAAGCTTGCTTTGGTTTGTTGCCTGTTGATCAAGGTAAGAAACTTCCTTTGTTTTTTAGAATATGTGTGAGTTATTTTTATGCGGATTTACTTACGAAAAAAGATCCAAGCAGATCCCTTTTATTTTTCTCCCAGGAATGAAAGTATCTTTATTCTTGTGGGTGGTTAGTATTACAAACATCGTTTAGAATTTCTGTGAAGTCACCCTTGGTGAACAGATCTGAAGCAAAGAAAAAAGGCTCTCCTTTTACCTCAGGGCATCTCAAAAGCCATCACTCTTCTTTTTCACTGAGGGGTAAAACATCAAACCTGAAACGCACTCAAAACTACAGTGCACTGATACCATCTGTGGTCTTTTTGTGTTTCTGACTATGTGACTGTGTTGTATTTTCTGTATTTGTACATCATCTTGATGTCATTTACTAGTATAAATGTGTTTGTCGTAGATGTCTTTTCTGTGGTCATTTTGCTTCTTTTGTTACTATTTTATTTATTTCTTGGTGAGACATAGCTGTTTTTTTTGTTTTTTGTTAATTTGTTTGCCATCATTTCTGTGATTTTGTTTTTTTTAAGCTCATTTCAAGTTTTTTGTGGTTTACTCACATTTCAGTTTGTTTTGTTTTATTCTCAAGAGTACGTTTTCCATGAACAAGTGCCATTTCTTTAAAAAAAAAAAAACTCTTGCTAAAAATGAAAATGATAAAAACAAAACCTTTTGGTTTCATAGAAGTAATCACAAGTCCATGTTTTCATTTAAATTTGCTGTTGAATAAAACCACGCTAACAAATAATATTACAATCTCACAAATGTAACAGAAGTTAATTTACAGATAAAGTTTAGTGGGTGTCAGTTGCTAGATGTTAGTGTCTCTGTTGGTTATTCTTTAGTCTAAAAATATTACAGAAACTTTCGGTTAATGAGACGACCTAGATATTTTTAGGTCTTTGTCTTTGTGTCATCTTAATCCATTTTTAACATGTGCTAAATATTGAATGCTACTTAAATTGGCATCGACTTGCTGATTGGCTGTCAGTTGCATGGGGCGCGGTTGTATTAACTATGAGGGAGGTGATTGGTCGGTATCTATTATGGGCGGGACCATACTGTAGCTCGCTGGCTGTCAGACAGATACCATACATTCAACAGTTATCGGGGCAGGCGTCGTGGCACAGGACGTCCGTGCTGGGAATAGTTACTCTTTGACTTACTATCTCGCTTCAATGCAAGTTTGTGGACAAGTTTAATAGTAAGAACGGATATTTGGGCTTTCTTAACAAAAATGTAAGTCTTTAAGTAAGTTTTGGTCGTGCCGGCGGAGAGAAACGAATGACGGGGAGGAGGAAAGGAGACAACTGGGAGGTAGTTGATCGGATTTGAGAGAGGAAGTCATCCCATGCGGAGATAATATCTGAGGCTGGAGACAGAAATAGACGGAAGCCTTTGTATCTGGAGTTTCTTTCAAGTTGCCGGCTGTGTCATTTTGAGGGGGGGGTTTCGATGCAACCGGTTCCGAGTCGAGAAGTTTTCTCCGCAAATGACGTGGAATAGCACGATGAGCAGTGGCTACAGCAGCTTGGAGGAGGACTCCGAAGAGTACTTTTTCACGGCCAGGACCTCTTTCTTCAAAAAACCCTCCGGAAAAATCACAGAAAGCAAGGTAAACGTTTCTTTTAAATTGAACTACTGTTAGACCGAAGCACTTTAAGCTTCTGCTCTCGTGTTTTGTCACGCCGGTTCCATTCAGGACGGAGCTGAAATCCTCGTAAAACCGGGTATTTAAACGTTTTATGGATGTGCCGAAAGCACGCGCGAATTTCTGGCTTTTAAAACGGAGTCTTCTGGCTTTCACGTTAGCTTGAGCTGTCAGCTTTGGTCCGGCAGGTGTAAGGAGCACCTGAATATTTGTTGACCAACGAGCCCGGTGACCTCAGACCCGTTTTTCCACTTTTTTCCAGCAGGTTTGGTCCATATCCAGTTTGACAGCAGGTGCTTCTTGTTACAGCAAATACCACCCACTATTTCAGCTTAACAAAAGGCATGAAAATGTTTTTTGGATGCTTTGTTTATTTATTGCATATGCTTTTTCTCTTTTTCCTCAATCTGAAGCCACAACCCCACAGGAAAATAGGTCTGGAAATGACATATATTCACAGATGTGGCTTTATCATGTGTGAAACCCACCCCCAAAAATCATCTGATCTCAGCCCCTGACAAAACTCCGGCCTGTATCAGCCTTGAAGTCTCACACTTTCGTTCCCACAGCGTCTGGAACAGTCCTGCAGACATAGCGGGTTTGTTCCCGGCCTTGACAGCTCGGCACACAGAGGCAGAATCGAGCTATTCTTCCCCTCTGCCCACATCAAGGCTGTGTGTGTGTGTGTGTGTGTGTGTGTGAGAGTGAGTCGGGACGCTCTCGCTGATCCAGCAGCAATGCGTGACCCTTCACTTTTCCATAGGTCCTCATTCCTCATGACAGCGTGCTTGTGCGCGCACAATGTTGCCCATGCAGCGCTCTGTGGAGGTGGGGGGGGGGGGGGTCACGACCCGTACCGTGTTAAATGTTAAGCGGGGTGCTGTCCGCTGCCTGGTGGTTTCCCACAGCAGTAATTACAGTGGCAGAGGGGGACAAGTCCCTCGGGAAGAAATTAGAGGCGCTCCTGTATGAAATAACTGGTTGTGTGTCAGAAAAATGAAAGGCGGCTGAGAGGGTTAATTTGTGTTTATATTCACTATTGGGTTGGACTTGTAATGGAGGCAATAATAGATGACTTAAATTACTGGAGGAGGGCGAAGCTTGAATCTGCTGCTATTTTGTAAATGTACCCAAAGTGGAAGGAGCTTTTGAATCAAATTAAAGTGACCTTTACTTAGTTTATGCTCTCATAGCAAAGCCATGTTGGCAAATTTAGTTATGAGAGATCATACTCGATAACCGCAGGCAGCAACACGCTCTTTTTTTTCTTTTTTTTTCTTAAAGTTATCAAGGCCATTCATCACGATTTGCCTGCATGTGAGACATCCAGAGATGTTTTGTTTGCTCTGACTGGCTGTCTAAACTCTTGAAAGATCATTACTTATGTGTTGCACAATTAATAACTTTTTTTAAAGTTCGGGATATAGACAAAAAATTGCCTCCATTTCCGGATTTCGGAGCATTTGCATATTCTTAATTGCACATTCTTGATTAAGATCGCTCGGATCAAAATTGCAGTTCGATCATGGTTGGAAAAAGGACAGGAAATGTCAGAACGACTGGTGAGGCTCAATCCAGCCTTAAACGTGATGCGTTTAGCTGCGTTTGTTAGAGTGAGTCACTGAGGAAGTGAGCCGCTTCCTGGGATGGCTGCAGTCACAGTACAGATGCTGGCATTCATAGTTCTTACCCGAGAGTGACTCGTGGGGGACATGTCTCATCAGGGTACCCAGTGGCTTCGTGAGGGAGAAAAAGTTCACTTTGATAAAAAGCGTAAACATTAAGACAAGAGGAGAAATCTGAAAAGCAAAGACTTGGATGAGCCCAAACGGTAAAACGGAGACATCTGGTCCTCGGATTTATCTCATCCCCTGAAGCACATGCTGCCCTGCCACCTTTTCTGTGTCAATGGCCTTTCTGTCGGCAAATGTCACGCTGACCAGTATGTCAGTGTGTCACATGGAAAAAAAAAACACTCGAGGGTAATCCCACACGAAGCATGCACACACACACACACACACACACACACACACAGTGGATGGCTATGCAGCTCATCTTCAATTCAAATCATCCTTGAGGCTTACTGTGTGGGGTTTTTGTCATTTTTCAGACTTGGTGACGACAGCCGCGCTACAGTAAAGACCCCCCTCCCACACACACACACACACACCGACCTGCATTAATCCCATTGACAGCTTATGTCAAGAGTAACAATCTTTGACAATAAAAACTAATCATCCCGCTCTTATTCAAACACTGATGGCCTCTTATGTTTGCACACCGCAGCTGTTTGTTGGTTCATCTCCCGCCACTGGCTGCTGACGGTGCATGAGTTCAGATGTTTGAGGGTTCAGCTGCTGTCCTGATGTAGAAGCAGCTTTTGGTCGGTTTGTCGCTGCTGGGTTCGCCGAAAAGAAAAGGTTCATAAAGGAGAGCAAACGTTGGATGAAAAACTTCCAGTCAGCTATTTAATGCGATCCCTGACGTATACTTTGAATTGTTTGGCTTCACGTCCAATTGAACCGGCAAGCCCAAAGAGCATAAATCAAGCAACTTATAATCTTGTCAAGTCCCAGGAAAAGACTTGAGGTCATCAGATGAAAGATCCCACATGGTAAAGCGTCCCTACAGCTGCTCCAGTCCAGCACCTGCTGAATGACTGAACAGGTGGGGGGAACATTTGCTAAAGGGCAGCCAACTCTAGTGGAGAGAGTGCGAGAGGCTTGCTATGACGCTTTTCACACCCAGCCCCGGTTCTCGGGGGAATTTTGATTCAACGACAAGCCGCGTCCCCAAATCTGAATAAAATTCCCTACCATAAGTGGACGGGGTTTTTTTTGTTTTTTTTAAGTTGGCCAAGGGATTTTGGTTCATGTAGGAAACCTTTGAAAATGAAAATAGCAGCGACAGCACTTTTCACAGGTTAAAAAGTAACCAAGTTAACAAGATATGAAGAAGAAAAATTGACTGTATGTAGCTCTGTGCTAATTTAATTGCAGTTTTCTTAGCCACAGCATCCCAAATTTGTTCTTGGGGGGGGGGGGGGGGCAGGATAATATCTTTATCCTGACAAATGTATTGATTTTTTTTTTTACTGACAAAAATATTTCTGTTTGCATACATTTTAACTTCCTTGATACAGGTTTTACAAAGAAGATTTACGAGGGCCAAAGTTATAGGTCAAAATCTATGCTGATGATTATAAATTCTTAAACAATATTTCATTGAACAGTTTATTCGCCTCTGTTAATGTAAGCTAACTATATAGATTTTTGCAGGAAATAAATTAGAAAAATATCTTAGTTAAACATTTAGATTGGTTGTTTTACCCTATTCATGACTCTACTTCATAAAGTAATCCCCCTCCCCAAAAAAAGATGATGAAATGAACAAAAACTAGGAAAAAAAGTTGGGAATCGGATTCATATTCAATGGTTTTAACCACTCCATCAGAACCAACAGATAACAAAAGTTGCACTCAAATAGTGGTACTGGTTCCCATAGGAAGCATGGTCAGATTGTTTTTATATCTATAAGATGCTAAAAAAAAGTTACAAATAGATAGATTAGATATAAATCATAGTTTTGGAATATTTTATTATGATCACCTGTCTCTTTTAGCTATTAAAAACGCCATAAGGTGGATGATGTTAGTTTTATCAAGCCGAAATCAGTTTTGTCCAGTTTCATTTTTAGAACCAAAAAAGATGACCGTTGACCAGGAACTGATAAGAGCCTCGGTCATCAAGCAATGAAATCTATACAGTCCATAATAAAGCATCCATTCATTTCCCATTACCCCACTCCTCTGTGCTGAAGTCCCAATTTATAATATAGCTCATATTTCCAGCTGCAGTGTGACATGAGGGAAGAGGAACTTTGTAAAGGAAGTGATTTTGTTGACAAAAACGGTCTGCTTGAAATATAAGAGTACAGACATCAGTTAGTCCCAATCTGGTAGATAATCGATGTGTTTGTAGATCATTCCCTCGCTTATCGCTCACTTCCCCTTTCTGGCATTCACCTGACCTCAGCCTGCAGTCCTGGCCGTGACTGTCACGTGTCCCGTCGAACCACAGACTACGCGTTTCGCTTTGTTTTTGTTGTCCTTTGTTTTGTTTTTCTCTGATGGTTTTTTTTTTTTCCTTTTGGAGTCCCAGCTGGAGCTAAAGTGAGGTCATTCTCTAACCGTTGTCGAGCTTCAGCGTTCGCCTCGCTTATCTACAGCCGCTTGTCCAAAGTGCCATAAAGGTTTTTATCTCCAAGGGCACTTCGCAGACAGACTGACTGACATCGCGATAGATCTCATCTCTTGTTTCTCTCTTATCTCCGGTGCCCGCTGTAAACTGCGCTACAACGCAGCCGCCCACTTTAGGAACTCCACAGACTTTATATGTTTCTTAACTTTTTTTACTCGCAAAGTAAGGCCGTTTTGTCCGTCTGTCATTGGAGTTTTCATGTGTTTATCTTTCCCTCTTGAACTACAGTCTATTAACCTTGTGTTGTTATCTGTTGACTTGGGGTACAAAGCAGCTTCTAAAGGTCAGATTTAGTCAGGATATAGGGTTCAGTTTGTCAAGAGATTGCCTTTCACACTTTATTCGTTAGTAAACTCCAGTATTTTGATTTGTTTTGTTTAACTGGAAGGCCAGCTTTGTTGTCTTTCCTGTTCTTATATGCACGTGTATCCTAATCTCGCCATTTATTCCTCATTCTCCGTCTAGATATCCTTCCTCCGTCCACCATCACCCCCCTGCTCTTGCTTCCTCACCCCTCACTTCCTGCCTGTCCTCTGCTCTGCATCCTGTTCTCTCCACACGGCCAAGACCCCTTGTTTTTGTTAATTCTCTTTTCTTTTTTTCTTAGTTTACTTTGATCGGACTGCTTATTCAGCAGTTTCCACCTAAAACCACGGTGTTCTTCGTGGTCCCGTATAACAGATTCAGATTATCTCAGCTTTTAAGAAGTTTTAGGCACATAGTGCCTAACTGTATTCTGGGATCACATACTGCTTTGGCGGGACCCTCTGGTGCTGAGAAGTAACCAAAAAAAAAACCTTCCTTAGAATTAGCTAACGGAGAGGGGTAAATGCAGAGAATTTTTTTTAATTTTTATATCTGCATCATGCTGAAGGGATTTTTGGGCAATACTCTGAGCACAGGTTTCTTAAATGAAATTACCTCCTTTGTTCAGGACAGTCAGGCCACATGGATTAATGGTGATTGAACTCATGACTGGTGTGTTGTCTGGCAGAGAAAATTGTGTGTGTGTGTGTCTTCTACGTTGGCACTGACCATGTTTGGACTCCAGAGTGAAGCATCGAAACCTTTTTCCTTAGAGCTGCCTTTAACATGGCTGTGGTTAAACAACAGAAGGCCTTCTAACTTTTTTCACCTTTTAAACGGGTTCAGGTCGACACTCTTCAAGCACGCAGGCCACCTGATGGAAATACCTCCATACTGGTTTCAGTTATTCAATGCACAGATGTTCAAAGTTCCTCTCATGATATGCCTGACATTTGAAGTGTTGGCGTGCCTTCGTGGGACACTGTAGTCATTTGAAGGTGAATCTGTCCGCTTTTTCAATCCAGCCTAAAATCTGTGCTCCAACTTATGAAAAATACCCTGTCTATTTATTGCTACCTGTAGAAGCCCTCGGCGTTTGAGTCAGGAAATCCATTTTAAAGTTTGACGTCGAGGCCGCTGGTCTGCCTCTCCCCGGCGCTCCTCGGAACACAAACAAAACTGTTCTCCACTGCGCGGCCCTCGCTATCTTTCCCAGCAGAACCAGAGTGCTTTCATGGCTGGAAAGGCACACACTCAAGCATATAAATGCAGCCCCTCGCGTGGTGTGTTGTATAACAAGATAAACCTGCCTTTGAAAGGAGCTACCTGCGTCATGGAGAATATGAGGCGTTTAGCAGGACTGTGTGTGTGTGTGTGTCTGTGTGTGTATAGCTGAGAAACAGGCAAATTTGATCGAGTTATTTAGCTGTTGAATGGATTGATGCATACATAAAGCTTATAAGTACTTATTTGTATTGCTTTCAGTGATGATGATGATGGGGAAATGAGTTTTGTTTAGTAAAACGCCCGACTTATCAAGAAGGGTTTCCCAACCGGTGATGTGAGGCCAGAGATGAATCATCCAGAGAGATTTTACCCTGGATAAAGGGACGTTCCAGTTTATTTTGAAGGGACAAAGCATAGAAAATTAATATAGGTGTCTTACCAATGGCAGATTGAAGGTATTCTGTTTTGAAAAGGTCCTTTTGGACCCTTTTTTTTTTGGAGACTAGGGACAAAATGAACAAAAAACGGGGCTTCAATGTTGAATTATTTCTATGATTATCAGCTAATCTTATATAATTCCCTGCTAAACAGCTCTGAAAGTTTAGTTTTCAGAGCTGTTCTGTGTTGTTTGTGTTATACAGTTGTCAGCTTAGTTTTTGTCCTTTTTTTTTTCTTCTTTTTTTGTGCTTTTTTTAAAGTCAACCTGTCTGCTGACCTCATTGCAAAAACAGAATAATCGGGCAGAAAAAGTAATCATTAGCTGCTGTTCTCTGCTTCACTCAGTCGTCCCTGTGCGCCTGGTGTCTGCTAATGAAGCTTGTCCACAGATAAATCATACGGCCAGCTGCCTCGAACCGACCGTCTACTGTACAGTTCTCATCCAAAGTCCCAGGAGCAGGTGGCCATGTGGCTCATAAACCCCGATTACTGTAGCCACTGCATTCTCTGTGGAGCAAGTGACCACCTGTAGCGTCATATTACAGGGTCAGAGGGGTCCACGTGCGAGGGGAATCCTACCCTCTTTGCGCCATTACCTGCGCAAGCTGCCATATGTTTTGGCAAGCCATTTTACAGCATGGACAGACCCCGTTATTGCCGTCGTTTACGTCGCTTTCATGGCCTTCGGCGATCCTCCTGATGGTTCATCAGATAAATGATGACACTCCGATGACGGCTATCTCGAAACCGGACCCCAGCGGAAACACTCCGCGTGCAACATGAAGCCAAAGCTTCAAAACAACGTCAGTGTTCGCGTCAGTGTTCTCTGCCTCTCTTGTGTTTGCATGACGAGCAACGAAGCGCGTGGCGGTAGGTCTACTGTAAGCCAACTTAGCTGCATGCTGCTCATCTGGGAGCAGTTTTCACTGACTGTGATCTCCAGGCCGCCATTATCACTAAACCACGGCATTCTTTGAGGTCGCCTGTAGCCCTCTTTGATGTCCACGGGAGAAAGTGAGAGTCAGACTAGGTTAGGCGACAAAGCATCGGGTTGGTGCAGGTGGCCCCCTTGTCAGGAAGTTAAGCAGAATTTCACTATGCGGTAGGCTTTTAAAAAAACATTTTTATATCTTATATTTGGGGAAAAAACATTGTCACATTTATGTATGATACACAATTCTGGAAACTTTGACTTCTAAGGCTCTAGGCGCACTGGCATTGCCTTGCTGAATTCTACAGTACCTTCCTTGGTGGAAAATATGCCCCAAGGGAAGCACGCATTCCTCTAAAATCTGTGTCTACTTCAGAGCATCAATGGTGCTTTTCCAGATCTGCAGGTTGCCAGTTGTGTGGGCACCAACATACCGCCCATACCATCAGCCATGCAGGTTTTACGACTCAGTTCTGATAGCACACCAAGTTAGTTCCATATGTTGCTCGACCTGTTGCCAAATAGCCCTAATTACTTGGAACATATGATTGTGGGTATTTTTTATTAGGTAAATGTACCTTTCCATCCCCTTGCAAGTACAATTTAGACTATTTTATTTAGAAATTCAACTTTCACTTTCAATATTTGATCAAATGAAATGTCTTTTTTCTTTTTTCTTCAATACCTTCCACCGTTTTGGAAACTTTTTTTGGACAGAAAAGGCAAAAAGAAGCAGGACTGTTACCTCATACGTGATGAATACAAGCATTGGGTGAAATATGACAATGGAATGTTGACTCTTCATTTAGGCTTCGTTCCCCTCATCGTGCTCTGCTGCCGAATAATTAGTCACTCACACTGTCAGCCTAATGCACTTCATTACGAATGAATGATTCACGAGTAAAACCGTGTTATCGGTCTGTCAGAGTAGTCAGTTACATTCCACGCACCCTACACATCACTCATACCTATAATGTTAGGTCTACACATAGTGAAAATATGTAGGCTTCCACTTGCGTGTCAGCTAGCCCATCAGCCCGCGTGTCGTTACAGTGGAGCTACTCTAAACCCTCACACACACACACACAGGTTTAATGAATAACCTCAGTGGCTTTTCAATGCCCTGTCTGGTCATTATCCTGCCTCCGTGCGGTGGTTTTGAACATTAGGGTTTGGCTCAAAGCAGCTGCAAATCACTCCGTGTGTGTTTTGGCCAGTTTGTCGAAAGGTTGTGTGTGTGTGCTTGTGTGTCTGCGTGCGTTTGGGGAGTTTTTCATGCTCTTAAAAAGGGATTTTCCATTGTAGCAGAGGTGAAGGGTGTCTCTGATTGTAGTCTGACATGACACATTTTTTTGTTTTGTTTTTTTTGCACAGGCTCAGAGCAGCACAGCTCAGGTGTTGTTTCCATTCTGTCCTTTATCAGCCTCCATCTCGACACACCCTCAATTGTCATCCTCTTTGTGCACATTGTGGTGCGGGAACATCAACCAAAAAAAAACAACAAAGCTGATGCAGAGTTGTGTAATTCAAGAATACTTTTTATTTTATTTTTTCACGGAGCCAAGAATACTGTAGAAAAAAAGGTCTGGGAGGAAAGAATACAAATAGAGCTTCCCAATGAAGGGAAGTCAAATGTTCTAAGCAACCAAAATGCGTCCAGAACTGAATGAAATGTATATTTTTGGGACTTTGTTCACAATTTTATTGGCATTTCTGATCTATACAATGTAGAGACGGACTAGTAAGGAAGGAACCGGCTTTAGTAAAGGCAGCATCGGCAAGGTCCAAGAGTTCGAACTGCCTTTAACCAAGATCTTAGGATTGCTTTGACTTAAATGGCTAAAAATGAACACCAACACTGCTGTGTGTGCGGTGGCAGTGCAGATGGAAAGACAGGCGTGGCTTTGATATGCTTTTGTGAAGTTCCTTTGAATAGGAGCACGTTTTGGTTTGCAAATGAGAAAGAAAAAGTAAAGAGAAGCGAAGTAAACACTTCTTTACAACCTTTTACCCAAATAGCAAGGCAGGGCCGGCTCTCTACGAGATCAAAGTCCTGATCAGACCCTTTGAGGTCGCCGCTGAGAGGTTGTTCAGCGGCAGGTCCTTAAGGTTTCGTCATACTTTTAATCCCAGGGACCCGTCCCGTACTTGTCACGATTCGCTCATACCCTGTGAATCAAACTGTTTAGCCAATAGAACATGATGATCTCACCGCACGTACCCTAATATCCGATATGCAATCCCAATTGACGGGAGGGTGGCCCGTCACCTGGAGCACAATGCTGCTGCTGTTCAAAGATGATGTGACAATCATGTGGGAGTTTATATTTCTATTTATTTGGCCTTTATTTGTTTATTATGGATATCTTTCCAGAACCAAATCCTTCACACTTTCAGAAAGCGTAATTTGGTAATTTGAGCAACCTACAGGACTTGTTTATGTCTTTCCTTTTGGAGGAGTGTCAGACAGCTGGAGGGGGATTTAGTAACATAGCTGTCAGGTATGACTGATGGTGATTTGTCCTGTTGCTTCATGTGTGACTCATCAAGACCGTTCCTGCAGTCTACCCTTTGCTATTGTTGTTGCGTTTAAAGTTTTTGTGGCTTTAAAACAGTTGAAACATCTCAACAACTTAATGATGGCGTTTTTGTGATGTTTCAGGGTTATCCACCCAGGGAAAAGGATTCCCTCGTAAGCAGTGAACTTTGGTTTGTTTATTCAACATTAATGGAGGAGTGCTGCGTTGACAGCGTGATTATCTAGAAGTTGAATTTTAACCATATGCTGGAGCACATCGGGTGTCAAAACATGAATATTTTGGGATGAGTGAACTATTTCAAAGTGAACCTAACACTGCGCTGACATTCGAACATGTTATCTACAGTAATTTCTTCTCAATCGAGCATTCACAAGCTGTTATTAGTTATAGAATTAGATGTGAGTTGCAGCCTAATTGTACAACAATTCTGATCATCCCTCAGTCCCTGAAGTTATTTTAGAAGCAAAGAAATGCCAAACATTCTCTGACTCAGATATCAGGATTTCCAATCTTCACCATCTTTTTATATCATTCTGCTTATTATATTTTATTTGATTTTTTTTACAAATTTCTCCTAGCTTATGATTAAACAGTGGTGTTACCAAAAAGTAATCATTTACTTAAAGGGGATTGAATTGTGACGGCACTGGTTATGTTAGAAAACAGCTGAACAAAGCCGTCCTTCAAAGCCTGCCTTGTTACTGGCTCAGACACTCCGCTTTGTTTCAGTCCTCCAAGGTCAGAACCACGAAGTTTCATAATCTCAGCCCACATATTCTTATTCACGATGCGCACGCGCACACTCACACACGCATACACCCAGTCACCCAGTCTTTGTTGCTATATTCTCATGTTATCAAATGAGTCCAATTTAAACTTGTGTAGCTGGAGGGCTGAAGTATAAACCCAAACTTTGGTGCGTTTGTGTGCACGAGGTAGTTATTTCTGTGGTTTGATTTGTGTGAACCGTAGCCAAACGGCACGTTTCCCCACCCGTTAGCTCTGCAAAACAATATTTTCCAAGCTAATGAGAACATTTCACAGCAGGCAGATTAAACGGTAGCTACAACACAAGATGGTGTCCATTACTTCTAAAATGAGTAGAGTTTAGTTTAGGAATTTTCTTTTATGGATGGCTTTTGGAGGGAAAAGGTTTTGGGGAGTTAAATTCCCTCTCTCCTCTGTGTCTCGTTGCCTTCTCGTTGCGTCTGTTCCTTCCTCATTTTGCCTCGCGCAGTTTCTTTCCGCTGCTTGGGTTTTCTCTCCCTCTTTCTTCCTCCCCTGATGATCACCTTTTCATTTTCTCTTTGTTTTCCTTGGTCACGGAGCGAGCTTCATCTCTGGGTGGCCTTTTCTGAACCGGCCGCATTCCGCCGTTCCTTTGTCGGTTTGCCTCACATCGTCGTGTTAAATGCAGCCTGCGTCTCCATGTGGTCGGCCTAGTTTAGTCTGCAGCATTTCCCAAATCCAAGACCATAGCTTTTCTTTTCTTTTTATTCTTCTTTTGTTCTTCATAAGAAAATGAACTCTTAATTTGAGACTTGATGCTTCACAGAGTTATGTCAATTTTCTTTCAAATGGGTCACCAGTAAGAGGTTTATGCTCGGCCAGCTGGGTTTTGTCTGTTACTTTAGGTTCCTAAAGCTCTTGCTGAGCTAAAATAAGAAATGGATAGCAGTTGTTATCCCTTATTTACATATGAGCAAGCAACAAAGTGGATGGAGGGAAGGAGGAAGTGGTAAACGTATCTAAAAAGGGATTTTCTTTGCTTCTCACTTAATTTTTGTTGGGTTTGAACATCACATTTTTTTTATTAAGGTCAGTTCTTATAAATTTCTGGTTAAGCTTAGTTGTAGTTTCCACCTTTATTTGGTTATAGAAAATATACCAATCAGCTTTTAGGATGCCAGCGTAAAAATGCAAATCCAATCTTTCCATAAAAAAGTTTGGTAAATTCAGGGTCCTGATTAAAATAAAACATATGAGTATGTCAGAGTGAGAACACGCTCTGTATTCTCAGTCAGAGTCAAACTTGAACTACATTTCCCCATTGTAGATAAGGTCTTCTCTTTATCTTTTAGCGCTTTCATGCAGGTTGTTCTCCCTGTAAAAAGAAATCTACTCCAAAGACAGAGCTCCAATGCAGTTGGATACATATCAGGGTAACTTTTAAATAAATAGACATGGTATTTGTGATTTCTAAACTTTGGATTCTCTCTATTACTGATATGTTGCGCTGATTTAGTTGGTTGAAATGGTATCATTATGTATTATTTCATCTTTTCTCCCAAACAAAAAGAAAAAGCTCAACTGATGGACTCAAGTTGCGCAATTCCAGTCAAACTGATCGCTTAAAGCACTTTATCCACCATGTCACTCACACACTCGCACACCGGCGAATGCCTCACCAAAGGACTCTTCGACATGTAGCCTAGAGTAGAACCACTGACTTGACTTGAGGCTTTTTACAACTAAACAACAATTTAAAATATCATAATATCATAAATCATAACTGTATGGTCCAGGGTAAGATTTCATGGTTGTTTTTCCTCTCACTGAGAATTAAACAAAGCCTGAAATTGCAACACAAAGACGCATCTTTTATCACTGGCAGATGTAATAGCTGTTAGAACCCCGTAAAATAAAGAAATAAAAAGGAAAAGGGCCCTAGAATAGAAATACACACAGCCACCCAGCACTGTGTATGTGAGTGTCCATTAGCTCGGGAATGTCCATTTGAGAAGTGTTTAAGTGGCTGTGTTGCTATTGGATATGGAATGTCTGCAGCAGAGGAAAGGTGTGAGCACTTTACAGTCCATTAATGTGATATACACAGGCACATATGTAGCCATTCGTGTAGGAATGCTGAGAGGAAAGGTGTGACCAATGTCGACTTCCCCCTGTGGACTCAGCAGGAAGTCACACAGAGGGAGGGCGTGGAGGCCAGGAGGGCTGAACAATAATATCAGATAATTATGATTATTATTACTTTTTAAAAAGAGAACTATAAAGGGAAGATCCACTTTTTTTATCGTTAAGGTTGCTCTTTTTTGTTTTGATACAAAAAACTCTATATTTAGTCATTTTTGGGTTGGATATTTCTCGCAAATATCTTCCAGTTAAGTGTCAAATGTAAATATTTTTTTTTTTTTTGTCTGCTCTCTCTCTTTTGAGCTCGAAACGGTATGTCTCTTCCAGGAAAGCCTGAAAGAACTTTGGAAAACTGGCAGAGGACCTCTCCAGTATAAATTCCTCCTGTTACTGTTCTTCTAACTCAGACGGCCGTGACCGTTTCGTAACCCGGCGGGGCTTCGTAAAGGTGTGTCCCAAACAGAGACACTGAATCGGGACCAAAGTAACAAATCCTCTGTACTTCTTTTTTTAAATGACGGGTTTCGGCAGATCCGCCTGGCTGCATCACCGTGTTTAGTCTCCCCGCTGCACCCACACCGGCGCTTTAGGGGTGCGACAGTGTCGGCCAAGCACACGGACACACACACACACTTCCACAAGTGATGTCATCTGTTTACAGACAAAGAGGATACCAGACAAGCGTGACAGAACCAAACAAAGACTGGAATTCTGCAGGTGTGTGTGATAAAAGTCAAAGAAAGAAAAGTCCCACCTCGCTCTCAGACTAAACTTAAACTCTCAAGGATTGCTTTTTTATTTTTTTCCTGACAGATTGCAGGGAGAAGCTGACACAGAGATAGAGGCTGGTGGCTCTCCTCCCCTCCTCTCTTTCTCTTCTGCTTTTTTCCAGCTGCTGCCTGGTAACGGGTGTCAAAGCACAGTTCTGCTTTTGCAGTGCTCTCTGCAACGAGCAAGACACGCGGTTGCCTTTTAAATCTCACGCTGAAGTAAATGCCGTCGGTTTTTTCATACACGAGAAGATTCTTTTAATATGAAGCCACGAACCGGCTGTCATAAAAATGATAAAAATATAAGCCCGGTTTGTTTTCCTCCCTTATCAGCTCAACTCAACTCGGAAAGTACAGCGCGTGCAGTATTTGTGGCTGGAGTTATTGGCTGATAACGCGTTTCTGAGTATAACATAAAACGGCTCAACTGGTCAGCCCTGTTGGCTTTTTAGTCCTGTTGAACAGTGTTTTATTCACATCTCATAAAATAGAAGCCATTGAAATCACTCTTTTATTATGCTGTCATTAACAAACCCAA
Source organism: Menidia menidia (assembly GCA_907169785.1). Taxonomy (NCBI): domain Eukaryota; kingdom Metazoa; phylum Chordata; class Actinopteri; order Atheriniformes; family Atherinopsidae; genus Menidia; species Menidia menidia. The sequence goes on along the minus strand of CAJRST010011113.1, from coordinate 6,850,165 downwards.
TTCCTGTGATGTAAGTGGAACATGAGGAATTAGTTACGCAAGTAGGGTCGGGGAGAGTTCTTGTAGGTGGGATTCGAACCCCAGCTGCATCGTCAGGGTGTGTCATCAGGTTTTAAGATGCTCGATTTGACACACTTTCAGTTGGCATAACATATTTCCATGTGTGGTCCAATTCCGATTGTGGTTTCTAGTGCGGTTTAACTATGTGTACTGAAAGGGGAAACGAAAAAAGGCGCTCAATGCGTCGCCCCAAAATGTTTTGATGCAGCTTCCTGTGACCCAAAAGACCAGGCGTCACAGAGATTTTTCTGTGTTTGAGCTCTTTATGCAATAGTAAGACTTTCGGAGTGGTCATAATGTTGTGACTGTTTAATGCGGATTATGTCACCATTCTGCTTAACCCCTCAGCTAATAAGGTTTCATTAGGCATACCCACTTAGCTACATCCTTATTTCATGTTTTCCGATCTCTTTTTAAACACCTGAACCCACTTCACCATGTTTATAGTTTTGGCTCGTAATCTGTAGATGTACGGTTCTCTTACAGTATTAAGGCTTGAATTGTTTCTCGTCACTTGGAAACTAGAGGTAAAGTTTCCGTTCCAGCGTGTCCCTAGATCCTTATGCAAGACAAAAGTGCTGCTATCGCATTGTATGAAAATCATTGTGTCCTTTAAAGCACACAGCTTCCTTCTTTGGCAGCTGAGGCATGTGGCAAGCCGACATGACCGACTTCTGATGTACTGGATGATCCAGTTAGTCATCTGAATATATGTGATCCGATACGTCAGCTAATTTCCCATGAATTCCAACATGAATTGGAAACGCAATCAAAAGTAAGATAACCCTCTGCCGAATGTCATTGACGTCATCCCGCTTTTTCACCGGTAACAGGCTGTAATCCTTCTAAGATGTGGTGGAAAGAGGCCGCTGTTTGGATAAAGCAACCGGTTAAAACCAAACTTTTATCTCTGTGTTAGCATTAGCTTCAGTGGGAGGATTCGCCGTGCTCCCAAATTGGACCGTGACCTCACCGTGTTGCTCTGCTTCTCCTGTTTGTTTGGATTTGGCCGCTCTCACCCTCCCGGTTCCCTTTAACCCTTTCTCTCCTGGATGCTAAGCTTCTCTGGAGTGGTTAAGCTCACAAGTGCCGTCTCTCTGAGTCATTGACAAAGAAGCAGGGGGTCATCAAAGCTCCTCTTCCCTTCCACAGGATTTATCTATAGGTGGCCCTGTACATAAACGCCTCTTCTTCAGGCTGATGGCGAGATGACAGATAATCTCCTTTACCGGCCACATCCCTGGTGATAAGCTTCGACTCATCTGACCCGGTAGCTGCTTAATGATCAGATTGGTGGTGGGAAAAGACCCTCTCAGGTCAAAGTCAACGTCATGACACAGCATAACAGAAATATTTAGAAAGAAAGGGAGGAATCTGTAAACTCAGGATTCGCCCCGTGCTGATTTTGTTTTAGTGTGCGCGGGAGTGATCGGATCCGTCTAAAGCGGGGGTGTTATCCCACTGCGTGTGTCCTCCCGTAATCCCAATGAGTCAGAGTGTGTATGTGTGTGTGTGTGTGTGTGTGTTAGACTGACGGTCAGGCTGCCATCAGCAAGGTGTCAAACTGAGCACAGGCTGGGAAAAGGCAATTAGTGGCAGTCTGATAATCACCGTTCTGCCATAGACGTTGGATTTAAGAATGTAAGAAAGTCATGCACTATGTGACAGTCAAAGTGAACATTTTGGTGTATTTGGATTTCGTCATAACCAACTAAATGTGTTATTTAGACCAAAGAATCAAGACTTTAATTACCAGATTATTAAAGACGTTAACAGACAGCCTGTTAGAAGATATAGAACTTAAATAAGTGCCTGTATATATGTATAAGTTGCCATCATAATCCCTGTCTGTACATCTTTATGAAAGGAACCTTGGGTGGATTTCACTAGGTCAGCAACTAGTCAAACATGCTATTTAATCTGGTCCGTTTGCTGATTAAAGCTGCAGAATGACGGCCCGATCAGTATGTTTCTCATTCTTGAATTCAGCCATGATCGGCTTGCACACTGTCTGTTCTCAGTGACCCTTCGACCACCGTTTGACCACATTTCTGCCAGATGTGAAGACATTTCCCTCAAAGTATCCACGCTGCTGTTTTCTTGCTCTGATAGTGTGAAAACCCCCGGTAAGCGCCTCATCATCCGAGGGCAAGCTCTGCCTTTTCATGGCTACACTCCCACTGACACCCACATCTGCTTTCACCAGCACCACTGTTTTTGTTGTTGTTTTTTATTTAGGGACGGTAAAGCTGGAGTTAAATTCCCAGATTCAGAATTGTTATGCAGCTCTCATAGGACACAGCTGTAAATAAGCTCAGTAGCGCGAGTGTGTGTCTGTATTTTTTCTGCATTTGCTGTATTGCCACCTTTGGCATTGTGTGCGTTGTCCATATAAGGGTATGCATGCCTTCGAGGCCTCCTTGGATTCTGCACAATGTGTGTGTGTGTGTGTGTGTGTGGGTGGGGGGGTCAAGAGATGCTTTGGAGAGCTGCACTATGCCCATGTAAGCACAGAATAAACCATGGAAGTCGCAAAGTGTCTGATCCAGGATTCACAAACTCAATCCTCCAGTTGTTTGTATCACATATTAAACCCTCAAATCTGTTCTTTTTAGGCTTCCCGTGGTAGAGAAACAGCAGTGGAAAGTTATTGTAACGTCTTCAGAAGCTTTTTTGCAAACTGGAAAAAGCTTTTCTTTGCTCTTTTTTCTCTTTTTTTCTGTTTAAACCTGATTTCTTTAGTAAGTTCAAGCTGAAACAATATTATATTTTTGGGGATAATCTGGTTGGGGGGGCTTGATTATTGCAGATGAAAGAATTGCACACAGCAATTTATTATTTTATTTTATTTTTTTTCATTTTCCTCCAAAAGTACAGGTTCCAACTGACCTTTAATATTTGAGTGATAACACTTTGTAATACATCTAAAAGTTGAAGAAAAAGGGCTCTTCTTAAAAGAGGAAAAACTCCTCTGAGGATCCACAATTGTCATATGTGTTCTTCTGGTTTCGTTTAAAGCATTTTTTAAAAGCTATTTAACATGTCTCCAAGTAGATACATTTTAACATGCATTTAAAACCCATCCTGTTTTTTGTTTGTTTAGGTTTGTTGTGTGCAATTAAAACATATATATTCCAGGAGGCTGCAGATTTTCTCTGTTGTTTTTCCCTTTATCTTTTAGGCCATTGGATATAGATTCATGAAATGTATGCAACCCATTTTTTTGTGTGTTTATTGCTATTATAATATTATATGTACTGAGGCTGATTTAGGCAGTTGAAGTTGTTATGCAAGAATTTTGTAAACCTCTGATTTATTGCAATCGTTTGTGGACATGAACATGAATATGTCTGCTAGAATAAGGTCAGACAGAGTAAACCAATGTAAATAAGGATTCAGCTAATTCAGAACCCCTTTGTTGTCTTTGAACACCTAAATTAGAAATGTAGTTGTTGAGTAACTTTGCGTTTTTGCATCTTTGTCTATGCTAGTTATTCAGAGTCCTTATAAGTTTGCTAGTTTACCTAGGTGGACAATTTTGGGAAATGTATGAAAGTTGTCTGATTTTTCACATAAAACAGTTGTTGTTTTGGGAGAAAAAAAAGCCACGTGGACGCGGGCCGCTCAGTCGGCCCCGCAGTGACGCTTAACAGCCTTTCAAAGTGAAACAGAAAAACATTTTAATTGGCTCTGAGGTTAGGCAATTGTTAAACGCGGCTGTTTAATGGGAGCTAAATTACAGTGCTGTGTGTCGCCGTTCACAGATGTTGGCGTTGCGAAGCGGTGATTCACTCATATGAGGGATTCTCGATGTGGTTTTCAGGATTCCCTTCTGCAGGGGCACACGTGCACACATGCTCCCGTCCGTCATCTTTTCTACCCCGGCTTTTCCTACCAGCTGACCTCAGCTCTGATCCCTCAGACCTCTCCGACTGGCTCCTCCCTCTTGGGTTATTTACACACAGCCGCCATCGGCCGCTGACTTCCTTCAGTCTTCCAGCAAAAGCATCCTGGATGGCCACCTCACGAGCTGTTTAAATCACTTACGCACGGCATTTCAAAAATCCACGTGGCCGCAGGATCGAACTGAAGACCTTTTGTGCTCTAACTGTTTTCGATCTGATTCTCGTGGAGCTGGACCTCCCTCCTGCTGGACTTTCTTGTCTAAAAATAGCAGTCAGTCCCTCAACAGGAGACTTGTGAGATATTTTTGTCATGTGCGCACCCTCCAGCAGAGAGGCCTTTTCTCACATTGTGCTCTAAACATGAAATAATCCTGTTCAATTCTTGGCTTCTTAGGCATGAATGCCTACTCTGAATGAAAGTAAATGACTTAAGTAGAGTCTAAAACCAACATTAATGTCTTGTTATGCTAACTAGCACAGGAAGGAAGTTTATGTGTGCATAAATGTGACTATAGCTGAAATACGGTATGGGAATCACCTCACTGGTGCAAAAACGGTGTCATTAATTTGGTAAACTTTTATTTATATATATATATAGATACATATATGCAACAAGAGAAACAAATTCTTTCTGTAACAGGACGATGGGCCACATGGAAAACGCCACAATTCTCTGTCGGATGTGACACGTGTATGCGAGACACAGTTGACCAGATTCCTCACATGTATGTTAAGGTTTCTCTTCAAAAAGGTGGAAACCTGAGCACTCCCAGCTCTCCTTTTCAGGGTATTTTTCTTGTGAACAGTTTCAACTTAATGTGGTTTTTTTTCTTTCTACACACACCTGCCACTCCATCCTGGCTTTATAATGGATCATTTGTAGGTCACAAAAAGAGCTGACTTTGCAGGTTTTTAGACTCGGCATTTCAGGACAAATAAATGCACATGCAAACTGGATTTTTGGGTTGGTGGTAGAATCTTTGATTGTGTCAAAATGAACAAAAATTTTGAGTCAAAGGGACTTTTCCCCTAGTGGGCCTCCGGTCAAGTGTCCAGCTGCTACTTTCCACACAGACCTGACTGTTTTGGTTCCCGTGGCCGACTTCTGTCTCATCGTTCCACTCTCTTTTGTTTCCCTATGGAAGGATGTGGAGAAGGAGAAGGAGTTGCGGACAGAGCTCAGCAGGGAGGAAATCAGACTGAGGATCGAGCGGTACAACTCGCTGACCAGAGACCATCTAAAAATGACACTGGTGAGTGGAGCACACAGGAATGTTTTCCCCATTTCGAAAATAGATTCCGGCGAGCGCTTAAGCTCCGCCGTGAAACCAGCCGCGCATTTAAAAACGCTCCAGCAGGTAACGCGTCAAGGTAAGAACGAGGCCGGCTTCCCGCTTGACGCCAGCTCGTGTTTCAACATCACCTCAGCCCTCCCCTCCTGCTCTCAGCATTCCTGAACACTCACATCAGAGTGATGTGATGCTTTTCCTGCTATTGTTCTGCCCCCCCCCTACCCCCACACTGTGTTTTCCTTGGCAGCGTGAGAGATATTTGAAGTTAAAGGAGGAAAACGCAATAGAAATGAGGTGATTCAGGCATCTAATGAATCCTAGCGCTATATTAAAGTGGGAGTTTTCTTTTCATCCTGTAACCTAAGCAGCCTCTAAAGGGAACATCTGTGAAAGTTAAGAGTTAAGATTTAGATTACGTGGAAACCTTAGGGAAACATAGCGTACATCATTTTTTTCAGCTTTATAGAAATAAACATGATGAAAACATTCACCAAATTCGAAATAAATGTTTGCTTTTAAAAAACTTTTAAAAACATTTTGTTGTGTAGTCAAAGAAGTAAAAAATTAAATTAAATTTTAAAAAAAGTTGAGAGAAAGAGACAGACAAAATTTTCTGTTCATTAATTCTTGGAATGGCCATTATAAGTTTCATATGTTTATTTAGCACTTGGCAGAGCAAATTCGTCCTAACTGCTTAGCTATTTAAGAAGTTTTTTGCAGCTCTGTTTTTACATATTTCTTTGACATCAATTAACCAGCTAATCACTTGCAGGCATATGAGCTGATAGAATCGCTATGTGAGGCTTTGTTCCTCGTCCACACCTCGGAATGACTTCGTCTGACGTCCCTCTCCTTTGTCTCCTTTTATCATGCCAAAAATGCAGGTTTCATTTTCAGCCCCAATGTTTCTCCTCTTGTTACCGAGAAGCACAAACTTGCACGCGAATCTCCTCAGGGCTGCACAGGGAGTAACGAGATTGAGATGCTCTTCCTCCGTCTGGGGCCATCTGTCCTGCAGGAGACACTGGACTCTCTGGGTCAACTGGTCTGGCTTTGAGGGATCGTGTTGCACCTGCTGTCGAGCTGCCGCTCTGCCTCTGCGGAAACCTAACAAGATTTACTCGTGTTTTATTCAAGTTACTTCACAGTAGCTCCAGATTTGAGCTGTAATCTGATCCATGTCATCTTCAAAAGGGACGCTAGTGTTTTTATAATATTCAATCACTTAGAATTTTAACCGTTACCGATCCTTAACCCCTCAATCCATAGACCAATGTGACGTATTTAAGTGAATAATCTTCATAAAGAAAACTAGAACAAGCACTGATCTGTGTTTGCTTTACTATCTGGGAAACTGACTGTGATCAGGCTTAAATACAATTTCAGTTCAGTTTTCCCTTGACGACCAAATGTCAAGACATAGTTTAAAAAGTCTTAATAAATACATTCAAATGCAAAAACATGCTATTCCAATCAACAGGTTTGAGAAAAATAACTGATCCTGTGCATTTCAGCTAAGGAGGGATATTTATAGTAGCACTTGTCTTACAAAATGAGAAATATTTAACAGAGGGAGACTTTTGTTTGTAGTGAGCTACTTTCAACCAACTACAGCTTCGCTGTTTTGTGGAGGTATGATGCTTTATTTAGTTTTTACTAGAGTAAATGAGCGCACATATGCATATGAGGAAAATCATGTTTAGTTCTAATTGAGTTTACATTGTAGGAAAGAGTGTCTTGCACCTTTTCAAGATGTCACAAAGAATAAATTAGGCTATTTTTTTCTCCAACTCTAAACAACAATTACTGCAGTGGACATCCACAAGGGAACGTGGAGAGACTTGTTTTTCTCTGGGAAAGTTTGGGATTAAAAATTGGCTGGCTCATTTCTGCCAACAAGCTGGTTAGTCAGTTTTTTCTTGTCGGTTAGAGTTTATTGCTAGCTGTTTTTTGATAGAAAACAGCTGGCGGGTCACGTTTTCATCTTTGCAGATGCGATTAGCTAAGTTGTTTTCATTTTCCTGAATCATTTGTTCTCAACATGTTCTCTTCATAAACAGACAAAAATAGTTTCGATTAGATTAGTTTGGAACAACGACTTCTTAAATGGTGTTGCCTCAAAAGATATGCCCCATTTGATTAAGTTCGCTAAAGCTAAGTGGCTGGGATTGGATTTAGCCGTGGAAATTGTGAATTGATTTCTATGGAGCATTCTTTTCAAACCAATGCGGATACTTTTCAGCAGTACGAGCGGGTCCATTTGACCGTATCTGTGTCCTTTCCAGGGTCCTTCTGGCGTGTACACCGGTTTCATCAAGGTCCAGATGGAGCTGAGGAGGCCGGTGACAGTCCGGGGGGCTCAGAGAGGAGCAGCAGGAACCATGACCAGGGAGGCCTTCTATCTGCCCCGAGGAGTCACCAACACCCTCCACATCAGCTCCAATAACACAGTCAAACAGGTGGGCGCGCGCACACACTCGCGCACATCGACACACTTTTATTCACAGCGTGCTGAAATGGGTTATTAGGATCTGTTGACGTACCAGAGAAAGTCAAGGTCAGGCAGAAAAAAGGACGGCCGTGTAGTGAAAAGTTACATTATTCCATACATCAGCGACTGGTGATGGAAATGAATGCAATAGATACTAAATAAAATCCTAAGAATTGAAAGAACTTAAAATCTTTTACTAAATTAAGACATATAATATCACCGGTATGAAACTGAGGCATTTTACTTTAAGTAATTTGGCCCTTTAAAAACTCCACTACCCCATTCATCCTGGTTGTTGTGATGTTTCCATTTCTCACTCCTCCTTTCGGTTTGGTTTTTGATTCCTACCTGCTCTATAAGCTCCCTTAAATAGACCACAGTTGTATATTTTTAGCTTCTCCAATGATGGCGGCCAAAACCCACTCAAAGTGAAGCCAGCCGCTTTCAGACACACAATTTCTTGGCATCGCTGATTTCTGGTGTCATCTACCATTAGTAGTCTGACCCATCCAGCCTAATGACTGGTGCGCCGTGGTCGAAGTCGCGCCGACAGACGGACACGAACAGCTGCGATGGCTTAATTTGACATGTGATCCAACGATAAAGAAAATGAATGAGTAACGGCGCTCTCTCAACTGAGAGGAGAAGGGCTGTGAACAGTGTTTGGGCTTGTGTTTTGGTATTTTTGTCTTTCTACCCACCAAAATATACATTACTTTAATAGAATTAGATTAATTGTTTTAAGAAAAGTGATTTTTTTTTATCACGCTGAAGCCTCAAACTCTTCGCTTGTGTTACACTAAATGTTTAACGACCTTGAAGACGGATAAACTACACTAAAACTGACGCACATTTCAAACCCTGATAAAAGTTTTACAGCGATATGGCTCAATGTTGGGAGTAAACAGTCCTTAAAGGCTTTATTTGATGTGTGAAGGAAACATGAGAAGTATTAACTCAGCTCCAAAATCTTCAACATCCTGGTCGCAATCAAGTTAGTTGTAAATAAATGCTCTTTTGAAGATTTGGGCTTTAATTTTTTAAAAGACCAAAAACAGCATTGACAAGTAGTTTGGTGGAAAGCTTTGGTGAGAAGCAGCTACTATCTGCTACAAACAAACCTTTCGCAGCTTAATAATGGAAGTATTATTTGATAAGGAACGAATGAAATGACTCCTCTCTCATTGCTGACAAACTGTTTGTGTGTTCAGGTGATCGTCGCCCTGCTGAACAAGTTCACAGTCGCGGACAACCCGGCCAAATATGCCCTTTATAAGCGCTACTGCAGGGAGGAGCAGGGTAAGGCATTTCTCCCTCTGCCTTAGACACACAGCGATGTTCTCTGTGTCTGCGTGGAGGCCTCGCCCTGCTGCTGGATGCCACAGGGCTCACCCAGCGACAGCAGGGATACCCAGAGAACACACACACACACACACACACACACACCGCGAATCAGCAGCTGTTTAAAGGCCTCACGTGTTATCTTACAGTCTTTTTAACGGCTCCAATTTAGAAAGATACAGACAATATTATACTTTTGAGCTCTCAAAGGAGCCCGAAGTCTGTCATCCAGACATGTTTTTTGTCACCTCCCGCTTTGGTTTAGGTTAATGAATTAACTGGAGACGTACAGTCTGCTAGTAAAAAGCGACGTCTAGACTCGAGTCGGGCAGCAGATGTTATGGAGACGTTTGAGGAACTCGCTCTGTTTAATGTTCCTCTTTGGAGGAAAACAAAAACGAACGCAATCAGAGAGGGAGATTTGATAACTTTAAGAAGAAGGGACATAGTGTCACTCATATAGCATACATGACAAAATCAACTGTATCTTAAGTTCACATTTAGGGAAATATGATATGCAGGTGGTTCACTGAATATATACCTTGTAATTATGATAAGTCAGTTAACTCCACCTGCTTTTTCCTCAATTTAATGGCTAAATTAGAGTCTTGACTCAAAAATCCAGCCCCACTAGCACTGGACCGACTAACTGATTGCCTGTGTGTGTGTGTGTGTGTTACAGTGTACGTGTGCAAGCTGGCAGATGGTGAGCAGCCGCTGTTCCTGCGTCTGGTGGCGGGACCCGACCTGGACACGCTCAGCTTCGTGCTGAGAGAACAGCAAACCGGAGAAGTCGTGGTAACGCACTCAGTCCTCTTCCTCTGGCCTTTAGCGTCGGCTTTTCTCGCGTCCCGCGAATCCCCGGTGCGAGCCCTGCTAACCGAGTCCTCTCCCTCTCTCTCTCCTCACCAGTGGGAGGCCTTCTCCATCCCCGAGCTGCGCAACTTCCTGCGGATCCTCGACAAAGAGGAGCGGGAGCAGAGGGAGGCCATAGTTCACCGCTACGAGGCCTACCGGCAGAGACTGCAGGAGGCCATGAGCGAGCTCCAAGCCCCCCCCCAGAGGAACTGAGCTCAATATAACCGGACTGCTGCCCCCTAAAGGGGCGGAGGACTCGCTCTGTTCCTTTCATCTCCTCGGAGGACAACTTGCGGCGTAATGTACATTTTGGCAAAAGGAGGGACGGGAAGAAGCTCTAAGGAGAGGATAACGCACCTGGATGGAGGGATTTTCAGGCGGAGAGAACAAAACTGCGCACGAAGGACAGAAAAAGGATGAATGGACAGCGCCGGCTGAACACATCAGAGGTCCACTCGGCCGTTTGTGTCATCCTCATTTATCCTCTCAGCTGTTCTCCGTCCACGCTCCTCTTCTTCTCTGACTACGTCTGTCCCGCTGTCACATAATTTATGCTGTTCATCCGATCGTCCCCCCTCTCCGCTCGACGACACGAGGCCATATGTTGGATTATTTTTTTATTTAATTTGTTCGTTTTCTTTTTTTCCAGGTTTGTACATATTTTTCTTTCCTTTATTTATATGGGTGAAGCGTTTTTGTCTTTTTGTTTTTCCTTTTCTTTTGTTTTCTCTTTTTAAACATTTTTTTTTAAAAGAAAGTCTTATTTTAGTTCAGGAACAAACCACGTTTTGACACAGAGACTGAGAATAGTTTATAGAGACTACCGCTAGATGGATGGACACCGGGCCAGGTGTTGAGTTCAGGAAAACCACAGACTGGCTCAGAAATTTGCCATTACAGCATTCTATGGCATTCATATTACAAATTAGAATAATTTATACTTTTTCTACTGTTAATAGTTAAATAAACCCTTTAAAAAATCACATCCAGAGTAAACATGGTGTGAACTGATCAATTGAGAAGGAACAGAACTTAATTTTACTGAATGACAATCAAATCAAAAATGTCATTGGCAATTAATTTTTTAATTTGTGTTTATTTAAAAAATCCCAGTAGGGACATTTTTAAAATGTTTTGTTTAATTTATATATTTAATGAAATGTGTTCTATAATCCAAATTTAAATGTATGTCATTTAACCCATGATCGTTTTGGCACACTTATGGCTCCATAGGTTTCAGTTTGACGCGTCCAGAGAAATGGCAACTGAGAGTTTGACCGAGAGTCCAAACTCACAATCAAAGATTGGAACAGAACCAAGCCTTTGAAAATAGGAGGTAGTTTGGGTTTTAGTTTTGGTGTCTGTAGATTGAAGACAAGCGTGAGGTTCGCAACAAAGAGGCGGCGGGATGGAAGGCCTCTGTTTATGCACCCGAGCAGACCGGGGTAGGGAGTGGAAGTTTCTGGAAGTTGACCGAACGGCAAAGAGGAAGTAGAAGAGAAACACTGGACGTAGGAATGGGGGAATAAAAACGAAAGGAGATTTTGCTCTTTGAAAACACAGGAGCGTTTTCTCCTAAAACAAGCTCTTTAGAACGGGTGAGATTTTAGTGCAGCCACAAGATTGATGAACCTGTAATGGGCACGGAGGACAAAAGGAGGTCTGCGAGTGCCGATAGCTGCCGAGAACAGAGCTGGGAAAATGACCGCATTGTCCAATTGGCCTGCTTATAAGTGTCATCTGTCGACGGCTATTCATTCTAAGAGCGCGCTGGTGCTCTTATCTACCGTCAAACGTCCGGCCTTGACCTCATCCCCATACAGAGTTTATGTTTCGTTTTCTTCTTGAGGGTAGAGGTGTTTCAGAGGGGAAAAAACTAGACGAAATATGTTTGAAGTGCAGAAAATCCTTCAGATGATGGCAAATTAAAGTCAAAATGATAAAGTATGTGTAGCTAGTTTGAAGATGTGTGGAGCTGCTTCTTTGGTTTGTGTTGTTTCTCATGTTAAAAAAAAGGATGTGTACTTAAGAGGCCGTCTTTTGGGTTTTAGTTTCAACATTTAGTCACTTGCTTTGAGAAACTGAAAAGGAGAATTTAGAAAAAGGAAAAAAAAGGAACTACATGGACCGTTTTAGGCTAGATTAGGAAAAAACTGGCCGTGCTGCGATGTCGCCATCAAGTGGCCAAATACTGCAAGCTATCCTCTCCTCTCTGTGTCAAAGCATGATTACGGCATAGATTTGACCTTTTTTGTTCTAACCAAAGATGTTTTAGTGGTGTTGCCTGGAGCAAAGCTTTACTCGAGGCCTCTTTCCCCACCGCAGGGGGAAAACTTTGTTTTTATAGAGTTTTATTTAAAGGGGATCCTTACGCTGATTTCTTCTCCTTATCAAACACTGGCTTCATTTTATGGAAGCGGCAAAAGGGGCTTTAATGATCTTAAACTGACAGGCAGCTGAATATCAATATATTTTTGGGGGGGATCGGCTGGAACAGATCAGATAATCGATCATTTTCGGTTCTTTTTAATTCTTTTAAAGTGTTTTTTTTTTTTTTATGGATATTTTTTTAATGAAAAAAATCCAGCGTGGTTCGATATTCAGCTGCTTGTCTGGATAAAAGTATAATTATTTTTGTTGCCTCCATATTTTTTTATTATATAATAATGGGGGTCGTTGATGAATCTTGCCGTTGTTTGCGTATCTCATAAACAACTATAACCAGGCTGGTTATCTCAAATTCTTTGGGCACTTTAATGTTGGATTCAGGGAAGATGATTATTTTAAATAAAATATTTTTTTGTTCGTCCTGTTTGATCTGCACCGCGTTCACACTTTGAAATTCATCTGAACTACTTATTCCACTATTTTAAAGCTATCCACGCTGTTTTGTTTTTAACTAACTGAAATGCGGCCTGCGGCCGTGTTTTCCTTAAAGTTACCTGTGAAATGTTTCTTTGTTTTCTGAATTTTTGTTTTTGTTTTTTTCATTTCTGCATGTTTGTGTGGAACATGCTCAGTGGACATCTGACCATCACACAGTGACACAAAGGAGAAGCTGTCTGTTTGTGAAAAGCTTTTGTGTCGATGAGCTGTTATCTGAAATGTTATCCAGGCACATTTTGAGCTTTTGAGTTTATTCTCCACTTTAAGAAGTCATAGTTTGACGAACCTTTCCAAATACTGAGGTGGTTTTCTGTTCTTTTTACAGCATTATAACATCTTTTAATCGAACTAAGTGAACTGTAGCCACAGTGAGAGAAATGGGTTATATGCTCAATTTGCTAAATGTTTTATCGTCAGAAAATCCTTAGATGTGAATATTGCTTTTTTAATTTTTATTATCTTTATCTCATGAAAAATGTTTCCACAGCTTTTAATCATGAGGTGTGACTGGATTACATTTTTTTTTTTACATTTTGGATTACATCTCTATCTGATTATTATCATTTAAATAACATCTTTTAGGGGTTCATTCACGAATTTCTAGGCAGGTATTAGCTTTAGAATCTACCTAAGATATTCCATCAATTGATGTTTTGAAAAAGGTCAAAAGTCAACGCTTTTTCGTCAACTGTCGCTCGAATATAGAGACTCACTCAAAAAACATCCCTGCGTGATGATCTGAAGCTCCAGAGGAGAACTTTAAACTGGCTCATTGTTCATTAATTACACAGTCTGTAGCGATACCAAAGATGGGATTTTATTGTGAAATGAATTCTTATTGATTTTTCAAAGTGAGCGCAGAAGCCTGGAGGTCAGCAGGCTTATTTCACACAGTGACCCTTTCTAGTCATTTGAAGTTTAAAATCACTCTTCTCAGTATTAAACGTGAGAGAACCCACGCATGCCGGATAACCAAAGTCAGAGTCGAGCTCCCCGGCGTCAGTCGTGCCTTCCTAAAGCCTGACCTCAGCAGAGAAACAGAAAACCTGCAGGCAAAACTCAACGTCTCACCTGATGTTCCCCGAACTGGAAAAACGGTTCGCAGCAGCTTTATTTCTCAAAGTGTCTCTTTGTTTTTCTCTGAATCGTTACCAAACGTGGCCTTCCCCCCCCTCACCCGCCCCGCCGACAAGGCAGGTTTCATCTATGAAAATTAAATAAAAAGATAAAAAGGATTGGTGTTTGTATGCTTATTTTTTTGTCTTGTTTTTTTTTATGATGTGGCTCTAAGATGGCAGAATAAGACAGCACTGACCTAACAGATCTAAAAACCTTCTGCCTTTAACTGACCACAACACACATGAGGACCAGTGGAGCAAACTTTAGTATTAGCCACAGTGCTCTTAAACTACACAAACCAGTCAGCATTTCCTGCATTTTAATGAGTAAGCTATTTAGGGCTGGATCCAGACTTATGGATTGATCATTTAAAGCTTTAAAGTCTTCACATTATTACTTTGTGAGTTCAGCACATTTCTCTTGTTTTCTTTTAACTATTCAAAGTACACTTTGAGGTTTTTGTTTAGTTTCAATCTATAAAATGCTACAGGAATCTATGTAAATCTTTAGAGTGAAAAAAAAGTTTAGAGAGCCACAAAAAACAATCAGTGGTTCAGCCTCCCATCTTTTTTTTTTCTTCTTTTTCCCCCTTATTAATAAGTGTCACATTGATTAACTGTGTTTTCTCCGCTCAGTGATGTGATGTCAGTGAGTTGGCAGGAACGATGCTGGGAGCAGATGCAGCAGCTCCTCCTCCTCCTGGCCCCAGTTTGACCCCGACTCACATAACCTCACAGACAAAAAGTGGGATCCCTCCTCCTTAATAGAGCCAAACTTTAGACTCTGCTAAGTGTAAAGCTGGGATAAGCCAAACCAGCACTTCTTTCAGAGTAAAAAATCCAGTGATTGGAGTGGATTCTCTTTGAGTATTCAAAATGCTTCTTAACTAAATCTGACACAGGAAAGTTCAATAATTAAAACTACTCATGCACATGAAGAACAAAAGACGCAAAGATAACCTTAAGACCAAAAATTATTTCATAAAAGAAAAAGCTTCAAAGAGGAACAGCACAGACATAATAAATTAGTTTGGTAACAGGACTAAAATACAAAAAACATACCTGAAAACCATCTTTGACTTAGGGTTCATTCCTAACTATAACTAGATTACATGTAGAGACCAAAAGAAAATCCAGATTTCTTTCCTTTCTGTACATTTCTTTGACATTTATTTGGTTCTTTAGTGTTTTCCTCTTGCTTTTTGTTTTACTATTGTAAGCAAGTCTTATCAGAGAATTTAAGGTAATTCAATAACTATTTAATCTGATACAACATGTCCTGATTAAGAAATCTAATTTTCTAATTGGGGGAGACAGTCAAAAATGGACTTGCCTTTATTGTTAGAGCAAAAAATGAAGCGGTGCTGCACATGTATGCTAACATTGAAAACCACTACAGCAACTTAATATTTCAATGCAATTATTTTCTCCAAATTCATGCCTGGTTGATCGTGCTGTTATGACACATCAAAGCTTAAATTCTTCATGGTTTGTGGTTTTTAACAATCACTGCTGGTCAGTTCAAGACAAATAGAAGGAATGCAAGACGTGTCATTAAAGCTACCGAATCTAATGTGACCTATTGCACTTTTCGTGCAACCTAGAGGAATTCAATTAGCTTCATCGAGGCACTTTATTGTTCGACACTGCCGGATTCCTTTTAGACATTATCTCCTGTAATTCACACCTGTGGTTTGCAGGAGTAGCTCTCTAGGCTTTCCTGCATGATATTCATAAATTTTCAGCCAATATTCAGTAATATCGAGGTCCATTCTCGGTCTAAGAGTCATTCCTCCATAGCAGCTATTGCCACTCACTTTCAGACCACTTTTTAAAAGCATTTTTCTCCCTGCTTTTCTTAAGAGTGGCCATTTCTAATGAGGCTACAGATAACTTTAGGTGGATCATAGGTAAATTTTACGTGGCTTAACAAACAAAAGCTCATTGCTCTGACAATCGAGGGGCCCAAAGTAGAGTGAAAAATCAGTCAAAGTCCAAAGACTAAACACTTGTATATGCTATCAGAAGACATGGGGAGCTATTGCTCAAGACCACTTGAAAATGTGTCAGGAAAAAGCCTGCCAGCTTGGAACCAAATAAGACCCTCAACTCTCTTATTATGGCGGTCCACGCCGGATGTGGTGGTTTACGCTCCGGTGCGTTAAGGTGCTGCTCGTCTCCCGCCGTGACACCTCTACACAACCTTTCAGACTCAACGGGGGAAGGAGGCGCGCGCTCCCAGAAAGTCAGCGATGTAAGTTTTCAAACTGAACTTAGTGTAACTAGCTTAAAAAACGAGTCTGCCAACTTGTCTGAGGAGGTGTTTAAACTGTAAAACTATTCCGACCGGTGGAAAGTCGTCGCGTTCAGGAAAATGTGTCCGCTAAATTAGTCTTGGTTTGGTATAAAAGGAGGCGCGTCGTAAAAAAAGAATAAAACTTAATATATAATTCAGTGCTCCTCGCGGTCGTTGTGAGCTATTTAATGTTTCATCATCAGCCGCGTTTTTTTGTTCGGCTTCTAATAACTCGGTTAACATTATAACTTCTTGAGCAATGCATAAAACATATCTTGGGGTGCCTGGGAAGCAGGAGGGTGAATGTTACCTGAACACACCATTGTGTGCTCTTGTTCGATTTAATTGCCTCCTAATTATTTCAAGAAAGATTCCAAATTTGAGGTAGAGTGAGGTTTATTTTTTTCTATAATGTGTCTATGTAAAAATTATATATATACATTATGTGTCATTATTTAAATGCATATCTTTGTCGACTTTTTGGGGGCTTTTTCAAGCACATTTAAATTAAATGTCTATTTTCAACCTCTTTTCCATTTAAATTTTTCTGAAACCATGCATCAGTCTGAAGCAGTAATATATAGCACATACAATACTTATAGAAAAAACTAGCCATGAATACGTACAACTCTTGTAAAAGTCAGTCGGGTCCAGATTTATCCTCACTAGGCAGCCAGTAATGCATGTCTTGACTCATTAATCATTATTATAAAACGTTGACCAAACGATTTAGTTTTGAATGAAATTGTGTAACCAATCTGCTGTCCGATCCTGATGGAACATGCTATGGAAGGTCAAAGGTCACTTCAACCTATGTGGCACAACATTGTGGGCTCGTTAAGCTGTTGACTGTGCAGTGCTGTCTCCAGAAATAATATTTTCGCACCATTAAATGCATTATATTTTTACTATTTATTGGGAAATAGTAATTTTGTACCAAAGTCACAGAGACTTTGTGCAAGTGTAGTCCGCATGGCTGTTTGCTCAGGTTGGGGAGGCGATCACTGGTGGTGGCCCTTCTGGCTCTGGCTGTTGGAGTTTACCTGCTACCGTCTCCCATAGACCCTAAACCACATGTGTAAGTGTGCTGTATTTAATCAGTTTTTCCTGTCATTTTGGCACCATCTGCAATTTTTTCCTTTTTTTCTCAGCCCCGGAAATTGAGCAATAGTCTAATTCTAACTTCAGCTGCTTGTGACCATTCCGTGTTTCTGCAGTCTGAAGGGACCCCCCCCGGCCCTGGAGGGGCCCTTGGCTGTTAACGTTCGCCTGCAGAGAGGCCGCAGGCTGTTCACGGGGAGACTACATGGACCAGAATCCTTCACTGCCGATGAGGAAGGTGCGTTAATTCAACCATGTCATAAAAAAGTCAGAAAAAGTAGTAAATCAAAAAGAAAGTTGGTATGTGTATACACCACTCATGGTTTGGATTTAAGAGACTCTACAGACATTTTAAAGTTATGCTTCATGACATGTATGGTCAGTAATGGTACTAGAAATGGTCAACTTATCACAAATATTCAGTGCTTTAAGGCTCAGGCGAATCTTAAGAGTGCAAACCCCCTGCACGGGCTGTTCGGAAGGTAATCTCTCTCGTTCCTTTAATGGATATGAAGAGGCTTTAAGTCAAATCCATCCTTTTTATTTCTGTCTCCAACATTTAAGAATTTGAAATGGCCAATTTAGCAAACAGTCCCAGTTCCCATTTGTTTGCAAGGAGTATGTCTTTAATGAGACTTTATCGCCTTGTTTTTACGCATTAAGCAAATTCATCAACTTTAACATCAGTCTCTTGTGCATTCATGGACTAAATCCTGAAATTGTACGTCTGTGTTTTCAGGTAACGTGTACACAGGGACGGTAGACGGGAAGCTGTGGAGGATCAGCCCTGATGACAGTCTCACGCTGATCACCCACATGGGACAGAATCTACCAGAATGTGGTTTGTACCCTTCCGCCTGTTTGTACTTCTGTGTTCCTGTTGGAATGATGCACCTGTCACAGTCAGATTTAACTCCACAGCTGCATCGTGAAACGTACCGTCCTGTCTAAAAAATAAAAATAAAACTCTCACTAAGCTTCTCCCATAGAGAAGGTCATTAATAAAGGTTTGCGACTCTCAATGATGAGATCTGCCCCTGAAATGTGTTTGGGTTAGGGGGGAATATTTAAATTATTATTAACCGTGATGGTTTGAATTTTGTCTTCATGATATCAGGGCATACAGTTTTTTTTTATTTCATTTTAAAAATCTGGATATTTTTGTTAGAAAACTCCCAAAGTATCTTTTATATTTTCTTAGGCAGCAGCACAGATTATGAGCCTGTGTGCGGTCGGCCTCATGGAGTTCGGCTGGACCCCCACGGTCAGCTGATCGTTGCAGACTCGTACCTCGGCCTGCACAGCGTTGACCCCAAAACGGGACAGAAGACTCTGTTGTTGGCTAATTCAAAAGGTATGGTGTCTGTTTTTTGTGGTTGCTTTTTTTGTGCTAACTAAGCCAGCTTCCTCCTCCTCTGCCCTCAGGAGCCAATGGCGTTCCCTTTGCCTTCCTGAACGGCCTTGAGATTTCCCACAGAACGGGCATGATATATTTCACGGACTCCTCCAGTCGCTGGGGACGCAGGCACGTCAAACTGGAGGTGAGAAAAGGGAAAAGGTGGGTCCGATCAGTCGAAATACTAATCCAGTCGCCTCTTTAAAGGATCTGGGAACACAAAGAGACATTTAAAAGGGTTGATGTGAGGTCGAGAGGAGCAAGCTCCTTGAATACAAAAACTACTGAGGGAAGGCTGAAGTCAACAGTTTATTAAGCCTTTTTTTCTCAGTGTTGCCTTGGTTACACACAAGCAGGCTCTCCGTCTTGTTCTTCGTACTTGTACACCAGCAAAAAAAGAGAACGCCAAGAGTCCATTCAGCTGCTGAAGCTCCAGGATGTAAACGGAGAAAGAAAAGAACTCCTCACGGACTTGGGCAGGAAACATATTTAAACGTCCATGTAAATGAGAAATGGGATTTCCTAGGAAAAATACCTGCTGGCATCTTAGAGGGATTAGGCCGAAGTCGCTGCCTGGAATATGGAAAACCGTCTGAAAGGTCACAGGAAATGACAGAGCGGCCTGAGCTGGAAAAAGGGAAATATTAGTAGTTGGATTTCACAAGTCTGTCACTTAGCCTAGTTGTTGAAGTTCAAAATTTGCATGGAAGTCCACAGCAGATGTGACGAAGATGTGGTTCAATTTGCAAAAGTATCAGGACGTTAAGGGGAAGTGAAACCAAAGCACACCATGTAAAGTAATAACCTCCCCCTAATGATGTCACAGCTATAGGGCTTGAGTTTATGAGTTTAGATGGGGTGAAAAGGAATCCAAAAGATGAACAAAACACAACTTTAAAACAGTTTGACAATTTAACCGTGGAACATTTAATTTCTGCTGAGTTAATCATTATTTTTTTATGCATTATGTAACATTTTGGTACCTTAACTTGTTTAAACCATGAAATTGACATGCAGATCTCTAAGCGGACGTGCAAACTTTGCCCCAACTTGACAATCACGACCTGACGTTTCAGGTCATCGAGTTGAACAGCCTCGGCCGTCTCCTCTCGTACGATCCTCAGACGGGAAACGTGGCGGTGCTGTTGGATTCCCTCTACATGCCCAACGGGATCGTCCTCTCGCCCGACGAACACTTCCTGCTGCTGGCTGAGACCAGCATAGGGCGGATACTGAGGTGAATCGGCCCTTTATCCATAGCATAGCCTAGCACTGGTCTGTTACTTTATGCAGACAAGCCTGAACCGTAAGAAATAGGAGCTAAAACCCCTCAAAATAAGACTAGGACGCACAAACAGTTGGACGAATGCTTAGTCAGCTTTGTCTCTTCTCAGGTATTGGCTGAAGGGCCCAAAGGCCGGCACCAAGGAGGTCCTAATGGACAACATGATTGGTTACCCCGACAACATCCGCCTCAGCGACCACGGAACATTCCTGGTTGGCATAACAACGCCTCGCTTTCGGAAGTTTATGCCTCCCTTCCTTGATATGATCGCTCCATATCCGGCAGTCAAACGCTTCCTGGCCAAGGTCTGCGTTCACCATCACCACACTGACTGTATCGGCTGCTTTTATCCAGAGTTTCCGAGGATCTTTAAGAGGTCTTAACTACTTAGAAGTCACAAAGCGAGTTAAGACTGTAGAAGTCATGCTTGAATTTTTAAATGTTATTTTAATGACTTTCTCTAGAAAATGTATGCCTTTCTGAAGCTCAACCCCCTTGAGTTGGTTTAGTCCGACTTGCTCTGTGCACTAAAACCTGTTTTGAATATCAGGTGCAGTTTGACAGTTACCAGGGTTCTTATAGGGCCGGAAACTCAGTGGCTGAAAAACAGAACATATAAGACTTGCATACCTTACATTCATCTCTGTAAAGTGTTTGTGTGTGTGTACTGTGTAGGTAGGTATGTATGTATGTGTATATACATCTAAAACTTAATGGAAATTCTTACAGACCATTCTAAAAAATATTATCCATTCAAACAAAGACTACAGAAAGCAATTCCCAGAAAGAGTCTATTCAGATGCTGTTATGTTTTTTTTCTTTTCTTCAAAGGCATTTCTGCTAGTCCAAATAGTTTCCGTAACTGCTAAGAGGCAGGCTTCCAAAAAGTCCAGTTGGATTCAGGGATCGACTGTGTGAAGTGTGATCTGTGTTTAGCTGGAGTGTGAACTCTCGCTGTACTGTGCTAAACTTAACAGTGGTGCTGTCATTCGTGCTCGCAATCAGATCAGCAGGGAGAACAAAGGGAATGGAAACATGAGAGAAAGTTCAACAAAACCTGAGTAGTTGAGTCAAAGTGTAAGAGCTGGGTGAGTGATCTCAGGGGCTGGCCTTTTGGTTTCAGAGGAGCCAAAGCCAAAATGGGATGGTCTTTTTATATTTGGGCTGGGATGGAGTTATAGTTTTTCTTAGTTATCGAGCTTCGCTTGCTGTGTCACAGCACACATATTCTGACTCCGGCTGGAAATGTCGGCTGTTTGGTTTGTTGACGAACAGTTTAAATGAATAGCCTTTTGACTTTGCTCACAGGTGGTTCCTCTCAGCTGGTACAATCTCCTCCTGCCACGCTACGCTCTGGTCCTGGAGCTGGGAATGGACGGACAGGTCATAGGAGCTCTTCACGACCCGGAAGGACGCCTCACGTGGGCCATCAGCGACGTCTTCCAGCACCGAGGGAGAACCTACCTGGGCAGCACCGACCTGCCATTCCTCCCCATTCTGGAGGGCTGGGAGAGCTGAAGGAGTACTGCAGCTTTGTGAGCACGGGAGACTGTTATTAGGCTCCCCCTTTTAAAAAAAAATATTTTCTAATCCCTTTTTTTTTTTTTTTTTTCCCCAACTCCTGTGATGTTTACTGTTGGACAATCACTTGCATACCCAGAGCTAAGAGCTTATGGGGGGGGGAAAAGAGCCTATGATGAAGGACGGTCGGTGAGTTTACAGCCCAGAATTCAGGAAATGTCCCATAAATGTCGAGCTCAAGCTAAAACCTCACATCTGCCGCTTAATCATAAAAAGCAGGAATATATTTGCTAAAGACTGAACTCTGAGAGGGACACATTAACCTCCTTTTACACAACACTGAGTCACTTTTTCCTGGAAATGAGCACAGAGCTCAGATTAGCTGGAAACCTCAGATGAGCAAGAGACACATTTATCTTTATCTAAGTGGCTTACAATGTAGTTCTTGACTGGATGGAAGCAGATAATCAGAAGAACAGAAAACTGGAGTATATCAGAGAACTTAAATGCACTCAGAGTGTAATAAGTTTAGCTAGTCGTTTTATTTACACTGAACTTAGCTCTTTAAATCAGACTGTGGAAACTGGAAATCTGTTCATAAATGACCTCACTGTAAATTCAGACTTTTAAATAAATATTTTATAGAAATGTATGTTGGCACATTTGCTTCATATGGAGCAGAAACTATTAGAAACTTCCTTCTTTCACCTGTATCTGGTATGAGTGGAGTTTGAGGGGAATCTGTGGTACTTTTACTTCACTAAATTGAATTTGTCCACCTGGAATAGCTTTAAGATTCTGGTTTCAGTTTTGCCTGAAAATTTGGATTCTCGCTGGCTCTCTGGTGGAGACACGTTGGACTCCGTATGATGAGCATTTCTGACAAAAGGTAAGTTGCAAGTGACAGTTTATCTAATAACAGTTTGAAAGTTTCTGAAATCAGTGGGGATAAAAAAAAAAAGTTCTACTAAGCATAATCTGATCATATGTAAATATTTAAAGTGCAAAAAAACAAAAACTGATCAATATAACGTTTTATAAACCGGAACGTCTTGGCCTCAATTTCTTCCCCAGGCTCAACCAGAGTAAAGTTAAAATCAAAAGCCTCTGCTTGGATCTCTTGAGAATCTCTTTATTTGGACAAGAAACACAAACCAAAAATACATCATTATGATAATCGTTCTGAAAATGAAACTAAAGGTGCCAAAACGACCAAAAAGTTCAGACAGATCAGAAAGTGCATCAGTGAATTGAAACAAAGGGATCGTGAGGATTCTAATCGCACGTTAAAACTGTTAATTCAGTCCAGTTTTGACACCAAAGTTGACCACAGAAGCAGAAGAAGAGCCGTGAGAGTACATTATCTGAAAGACCAACAACATGAGCAGCAGGGAAACCTGGAAATATTTTGCAGGTAGTAGGCATTTTAGTACTGAATTTACACAGTCAGATTTCCCTCAGGAGTCCCTAAATGAACCATATCATTGTGTTTTTAAGAATTTGGTCACCTTTACAGGAGTAGTAAAACAAAAAACTAAAGAAAAAGTGCATGCTTTCCAAAACTAGAGCTTTGTTAGTATGGATAAATGCAGTTTATGGCATTAAAATATTACCCAAAGCAAAAAGAGATGTTCCCTTAAAGTTGAAAGGTATGTTTGATGATCAAATTATATATCAAGCCCTAAATATTCAAACTCCCAACCCATAACTGTTAGATCTGATAAAACCATAAGAGTTATTTGGCATTGATCTGTCTGAAATGAATGCTTCTTTACCTACTTTTGGTTTTTCTCTATGTATCAAAATAGATATTTGACTCAATGTTTCAAAGGTAGTTATTCAAAGATTTCATTGGAAACGTTAACATGAAGGAAATCACATTTTGTTTTTTTCTTCATAAAGGAAAATTTGTATCTTGAACTTTGCATGAAATGCAAAACACTCACTTTCAGTCACTTGAGATAAAAAGTAATCCGGACAAACTCGAAATGTTGCATCGATGTGCAAATTTTGAGAGAAAAACTCAAGTGGCTGCAGTCTTCTACTTGTATTTTTTTTCTTGATCTCAAATATTATTGGCATGAATGCTCTAGAGAGGGGTAACCGCAATGTTAACCACAACATTGACCTGTTTAAATTTCTCTACCTGTTTTAAGGCACTACATTTGAGATGACTGTGTATTCTGGTTCCTCTCCAGGAGCTGGTGACTTTTCTTTTTTTTTTTTTTTTTAATCCTTTGTGCAGACTTTCCACAGTTAAGCTAGTTAATCTTTTTATTTTTCCTTTTTTAAATCTTAAACTTTTGCTTGAGCCTTTTTCTCCCCTGCTTCTTTACACACTTGAAGGTGGTTTGACCTGATTAATTTGCATCTGTTCCAGCTGCTATTAGCATGTTGGTGACGTGAGCAGAGGACCTTTGTTTACGAGGGTTCAAACAGATGATCAACATTACTTTTATAGATGATGATTCCATCTTTCCCTTTTAGTTTTGACGTAGCACCAGGACCCGCAT
Source organism: Menidia menidia (assembly GCA_907169785.1). Classification (NCBI taxonomy): domain Eukaryota; kingdom Metazoa; phylum Chordata; class Actinopteri; order Atheriniformes; family Atherinopsidae; genus Menidia; species Menidia menidia. The sequence continues at coordinate 6,826,102 of CAJRST010011113.1, read as the reverse complement.
CGCCTGACTTAAAGTCCTGTTGGATCCATTAACATGTTCAGACTAACCAGCTGAATTTTATGAACTGTGGAGATTTGGAGTCTAGACCAAAAAATTAGAAAAAAGCCCCTTAAATTTAGGTGTTCTTCTCATTTATCAGGTTTGGACCAAATCATAGTTAAAATGCATTTTGAATCTAACCTTATGAGAAAAGTCTCTTTATGTTAGGTGACATTTTCTATGGAGGTGGGGCATCAACGGCGCTACTTCTGAAGAGTCAAATAATCCACTTCGGAGCATGTGGGACTAGATGTGATTATACTTCTTATGTACTGATCATCTTTTTTTTTTTTTTTTCCTGTTCCTCGTCTATCACTCCAGATATTGCGGCTCTCTACTCTCACTCTGTTGGAAAAATGTCACACAATATGAAGTCAGGCCTACACAGCCCTGCGTTTGTTAACTAGTAACCAGGTACATGTGAAAGGTGTCACAGATGGGAAATCAACTCTCTAATTTACTTGAATGATTAGGATTTATTCTTTTAAAACTCTTTAGAAAAATCATCTGCAATTCACTCTTTCATAAATATGTGCATTTACCTGTAGGAAAAAATACATTTCCCCATGGATTTGACAGGGATGCCAAATTACTGTTGACCATTATAATGTGCCGGGCATGAGTCAAATTCTGGATATTTGGACAAGCAGGAAAAACGGATTCGAAATGGATATGACTGAATGAGCTGATGTGCAAAAAGAAACACTGATGACTAAACAGGATTCCAATCCTGGCTTGCTATTGTACAACGGTTGTCAATCTGGCTTTTACGTTCACATATATAAACAAACTCATTTGACAGAGGCCATAACAGGAAGTGTGACAGTGGATCCTGCATCCAGAGACGCCTCCCGTCTCCACAGTGACCCGTCTATTCCCCCAAACGGGTGATCCCTTCTCTATCCGCCTATGAAAGAGACTGGCTTGGCTCAGGAGGCTAAAAAAAACAAGGCAACAACAGCAGGGAGGGCTGGAAAACACAACACAATACAGCCCTCCTCCAATCAACTGCTCCCTCCGTCTTCTTCTTTTCCCTCATTCGTTCTTCTCATTTCATCGTCTGTCTGAGTCTGTTCAGCCTCCAGCTGTGGCTGGGGAACAGCTGCCGAGGGTCAAATTTATACCTGGGGAGGGAAGCGGGAAAGATGAGGCCCGCTTGTGCAAGTGAACGAGCGTTAGAACTGATTACTGACGAATAGCATTTCCACGGTTAAAAGAATAGACCGTTTTGATTTTTTCAGTGGATTTTATTCCACTGGTGACCTGTCCTGGTTTTGACCCGCCTCTGGTCCAATTATAGCTGAGATGGGCTTCAACCCTCCATGACCCTACTACAGATAAGCTTCATAGACAAGGGATGGAAAGATTTTAGCATGATTTTAAATAACATGATTTCCCACCAATAACCGACTAAAATAATACAGAAAAATAACCGATTAATATGATTATTCAATGAAGGAATAATCAGAATTTAAAACCAAATGTAGTCAGTCTAAGAATTACTTAATAATCCACTTTAAACAATGATTACTTTTCAAAGTAAACAAGAAATTAATGCTACAAAAAAATGGACCAGACTCAGTGGATAATTGCACAAAAAGTGAATGCCTAAAAAAAATTAAATTCTAATACGTAATGAAAAACCTCCTGATCTGTAAAGTAAGCCGTGACAACTTTCTGTCTTTGGGCTCATGAGGCGGGAACTTTCACCAGTGGTTTGTCTAGTTTGGTCCCACGAAACCTCCAATGCCAGCTATCACTGCCCCTCACGTCACAACAACGACTAAACCGTCTACTAACAGCCCTCCGATCCCCCGCCGCTCTAAAACTGAACTGCTAACAGCGTAGTAGGGCTGTGAACCCCGGTTCGGGATGTAATCGCTCTTTTGGGTTTTGGGATGAAACTTGAGAACCTTGTTATAAAAAATAAATAAATAAACAAAACTCACTTTGGATCGTACACGCCGGGCGTCCGGCAGGACTGACCCGAGCAGGACTGCAGCATCATCAGCCGGTGGTTCATCTTCTCCAGGACTTCCTGGTCGATGGTTTTTGCGATGTTGGTCAGCTGGAAGGGGTCTGCCGTCACGTTGTAGACTTCCACGAACACCTGGAGGAGAGGCAAATCCACCATGTTCACCAGGTTCACTAGGACGCCGCCACTCGCCGTGACCGCATCAGAGCGTGAGAGTGACTCCCCCGTACTTCGTTGTCGTCGAACTCGCAGTACTGGAGGTTGGCAGAGGGGGCGACGGTGCGCACGCAGGCGTAAGTGTTGTTGTAGGAGTCCTCACACACACAGTCAGGGAAACACTCCTAAAGAAAACAGTTTGTTTTTTTCCTCTTAGCTTTACAGATGTGACTTTAAAAGAGATGGCGTTATCTTAGTTGAACTGGGTTTTTCTTCATTGTCTTTCTCGTACCGACACTCCCGGTCCCAGCAGCGGGCAGGCGGGGTCCGACACGTTGCTGCCCTCGCCCTCGTACTCCACCAGGATGTCCGTCCTCCAACTGCTGCTGTTCGTCTTTCCCTCCTGGCGTCGGAAACACAAGCTTTAACCTTACCGATTCCCTTATGACATAGATTCCCAATTTAAATGATCGGCGTCATCCAGCTCGTTGTGTGATGCCGAATTTAAAGGTAACGGGTAAATTTTGTGGAATATAATCTGTGCTGTGACCGGCATGAGGACAACATGGATCCCCGTTCCTTCAAATCCAACTAAATTAGCTGCAAATTCAACCATCATTTGCTATTTAGCCTAAATTGAATGGATAAAAAAAACATAATCCTGTCATATAGAAAGAACTGGGACTTCAATTTATATCTGATTTTAGTATGAAACTATTCAAATAAACACAGGATCAGCATAAATGTGCAGATATAAGAGTTCTCACCATCACAGACAGGAAGGACATGCCGTCCATTTGGGTCTTGCTGACGTTGTAGCCGGCGATGTCCAGGATGGTCGGGCCAAGGTCCACGTTTGCAACCAGCATCTGGTGACATCATGCATTCAGTTCAATTTAGTTCAGGAGATGCTGTGTGGGAGGGGGGCAGCCGAGCCAGAATAACTTTGCAGCCCACTTGATGCAGTATAGCCAATAACATTAAAAAAACACATTCTCTTTGAAGAGTGGTTATCTTGTGATTGTGAAGGCAATAACAAGCAAAATAAGCTAAATAACACAGCACATATGGAGAAAAGAAACATGGAAAACATGCAGGGCTGCGAGCCTCAAAGGCCGGGGTTGGGGAAAATGCCTTCGTAGATTAGAGATACAAAATATATTCTTACTGAGCGATTAAAAGCATTTTGTGTTTGTACATACCGAGCTGGTCTGGTTGGGTTTGATATTTGGCCCTCTGACCATGAGAGGGACTCTGATGTCAAACTCATACAGCTGCCTTTTGTCCAGCGGCAGAGAGAACTGACCTGAGGGAGAGAGAGAGCGAGAGGCATCACGTTGGCTCAATGTGTGAGGAAAAGGCGCTCATTACAGGCTCATTACACCCCCATACCTGTGTGGTACCCATTATCAGATGTAAAGAAGATGTACGTGTTGTCCAGCTCGCCTCGGACCTCCAGCCTCTTCACTATTTTCTCCACCAGGTCGTCCACTGACAGCAAAGTTTGCCACCTGCAGGACAGAACGAGAGACAATGAATGTGGAAAAAAATTGACACATTAAAAAAAATAGAACAGAAGATGGAAATAGGAGGAGAGAAGCTGAATAAGCGATTTCCGAAAAACCTTTTCCTGAAGGCTTCATCGAGAAACTGAACGGAGGAGTTGGTCATGGGAGTTTTGGCCTGTCTGATCAACCAGTGTTTGTCCTGAACACAAAAAGAAGAAGAAGAAGTAATCCCATGACTTGAGTTGTCGCTGTCCAGCCGGAGGACGAAAAAACCCGATTCCAAAAGACCCACCTTCCCGTGGATGTTGAAGTTGGGGTCCCTGGGAGCCTTGGTGGTGTTGAAGCGGCTCTGGTACTGGGGGGCTGCGGTCCAGGGGGAGTGAGGGGCCGGCGTGGACACCATCATGAAGAACGGCTGGTAGCTGGATTTAAACTGAAGGAATTCCAGAGACGTGTTGGCCTGAGGGAGAGGGAGCGAAACGCAATGTTAAGCCTGAGATCAATGACATACGCTTAAGCGTTTTTCTTTTCTATCTCCCGCCTGGAGGCGTTCGGTGGTCAGATGCCTCACCAGTACGTCGGTCAGGTAGTCCTTGTTGTAGTCTGCTCCGTGTTTCTGAGCTTTTCCGTTCACTGACAGAGTGTAGTTGTAGTATTTAGAGTTTTTCTCCTGAAAAGCAGACATCACGTTGAAGCCATCAGAGCAAAGACCGACGTCAGAATGCGTCTGATAACAACCAAAAGTACCTTTATGTCCTTTAAAACTATAATAAATCCCATTATTTGGGAAATCCCTAATAAAATATTATAAGAAATGTTTGAGCTCCGTATTATTTAGGTATAGCACAAAGCTAAAATTCCTTAAATATTCAAAGATGCAAAGCTCCTTATTATTCAGACAGAATTAGACCAAGAATGTTTCCCAGGCCGGAAAGAAACCCTCTTATCATTCTGTACAATAAAGCTGAACTATCCAAGAGAAGTAAGGTAGAGAAGTCTTAAACCAAGACTTTTTTACAACATTATGAGGCCAAGGTTTCCCAAAATGATGGTCTTGGCTTGAAGTAAACGTCCTAAATTAAACAATCTGATGCTGAAAGAATGCTTTAAGAGAAAAACCATAAGGACCAAAACGAAAACCGAAAAAGAATCTCTGTTCTGATTATCAAGACAATTACAGTGGTATATTAACAAAATAACAACTAAAATAATCATGTTGAATTTTTTTTTTTCGTGAAGGCAAGTTTGAAACTCAGTAAAAACAGAAAATAAAAATGTGCTACAATATAAACAGTAACAATTAAATCAAACTGATTTCTATCATGTTCTTGTTGCCATAACAGAATTATGATATGATTTTTTTCTACACATCACCTATTCATAGGTCTAAACCCAAGTAACCCATTTCAAAAGGTGCTCATTTTGGATTCTGGTGCAGACATGTGACTTCACACACGATCTAAGACGTTTCAGAGCACCTGCCTCCATTGGGTTTTTAAAAAGGCTCCTTCGAAGCACAGTTTATTTGAAGATAATTTCTGTTAGCCAATCGGAGGCATTCTGTGAAAAAATAAGGACAATCTAACTTTACTCTATTTGTGATCAAGCGCAGAGCTTCTAGTTACAGGGAGTTATATGGGAGTTTGAGACAAAAAAACAAAAACAAAAAAGAACTTGCTTATTGGTTTCATATCAAATCAATCCAACTGGAGCGGATTAGTGCCGTTAACTGCGTTACCTCCTTTGAGCAAAAAGGTCAGCTTTCCAGAGTTTCATCTAATCTCATTCCCAAGTTTAAGTAGATTAACCCCTCGGCACCGATGCAGCCTGTGCCTCTAAACCGGCGTCTGTAACACTAAAACAATTCTTAGTGGAGAATAAAGACCTCCAAACATTGTAGCAGGTTCGGTGCTCCACACGCACATATGGGGAAACAATGGAATTAAACTATTCATTTAGTCCCTGCGGAGCCTTTTATCAACCCCACATAAATTTTCGGTTTAAACACTGAATATAAACACTTACCAACGCCACCCAGTAGTTCCAGCCTGGTGGGACGTGCTCCACACCGCCAGCATCAGAGTGTCCATACTGGAAGATAAAAACGGTCCGACAGAAATATTTTAGTGGCATATGACTAAGACCAAGAGGGAAAATATGTTAATGTAGAGATTCACCGTAGAAAAGGCAAAGGCTACGATTCCAGCTGTTGTTTGAACTTTCTATGTGGACAACCTCTGAACCACAAAAGGCCCAATCCGATTACAGCAAACAATGAGACATGAGACAATTCTGGTCCTTCTTTGATGCGCTACATGAACACGTTCCCACTGGAGAAACCTGCCCTTGATACAATATGGCGGCTTTCAAGATGGCGGCCATGTTCCGGACATAGCCTAAAAGCTAGATCCCCTCACCAGTTGCTTGCTTTGGTATTCAGATATGTCGGTTTCCCTTTTGTGTCGGAAATGAACGACTGTCCTATGACTTTTGACTCACGCTGTACATGCACAATCATAATTAGTTTTTGAGTTATGAATGAAACGCTGTTCAACACAGAAACGGATCCAAAGGAAGTGTTGAATGGAAAGAAATATGGGCTACAGTAAGGAATTGTTTTGGTTACTGATTATCACATTTGATATATAAACATTCTAACCACTGGCTGGTTATTATGAGACAGGTAGTTAATTTATTTGTTTAGTTTAATTATGTAATTTGATCTTTAATGGCAGCAAAACTGCCTAATATGTTCCATGTCTTCCTCCATCCAGCCCACCCTTTTGGAAAAAAACTATTTGTTTTAAACACTACATTACATGCTCAAAGTTTCAAATTGAAAGGTCAGGAGGAGTTCAAAGTCTCCAAAGCTACCACTACAGAAAAAAGTGGACAGAATCTTAACACGGGACTCTAAAGTCAATTGACGGAACATTTTTCGAAACCAGGAAAAAGCAGTGGAATCTCGTCACTCAAAGACACTTGCCTAAAATCCTCTGTGGACTCGTTTGCTACAAGTTATCATGTTTAAATCTTCGAAAAAGAACTATACATTGCTGCTGCTCATTCTAACGCCATGATTCTGGCGCGTGAGCATCCCTGTTTTCTCTTTAAGGCCAACCCGCCAAAAAGGCCAAGACGGCTCTGACTATTCTTAGAGCGAGGCACACCAAACACGCCAACAGAGGGGCATTTTTCCCAAGACAACAAAGGCGCTCAGAATAGCAAGAAAATAACTCCCTTTGATGCGGACTTTGGAAGGCTAGGATCATGATGATCATGATGAAAAGGGAGAAATTGAGATTTCAAAGCAGGAAGTGAATCAGCTTTGATGTGCAATTAGCAGCTATTTGAAGGCCCGTCAATCTTCAGATAGCAGCAGCAAAGGAAAAACGCGGGCTAGTTTAAAGGGCTACTGATAGAACGGCGGGCCGATTCTCACCTGGTTGAGATACTTCCCGGCAAAGAAGGTCTGGTACCCGCTGTAGGTCTTCAGTAAGGCGGGGAAGGTGTGGGCCTCCTCGCTCTTCTGCCAGGCCGTGCTGCTGCAGTTACCCTCCAAGGTGTTGTTGATGACGTGGTGGTTGTGGGGGTACTTCCCCGTCAGGATGCTGGCCCGGCTCGGGCAGCACAGCGGGCTGGCAACGAACTACCAATCAGAGGGGAAAGGTCAGGGCACCGTCGGCGGGAAGCTGGCCCAGCTCCCGATGAGACGCTACTTACCGCGTTGGTGAAGGATATCCCTGCATCCCCGATGAGTTTTTTTGTTTTACTCAGTGGATTCTGAAAGAAATTCAAACGTGCTGTGTTTTAAACGTTCTTTTCCATTTAAAGTATTATTTGGAGTGCAAGTACCATTCAGGAGAATATTAAATGATTTAACCCAAAACTGCTCAGAAGTTTCATACCCAATAAAGATATTTTTAACCATAAACTGATTTATTTTAGCTTAGAAATTAATAAAATAAATAAAAATGCTTCAGTTAAAATCAGACCATTGACCATGGCCATCTTTACAGTTCAGTTTAACTATTAACACATAATAATCAGAAATAAATAAAAGGAAAAACACCATACAAACAAGACATTTTGAAATAATACTATTAATACATGTTAAATTAAACATTATTTTGGTATTTCCCTAACAGTGAAGTACTTGTAAGCACACAATATGAATTGAAAATGAGAAATTAGTCCAATTTTTTGCACTCTACATAAACAATGTTACTTCTAAAAGGTTGGAAAACAAGAGTCAAACAAAATAACTCCATAAACGCAGCCCACAGACACAAAGGACGTTACATTTCTGATACATCTCTCTTTTTTAAAACACTAGAATGTAATTAGGTCACTTTCAAACAACTCTAAACTGTTCTGCACTGCAGTGTCAACTATGTAGGTAATCTAAATTAGAATCTTTACTGTCATTTGATAAATATATCTGAAGGAGGGGCTGTGTTTACATAAAACCAGTGGGAGTAGACAGGAAATGATAAACCTGCTGACTCTATGAGATACCTAAGTGATGCATCCAATCAGGAATGTGAACTGTCAGCTTTACCAAACTAGACCAAATCCAGTCGGAACGCAGTCATTGCATATTTTTTCCCATATTTTTAGCCTTCAACAGACCTTAAAGACGAAACATGCTGCGACGTATTAAGTATTTAAGACAAATCAACCACTTATCACAGTTAAAGGTAAAAAGTGTCACTGACCAGCCCCCCGATAGCGATATCCAAGTCGTCTGTGAGGATCAAAACAATATTGGGTCTTCGGTTTGATTTGGAAAACAACCCGCTGCTCGGTTCGCTCCACAAAGTGACGCAGATAAGAAGACAATTGAATAACAGCAGCCGAGAACAGCCATTTATCTGCATTTTTCCTAATTCAACTAAAAACCAATGCAGCTGTCTGTCTCCGTCGGCTGATCCGTCCCTAAATCAGCGTGAAACACAATTATGCGGCGCAGACGGGACAGAGAACAAGCTTGGCCTTGTTACTTTGTGAAAAACACTTCCCGGTTTAGACGTCACGTGATCATACTCCTCTACGGAAGCCCTAATCAGCTGATTTGAAAACGAGTGAGTAACAGCTGCTCACAACCCTCTAATCAAATCTTAAGAATCGACATTTACTTGTTTTTACTAATAATTCATCATTCTCTTATAGATCATATCTGTATTACAAACACAGCTTAACATAGTTTTTTATTCCAATATATTTTTGTGTTTAGAAAGTGAGGTTAATTGTGAAATGTGTTGGTTACTTGTTCCAGGCTACTGTTTTACATTGGCACTGTATAAACTAGAATGCATTGAGCTGATTTGCCTTATCTGAGTGCCCTATTGTAGTCTATTTTAAATAGAAGACTCTTCTGGAATTGTATGGCTTTGGATGATAAACCTGGCAATTTCTAGTCACATTCCTTTGATCAACCCTGTCTGTAAGAAGACTGTAAGTGTACATGTATGTGTGTGCTCATAGGAAGCAAGATGCTCTACTCTTTAAACCCAGTGCACGTACATGTCATTAAAACAAATTACAGTATAGTTCAAATTTAACATGAAACAAAATCTAAGTTCCTTTACCTGATTATAAGTTTATGGAATTTTCTGTAATTTTTTTTCTTAGAACAGTCAAAGTTTAAAGACGTTTTGCGCGCTTTCTCGGTCTATTTCTGACATGCAAAGGATGAACAATAACGTTTCAATAATGAAATTACAAATAAACCGTGTATGAGCTTGACCATCAATCGTTCAGTTTAAAAAAAATAAATATATATATATATATATATGTCAAAGTTTTATTCAAGAGCGCTGCTTCAGAAAAGAAGCGGATTGGTTTATTTCATTTTTGGTTGCTTTCTGATTGGTCAATGCGGCAGCCCGAGACGCCTGTTGCACCTGTCGCGCGACCTGAGGAAAGTTTCCCAGGCGTTAAGAAGTTCAAGTGGGCTGGCCCATTGTCCTTTCCGGGGGCGGGGGTGCAGAAAATTTGACTCCGGAATATCGAGGAAGACAATTAGAAGTGGTCGGACTAGTCTCCACCTTTCGGAGGCGAGGAATGGAGCGCTCCAGGAAGACCGTACACTTCGAAATGCTCAGAGAAAACTTTTCAACTTCACCTTCCTTGTGGAGAGACAATTGACAACTCGCACGTGTCAAAAAAACAACTCCAGATTGGTAAAAATAGGCATTTTCATAGAAAAGTGGCGTTGAAGCTGGCGTTAAAACATGAGTGAACTTCTGGAGGTTGACATATGCGACGGTGGCGCGTGTTCCGAAGACGAAAGCGGTGTGTTTGTCAACTCTGCCGCTTCCCTGCAAGATGATTTTTCCGGCTTTCACCAGTGGACTTTCCCGGCCGAGTCACCGAATGACACATCATCATCTCCGGGAGAGCAGGAGATCCCCAGCGAGGGAGCAGCCCCGCCTGGCACCGTTACTGCCGCCCAAAGGACCGAAACGGCCGGTGACAGTGACTCTGAATCCCTCGGGGATGGAGTCAAACTGAGGACTTCCATCGTGGACTGCCTGCTGGTGGAACTTTATGAGACGTACAGCGGGGGCAGCAGGAGGAACGTGGACAGCTGGGACAGCTCCACAGAGGCGTCCGGATCAGACGCCTTCCTGGGCCGGAGTACCTCCGGGTCCAGTTTTCTCCAAGAGCTGCAAGAGAAGCACACCAGGAGACACCAAATGAACTACCTGGCTCAGAAAGGTGAGGGCTGCTTGTGTTTTCTTTACTTAAGGACAGATGTTGTTTTTTTAAGAGACACATATTGGTCAAAGGATGTCACTGCACAAGAGAATGTCAGAATACACACACCACAAAAGGAGTTTATGAAGTTTATTGTTGTGTTACCTGAGCGGTTAGTCACATGATTAGTAAACCAACCAATATCCATACCAAGTCAACAAGAGCTGCCACTTTAAAAGGCAATACTTTGGAATGCTGTTCTCCAGGTAGGTGGTGCCACTCAACATCTTGCTGCAGAGGCTTCCAGTCTATCTGATTAGAGGAATCCAAAATGTTATCACTCTTGTAAATAAGTCTAATATTAGAGGTAACATATCACACCGGTTTCTCCAAGTCTCATCCACACAGGAGCATACATGATAATATAAGTTCAAAGACTTATAGGAAACCTAAAAACAACAAAGGTTTACATTTGTTTGACATTGTGCACTTAAAAGATTGGCACTTGAAAAGCTATGTTTTTATGATAAAATTACCTTGAACAGCACCAGATTATGGTTGGCATTTGAAAAGACTGGGGCTAAGGAAAAAAAATCGGCTTCTACTATTTTGCAGTTTGTCTTCTTAGGTTTCCTGTAATTTAACAAAATATTGAGGTGTATTTTTGACAATAGAGACTGAAGATCAGCGTGTTGACGGCTCATTTTGCAGAGTTGCCCCGGAGCCTCGACCGGCATGTTGTTGTTAGTGCCACGCTGCCATTGTTACCCCTCTCACAGTGGAATCCTAAAGTAAACGCAGCCAGGCCTTTTGACACGTGAAAAGGCTCGGCGGAGTTAAAGAATGCAAGAGGACTGCCGTTCAGGAAGAGGAAATGTTCTGATAATATCCGAACGACCAGCCAAACCTTAAGTATTTTCTAACACATTTGGTTCCAGTTGAGTGGTGGATGTTGCCCTGCTTAAAAAAAAAATCAAGAATATATAAAAAAAATCATTTTAAAAAAAGCAAAACACCAGCTATTAGTTCTATGAGAAAGTATTGAAAGTGGACTTTTTAAAATTGGAAAAAATTGAAGGTAAACAAAAATGTAACCGGAGAAAGGGAAGCTGAGAATTTGGGGTATTTTAGGATCATACTTAAAAAAAAAAAAAGCATTTCTTTGACTGCATCACACATTTTTGATAAGGGCATCTGTCCACTGTTTGCAAATAGATATATATTCTTATTAATATTGTGACTGATTAACTGCTAAGTTAAAACTAATTGACTGGAGTTCATAAGTGACCTTTTATAATCTGATTCTACAGAGAATCATTTACTCAAAATGGATTGTCAACTTTTTTTAAACTGATGTGAAGCAAATGCATTGTATTCATAATTAGCTTAGAATGTATGGCTTTAACAACAAATTATTCATTATACTCTACTTCTTCTTCTGTTAATGGGTTTATTTTAATTCTCATTCTTTAACATTGTGATTCAGTTTCTCCTGGTTTGACGCCCCCCCCATTTCTCCCCCCTCTATGCAACCTTTTAGCCATAAAAAGGTGTTTAGGTCCATGCCCCTATGCTTAAATGTTTTAATAGTTTGTTCTATAAGTCAGTCAAAGACAAACAAATGTTCCCACCTGTTTCCAGGACCCTTAAGTTTAGTTTGTTCTCCAGGATAACAACAAAACATTGATGACGGCTGTTCCGGAGTTCTCATTGTGACTTAGCTCTGTGTCACTTGTGTTTATGTGGATCAACTGCTCTGGTTTTCATTTCCTGTTTGCCTGCAGCATGGAAAACGGACTAATGAGAGGGATATTCTGGTTTATCTGAAGAGAGCAGACTTCATCTGCATGTCAAATTTAGTCAACACTAATTTGGGACAAAAACTTCTGTTCAGGGCGGGCAGGTCAAAAAGTGGAGCATTATGTAGTACATCTTTATGAGCACACTTATGGAATATTTCTGAATAAAGTTTACACAACTGTTTGATTTTTGAGCCTTTTTGTGATATTTCCAAGAGGAGAAAGCAGAGTCAAAAGTTTAAAAAAAAATCAACTTAACCTGATTAAACTCAGTTACTGTTGCAGTTCTTGATGAAAAATGCTTGCCGTTTCAGCCCCAGAAGAGCTGTGTTCAATAATCCAGGAGGTGAAGTATCGTACGGGCCTCCAGTCGGCCAAGCTGATCCGGCAGCTGCGGAGACGGGACCGGCTTCATCACAAACTGCAGAAGAACTACGACATTGTGACGGCGTGCCTTCAGGCTGTCTCACAAAAGCGACGTAAGACTAATTTTCCCATTTATTTTTATATATATATATGCGTGTGTGTGTATATAATATATTTGATATATATGTTTTTATGTATATAAAGATAGTGTAGTTTGGAACACCCTGCACTGTAAAAACAAAATGGGGTCACAATAGGAGTGGCTTCATGTCTCCTGAGGTCCTTTAACAACTCAAATACCCTATGGCTAACAATTAAAGTGTACATTTGTACTTTGTGAGGTCCTGAAATGTACACTAATGTTCTCAAGTAGCAAATAGACAAACTATGAAGGTACAACAGCAGGATGTTTGAAGATTCCACCCCAGTGTCGACTCCTAAATTCTCAATTAAACGCTTTCTTTTCTGAGAGTGTTCTGTGAGAAATCCTCTGTAAAAATGAAGCTCTGCATGGATAAACATCTAACGTGATGATCTGCCACCACACCATCGTCTTCAAACTTTGATCACATTTAGTGTGAAAATATTTATATTTATGCACTGTAGGGGGAGTAGAATGCTTTTTTTTCATATCTTCTATAAACTGCCAGCTGATCTTTTCATTCACATGAGTAAAGATTTAACTTTTTTTTTTAAGCTGAAACATTATCAACCTAATCCTCTTCTTAAAGTGTTGTTTACAGTAAATAAAGATGAAGTGCCTCGCTCTTGATTCTGCATATAAAGAGCTTGGAGCATATGGGACTTATCTCCAGGCTTTGGGAATTACTTCTCAACTTCTGAATGCATAGTTTTTAACATCCCTGTGTAATGAACGTACAGAAACGTGTCTCAGAGAACAGGTGAAATGTCTTAGAAGTTCAATAAGGAGCTGAAATTAAACCATAATGAACGTAGGTAAAAAATACCTAAGTAGATATTCTGCCCTCGATTGCCAGTGTCAGTTCCAAACTGTCTTTCACTTCACTCCCTCTGCTTTACACGCATAGAGGAAGGATACTAATTTCCATTATCTCAGAATATATTGATTAATTTTGGCAATAGAAAGGAAGTCAGACTGAAATTTAGAGCTGTTTGTGGACATGACTCTTACTCATCCCATGGTTACTGGCAGGCATTAGGCTTTTTTATGCAATATTTAATTTCCTTCTGGCCATCACATCTCTAAAAAGGAGCTAGCCTTATTTTTTTTCCCATTATAGCGCATTCACTTTTGGAGCCTGTTGGAGGGCAGACCAGGGATCAGCCTGGTAAAAGTAATCAGGGTAGATTTGTTTTTGTTTTTTTCTACTTATGGATATTGTCTTTAAAAAAAAAAAAAAAGTTTAATTTATTTTTTTTCCTTATCTTTTCTGAGTAACAGTGATTAAACACCGACTGTCCCCTGCAGCTTACAGTCCAAAAGTAGGGAAGATTTTCATGGCAGGAACCAATTCAAAGGTTTAGTGTTTATCACGCAACAATGTCTCAAACTGCTCATGACATTTTGTGGAGGGATCTCCATGTTTTAACAGTGTTTGAGGAATTTCCTGAGTGATTCCTCAATGCTGGGCATGAAGGGGTCCAAGAGGAGTCACATTTCTTTCCACTAAAACTGGATTAAAGAGACTGTATCCAAAGTTTGCCCTTCTTTAAAATGTCATTGTTGTTAAATGCGTCTCTTGAAATTACCTAATTACAACATGTAACTCCAGAAAAAAATGGATACCTTTTAAAATGGTAACTCGTTGAGAAGCTTGCTGAGAAGCAGCTCACCGTTTCATCCCACCAAGTGAAGTTGTATGGCTGTGCATTTGCAAGGCGCAAACTTACATTTTTTTCATGACATTGCTGATGATTGACAGGCAGTCATGTTTTTTTTACTCATTCCATGAATTGGATTTCTTCTAATTTGCAATGAAAAACTATAAAAATACAGTTACACTTATTTTCATGTTGGCTCCAGAACCCCAAAAATGTATTTTTATTCAAAAACAAGTCTCTTATTGAATGAATAGGGCTGAATTACTGCAACGAAAGGCTAAAAACACCAACCCTTTGTCTACAATCAGTCATTTATTTAATTCACTGTAATGAGAGATTAAGTTAATTAGTTATTAGTGATACTGACACCTCCTGAATGCCACCTCCAGCTGTGTGCAGAGAACAAACTAACCACCCACAGCCTCTTTTTATGCCCCTTCTCCTCTTCTCCACCATTACCTCATCCCTTTAAATGCTCTCCATCCTACCGCATCCCCCCCCCCCTCCTTGCACCTCCTCCCGGTGACGCTGCAGCCGGAGGAGGATGAGGAGGATGAGGAGGAGGCAGTGAGAGCTGCTCTGCCCCTGACAGCAAGAGCCCTTCCGTCTTCCTCCTCCTTGACTCGATTGGGGATTTTGTTTAGCTTTTTTTTAGTTTTTCTAATAATAATGTCGGATGCTAAGGTGGATGACAAAGTCTAATTCGTCATCGGGCATGAATTGGAAACGGAAGGACAAACCGGAAGAGATGGAGACATCGGCTTGATCGATTGAGATTTGAACGTCTCGGGGGGGGGAGCAGCCCCGTCGTTAGTCGACGACGCGAAGGAATAATTTTTTGGAACGCGGGGGGAAGCCATGAGGTGATCGTCCCGGTGGAGCGGAGGGCGGGGGGCGGGGGCGGTGGGGGCGGCTCGGGTTCCGGGATGAGGCAGGAGCGGCCGGCCGCCGCCGGCAGGAGGCCGAGGGCCAGCCTCCGGCAGCGGGCGCAGGGCTCGGGAGGGGTCGGCAACATCATCAGCAACGTCCTGAAGAAGCGCAACGGGATCTCCAGGAGCGCCCCCCGGCTGCTCTGCACCCTGGAGCCAGGTGGTCCACCCACAGGGAAAAAAAAAAACTCATCTCAGCCACATCACTCTGAAAACAGACTTAGATTAATACGATCGTGTGCAGTATCCTATTTACCTAACTTTGCCTTTAAATCCATATTTCCTCAAACTGCCTTGCTCTTATTTATGATAGACTATTTTACTTATTATGTCTCAGTGTGCTGTTTATAAACCGTCAAAGAATTGTGGCCAGGCCATTTAATGATTTAATTGCTTTATTCCTTCACTTTACCAGGCCTGCTGCAATCAATAGTAAACTAAATGTTCCCCATCTAAGGAAAAAAGGGAGTTCTTGATCAGCATCTATCAGCTTTGTATTCCCCCAAAACCTCCTGATACTTTATAAAGCGATGCTTATTCATTTTGTACCACGCACAGTTCAGAGGGAACGTCCTTTTTAGTGGAGCTCTGTCTGTGCAGCCTAAATTTTAAACTGAGGAAGCTTCCCTTATTTGCGTTTCTGCTTCGGATAACTGGGATAAAAACAAAAAAAAACCTGCTTTCTGGACCCGCGGGGCCGCCGCCAGTCCAAACCAAACCCACGTTTCTAGTCGGCTGCGTGGGGACTAATCCGTAACGGGGAAGTAGGAGGGTTTGTGGAGTTTTAATCCTCCCCCGAGAGGAAGCCGCACAGCCAAACGATGCGCTGGTCCAGAATGGCGCAGCAGGAAAGGGAAGAAAAGGAGCACCAAGGTTGGACCCATTCTTACTTTCGGGTTTTGATGGAGAAAGAAAAAAAAATGGTGCTTTGAGAGGGATCGTAAAGAACCAGCTGTTTTCCGGATTCTGAGCTGGACGCAGAGACTAGAAGAGAAATGGCCGCTCCCTGAGACCTTCCCTCTTAACTTCAGATCAAAATTTAATTTCCGCTCGGATGACGGAGAGGTTTATTTTTTGCGGGATTCAATGTTCTTAGGAGTAGTTTAACCCGGGAGTTTGTGTGAAACTGATTTTTTTATAGACGTTGGAGCGGATATTTTAAACGCGGATTCAGCACTACAAGGAAATGGACAGCGACTTATCCCGTTGCTCCAAACCTGCTCACCTGCAAAGAGCAGATGTGCCAAGCCAAGCTTTAAAGCCTGTGCTTGTAGTTTTAGGGTTTGAAATGCTGTAATATAACTGACTGAAACACTCACAAAGCAGATGCGATGCTCTCAGATCATCCTGAAGCTGGAATTCTACGTTGCTTTGGACATATTTACATATAGGGGCTATGTCATTACATTGTTTTAGGTTAGAAACCCACTATTATTTGGAAAGTTGACACATTTTAACAAGATTGTTTCTCTGTCAAGCGTATTCAATCTTTTAGCAGCAAAGTTAGAAACTGCGTCGTTGTCCCTGCAGGTAACTGATGAGGCCTCTGTTTGTTTTCTAAGGTGTGGACACAAGGCTGAAGTTTACCATTGAGCCCTCCCTGGGGAAGAATGGCTTCCAGCAGGTGAGTGCATCGTTAGTTTTAGTTTGGTTTCCCTACAGAATCCTGAGAGCACCATCGTCGCTGTGTGTTAGTTAGCTGTTGTAGTTGTGCAGTATGTTTTCAGGAGGACGTTAACTGACATTACACTGTCTGGTTCAGCACCAAGGCACTTTTCTGCCCAAGTTCTAGCTCTTCTGTTTATTTCCCTGTGTTGCTCCTCTCCTAATGCCTAAAGCGGCTTCCACCCCACATTCCGCCCAGTTTATTTGCCTTTAAAAGACATTAAAAAAAAGAAAAAAGAAATACAGTTATTTGGCTAAACATCACACCATTTTCTTCTCGAAATTCCAAAAGACTTAAAGTTACACTCACTCTGAAATGTTTCAGTTTTTACACCAATGTGTTTTCCTTCAGAGAAATATGCATTATTGTGGAAAACTGTTCTTTTGGCTCTTATCCTCACACTACCCACAACAAATGTATATAAGCTATGAAACATCTTAGTGCCGACATTGAGGGACTTAAACTCCAGTTAAAGGTATAATCTGTTATTGTCTTGAAGACAGAACTAGGGTAACATTTCCAGATCAACTTGTTGTCCAGAGGAATTCACAGCTAGTCTTTGGCTAGTCACTTTCTCTTTGAGTTCATAATCCAGGCGGTTGTGGGATCTAGCTTTATGTTCTTGAGTTTCTTGTTTAAAATAATAGTCCGGGCTGGATTGGATAAAAAGCACTGAAGGAAAGAAAAACAGCATTCATGCTCAGAGTTCTGTCTGTTTGAATTGTTTTTCCATGTTTCTGTTAAAAGTAACATACATTTTTCTGTAAACATTGGAACTATTAATTTTAGCCTGTAATTCTTTTAAGTCTTCTTTAAAAAACAAGCTTTTAAAGCTCAAAAGTTTTCTAGAAAATGTATCATGTGAAGAATTAAACCATCACCCTTTATTATAACTGACTGTCGTTACTATCATGTTTACGGATGCTTCTGAAGATTTTATGTTACACTGTGTGTTTAAAAAAAAAAAAAAAAGGAAAAAATACGTTAAGTTTAAATGGATATGAAGCTCGCTGCATGATGAAAAAAACAAGTCCCTGCAGGTCACCATGGTTTAAATGTAAGAACTGGTTGGGTCATTTATCGGATCATTAAGGGGTAAACTTAGTATTTATTGGTGATGAGGACAACAACTAAAATCTGTCATTCTTTTTTTAGTGGTATGATGCCCTCAAAGCTGTTGCAAGGCTTCCCACTGGAATCCCAAAGGAATGGAGAAAAAGGGTATGCGAAATTTGTCATTGTTGCTGTCGTGTGATTTATGTCCACTGTGTCTCGCTCTACAGTTAATAAGCACAAAGAGCCAAACTGTTCTATTACACGAAAAACAAAGTTTTCCTTGTTGATGTCATCCATCTTATGTTCATAAGGGACACAATTCACAGAATCGCTTTGTCAACAGTTCTTCATTCATCTTCAATTAAACGTTTCTCTTGAGACCCGGAAGTGAGGATATGGAGGTGACTGCCTTCAACCTATGAGCAGGAGATGAACAACCAAATAAGATCTCTTGTGTTTGTAGCAGGCCTTTAATTGGGTTTGGTTGTTGTTTTAGCTGTTCTGCCTGCTGTTTGGATGGGTCTGTTTTCCTGAATCTGCTCCTGTGTCTTGTCCTGCCTTCACCTCCTGCACCCATCAAACTTTTAATTTCTACCCAAAGCAGGGTTTGGATTCCGTCCTACTTTCATCTTTACCCCTTCTATTAGTACCAACTTCCTGAACCAGGGTTTGCATCCCCACCTGCTTTTACTGGTGGAGGTTGTGTGCCGCTGGGGAAGTTTTTTGACTTTGACTTTTCTTGGTTGTGATGACGGCAGGCATTAGGGGAGTGATTCTGAGATGCCACTGATCACTATCTAGCCTCCTGGAGGGGTCGTGGGCCCAACAAGACAAAAAACTAACAAAGGGAGGTTCCCACTTTATGATCCCGATGACATGTCGGTCAGCACATCTCACTGGTCAACATAGGGACCATAGTTTATTCAACAAGTATGGTCCATTTGTTTGTAGCACAAGTTGTGTTTTTAATTTGAACTTGCACTCGACTTAAGAGCCATGAGCAGCAGGCCTGTTCCAGAACTGCTAAAAAGAAAAAAAAAACAACAACCTGAGAATGTATGAGAGAGAGTTTAAGTTATAGCGTTTGTTTAGATCGCTCCTTAACCGAAAACCCGCAGCATCAATGTTGTGTGGATGTTTGTGAATCTGCAGCTGTCGTCTTAATTTTTTCTCCAGGTTTGGCTGACGCTAGCAGACCAGTACCTGCACAGCATCTCTATCGACTGGGAGAAAACTCTCCGTTTTGCCTTTAATGAGCGCAGCAACCCAGACGACGACTCTCTCGGCATCCAAATCGTCAAGGTAACCGGACTCTGTTTTTGTGCTGAGGGGATGGGAGATTGGGCAAATGCCTGTTAAGGTGAATACTTCAGCCTTTGTGTATCCTCAGCCAGTATACTGCTGCCCCAGCTTGGCTCAGACTGTTAATCAATATGAACAGAACCTCTGGACTGCCTTTTTAAGCGTTCTATAGATAGTGTTTGGAGTTATAAAAAGTCTTCTGCTGTAAAGAGATAGATGTGTTGTATTGCACTCTCTTACAGTTCCAGATTAATTCTGCAACTCAAGCTCAGAAAATACTAACACCAATTTAATTAAAACATTAAAACAACTCAATGTAAGTCAAACTTTTATAGATTAGCTTTCACAACAATGTCTTGTAGAGAAAAAAAAAAAAATCAACATTTTATAATTGACATAACTTAACAATGATAAAAAGTTTATTGGTGCAAAGTAAAACGGTTTAAGTAGGTAATTTTGGGCTTTCCAATGCCTAAAATCTAGCCCGCGACCCCAAAAAAGACCAAGATTGGCAACAATGCAACGATTTTCACGTAAAGTAAACCAGCCAGCAGATTGAGAGTCAGTACTACTGATGCATAAGGCAATAAACTGTTACCGTGGTCAGGCTCCACTGACAAAGTGAACAAACAAAAAAAACTTACAGAGGACAAGCTATTACGAAAAAGAAGAGGATTAGAACACTTCCAAATCTGTTTGTCTTCAGACAATGGGTGCTAACTAAACAGAAACAAATTCAAGCAAACAGAAGCAAAAGATGGTAGGAAGCGGTGTAACTGACTTCACAGCAAATGTGGGTCACCGTTCTAGAACAAACTATAGGATATAAAAACAAACTATCCTTGGCCAGTCCTGCGAATTACCTACAAGAAGCTCTTTTAACGCTTTAAGGTCAAGGATGTTTGCTAACAGGCATCAGAACAGGATGACTGCGTCATGGAAACACTGCATGACTCAGTGGAGTATTTCCTCCTCTTCGGTGCAAAGTCCACTCCTCTTCTTCTCTCTGTTTTTCTTATCTTTCAAGCTCAAACTTGCGATAAAATAATCCGATTCCTCTCGTGTCCGTAGGACCTGCACCGAACCGGCTGCAGCTCCTACTGTGGCCAGGAGGGGGAGCAAGACAGGGTGGTGCTGAAGAGGGTGCTGCTGGCATACGCCCGCTGGAATAAAGCTGTGGGTTACTGCCAGGGGTTCAACGTGCTGGCTGCTCTGATATTGGAGGTCACAGAGGGGAATGAGAGTGATGCACTTAAGGTACGCACACAGAGTAACCAAATAAACTGTCGATTAAATAGATTTGTCCATTTCTTTAAATTGGGGATAAAGAAGCAGAATAAGCCGTCGGTCTTTTTCCTTTCTCCTGCTTACAGGTGATGATCTATCTGATTGACAAAGTGCTGCCAGATAGTTATTTTGCCAATAACCTGCGTGCATTGTCAGGTAAGCACACACATACACACAAAAAAAAACAAAATTGAATCCAATTTTATGCATTTTAAACTACCCAATTGAGACAATACCAGCTAAGTTAAAGACACCTATGCATTACGTGCTGTAACAGCAGCACACAGAGGTCGGACTATAGAATATCTGTGTACTTTTTAGGATATGGATGTCATCTAAAAACTGACCGGTTTAATTATTTTAATGTGGATCTTTATAGAGGTCAGAGTTAATAATAAAACAATGAAGGAGGTGTAATGAGATGAAAGTGTTGACAGAAATGTTGACAGAGGGGATTCTGGCCTTCATATTTGTCCACTATTGATTGGAATTCCCCTTTTGTAATGTGGAATGTCATCCCCTGTGCCAGTGGACATGGCTGTCTTCAGAGACCTGCTGCGCATAAAGCTGCCCAGACTGTCGCAGCACCTCCACCACCTTCAGAAAGCAGCCAATCGAGAAGCTGGAGGTACATTAAACTGTTAGTGCACTTCGATTGCTGGGTTTATCTATATGACAGAAGTTTATGTAACACAGAATGGTAATGGCTGAAATTGTCTTATTTGCTCAGTATGTGTAAAATCTACTAAGCCTGTCCCTATAATTAGTTTGGGGATTTATGTTGGACTAGCCTGGTTAATAACTTAAGAATGTTGTTTGTTTCTCTGTTCAGGCAGCTATGAACCTCCGCTTACCAACGTTTTCACTATGCAGTGGTTTTTGACCATGTTTGCCACCTGCCTTCCGGGGCCCAACGTCCTGAAGATCTGGGACTCTGTTTTCTTTGAAGGCTCAGAGATGCTGTTTCGGGTCGCTCTCGCCATCTGGGAGAGATTGGGAGAGTATGTTATAATGGCTTTAACTCCTATTAGTAAAGGGAAATGTGGAAAACTGTGTTTGGTTAAAAGAAAGTGCAGCCCACTAACACTTCGTTTTCCTCAAAGATGTGGCTTTCCCAACAATGTATTTTTGAGGACTGCATTGGGGTTTGGTTAGGTGGATGTAGATCGTGTAAGAGCAGGCAGTTTTAACTTGGCTGCAGACGGTCTGTTTATAATCTGTGTGTGTGTACTGGTGCGCCTCTAGTTTTTAGCCGTTTTTTTACCACATTTTAGCAATTACATGAAGGAGGCTCAGTGAACAGCACTGTTCAGGAAAAAACGGCCTCATGTTGACACGCTGGTCCTGGACAAGACCTTTATATTTATTTAATGGATTTTTGCACCCAACACAGGCTATGCTTTTTGTTGTATCACACAGCCTGTTCATTCAGCTCAAACGCTCCATAAAAAACACTATATCCGCCTATTTCTGTCCACCGAATTTGTGATTTACTCCAGCACCATGTTTTTGTTAGGTATGAGCTGCTATTGCAGATATAGTTCTTAATCTAAGTTAAGTTTTATATTTATTGTATGGAAACATAATCTGATGTCTGAATAGAACCAGGTTGACGCACTGTGATTTTTACCATGAATAAATCAAGTCTTTGCGATTAATCTGATCACATTATCTGGAATTGTTTTTTAACTAAAATGGTCTGTGTGCTGGCCTCTATCTAGGAGGATCGAGTATTGCCAGACAGCAGATGACTTTTACAGCACGATGGGTTTCCTCACTCAGGAGATGCTGGAGAACAACCTCCTCGATCCTACTCAACTCATGCAGGTGCCGGACAGTAGGGCACACATTCAGTCCCTAACAATACAGTTAAAGATAAGCTCTCTCAGACTTCCTCCTCTCTGTTTGATTAGGAGGTGTACTCCATGGCGGTGTTTCCCTTCCCCCAGCTGGCTGAGCTGAGAGAGAAATACACCTACAACATCACTCCATTCCCTACCTCAGTGAAGTCCAATGGAAGGTTTGTCCCCTTAAAGATTGACGTTTCTGTGTTTGTATGTGTGTTATTTCACTTGCTTTTGTACAAATTGCAGTTTTCATCCTCCACGCACTACTTGGAGGTATAAAACTGCAAAATCCAGGCCAGTGAGTGCATATATTATTATCAGGGCTGTTGATGATTATTTAAACCTTATTTCAGCGGTGGTCTGGGCAGCTGGGAGAGTGACGACGATGCAGAAATGGACGATGAAGACTCTGTGGTGACGGCACTGGGTTGCCTGGGGCCTCTGGGCGGCCTACTGGCTCCCGAGCTGCAGAGATACCAGAAACATCTCAAAGGTCAGCACACACACACACACACACACACACACACACACACACACACACACACACACACACACACACACACACACACACACACACACACACACACAGACACAGGATTTAAGCAGTAAACCACAGAGAGTGTGCAGTCAGTAGCCCAGTCGCTGGGGAGTATCTGCTGCCCCAAATCCCCGTGTTCTGCCCTAAATTCGGGTCCAAGTACAAACAGTCTCTGATCTGTCTCCTCCAAACAAATCCCAGCTTCCTCCTCCTTCAGGGACTCACGCGAATAGGAGAAAGCTGCTCTCCTCACAGCCTCAGGGATTTAGTTTAAAAGCACTGGCTCCGATCTGAAGAGACACTTGGCACAATATGGAAAAAGAGGATATAGCACATCTCAGCACAACTGACTTGGCCCGATTTAGAATAAAATAGGACTCTGTAGGCGCATAATTTTTAGTAAATCATAGAAGTGACGGATGGCATCAAGCAGTTGTGTTCAATTTGGTCTCTGCAGCATGATGGACGACCTATTGTAGTGCAGTAATTTAAGCTGCATTTTATCTGCGTGTCGATAAGGACTTCTTTTTTTGTGTTTTCGGGTCTAAAAACAATGCCACTCATACAAAAAAAGAGTAGACACGACTTACTATAAATGTAGATCTACTTAGATGAAGTTATCTTCTTTAGACCTCAATCAAGACTTTTTGCCTTGCTGTCATTAAATAACCTAAATAGTTTGCCAATCTTGATCAAACCAAAAGTGAGGAAGGAATCGACTGAAAAAGGAGCTTTTATTTGACCTAAAGAAGCCCGTCACATTTTGCGAGTGCGGCTTTAACGACTTGAACCTCTTAGTTTCCTCTGTTTAATCTCTTTGCCATAAAACGCACTGTTGGAAACCAATCAAAATGAGAAAGCGGTTGAATGAATATCAGGGTTTTAAGGGTTTGTATTCCCCCATCTAGACCAGAGAGCGGATCAGGGGAACATGGCGGAGCTGAGCCCAGGCGCAGTGGGCACTGGAACGGGCGGAGGAGGAGTCGCCAAGGCCGAGCATCAGGCGGCCATCAACAGCATGATGATGGAGAGAATGAGCACTGACATCTACGCACTGAAGAAGCAATACACGCGCATCAAGAGGCGGCAGCAGCAACAGGCTATGCAGCTGTACATACGCACAGGTGGGAGGCTAATTTACAAGCACAGCTATCGTACAGTTTTCTTCATTCTTACAAAGGTCGGTGAGCTACTCTGAGGCGAAATCTTTGGCTCATTCATAAGAGCTAATGAAAGAAAACTACACGCAAATGGAAACTTTCCTAAATCCAGATGTTTGACGGTGCTATGTGACTCATAGGACCTGGACCTGAAGTGGCCACAAGTCCAGGGGTTCTTCAGGAGGGTCCCAACACACAGAACTACCTCGCTGACGGTACTAGTGTCAAACCTCAAGGATACCTAGTGCTCTGGGGCTTTTCAAGGGTCTTTTGTGATCAGATGGCGTTGCAGGTGTCTTTAATTGGTTCACAAAGCCGATCTGTCAAATAGATGGACACATTTCTCAAATTGAAATGACAGTCATTTACATGGCAAAAGAATGGGCTTATTTTCTGCAATTCTTTGTAAAACAAAATTATCTGCAGTGACAGAAGTTTCCAAATGTGTTTAATTAAGCAAATTGCTCATTTTCTTCCCCTGGTGATAACGTTTCCTGCTGTTACTAACCGTTGATTTTGGACTCTAAATCTGGATCAGCTCCCCTCCAATCTCTCGCAGCGATATGATCCGCATGGCTTGTGTAACGGTATTACAGTGAGATTTGATGTTTTCCTTGCTTCTCTGCCAACATCTGTGCAAGTACTCACTCGTCTGTTTGCACACTAATCATCACAGAGGCGAACATGCAAGGCAAGGCACTGTAATCAGCTTTTGTTTCTGTCATAATGGTTTGCTTTGATTTAGGAAAAGGCCAAAACACAAGTGAAGGGGATGATTTTGTTTTAATATCACTATTATGTAACGTGACCTTACACTGTGGTTCAGTGGAGTATTATTTTAAAGAAAGAAGAAAAAAAAAAAGACAAGCTCACGGCGCCCTCTGGTGTCTAATGGTGCTGACTGCTAATTTATACATTTTTTAAGTCTACAGGCACATTCACTGGTGGTTAACTGTTACCGGAACCAGACTTCTGCTATGGGCTTCTTTTTCCCTGCACTCACGTCCACATGCTCGCCTCTCTTTTTTCTCTTCAGACAAATGTCCTGCCACACGTGTCTTGGCCTCGCAGCTCAATCCTTCCAGTTCCGTGATCAACCATCTCCTCCTGGGCCGGACGCCACGCCACAGGCCGCCGTCCGCCAGCACTTGCTCGCCACCGGGGTTCCAGTCTTCTTTTCTGGCACACGGTCAGGGGTCCCCGTCCAGGCAGCGCAGAGGCTCGCAGCTCTCCAACAGCACCGGGTCGCTGGGCAGCTCCAGCTCTCCCTGGCGGGCTCACGTCCGACAGCACCGGCGGAACATAGCCAGGGCTCGGGCGCAGCTCGGCTTTGAAGATTCCGAAGAAAGGGAGGATGAGGACGAGGAGGAATCAGAATCCGTCTTTTCAGAGTACGACAAGAGCAAGAGTACGGATAAGAGAGGAGGGGATGAGCGCAAAGAGGAGAGCGACTCCTCCGGACCTCCGTCTCCTAATACCTCTGGTTCAAATTCAGTTTGTGAAGAGGCTCAAGGGGGTTCAGACGCGACTCAAGAGGCAACGGTCGAAGATGTGATGGTGCAGCTCGACTCCCTCGCCCTGGAAAATGAAACAAAGCCGGAGTCTAAACGTGCGATCCCTGTCCCTCTTCTCCCTCCACCTCCGTCTTCAAACAGACACAAAGAGTCCGAGCTCTCCGCCTCAGAAAACGGCCCCGGCTCCGATGGCCACTTTCCCGTGACTGCTCTACCTCTCCCTCACCACTCCTCTAACTCCTCCATCAATTCCTCAACTCCCACTTCCTCGCCCCCTCCGATTCCCTTTTCATCTTCCCCCGGTCCATCGTCATCATTCTCTACTGCTGTCACATCCACCCAAACACAAACGGCTTGCCTGTCATCCTCCTCATCGGCCAGCGGCTCGTATGCTCTGGGTCATCCCGTTTCCTCCACCTTTTACAAGACGTGCTCACCCTCCACCCCCTCGCTCTGCTCCATTTCCTCATCAAGGTCAAATATATCTTCCTCCCCATCAACCCCGACACTCTCCTCCATGACCTCCACTCCCAAACAGCAGGTCTTCTCCCCGTTCCCTCTGGTGAAGCAGCCCAGGAAATCGGCAGCTGCCAGAAACCTCGGCCTCTACGGACCCACGTCCCGAACGCCCACAGTACACTTCCCCCAGCTCAGCCGCAACCTCAACCGCAGCAGCGCCGCAGGGACCACGGGGACAACGGGGAGGCGATGAAAACTCCACTACACGACGAGCGGGATCTACTGCTACACCACGTTGCCTCCTGCACATTGAGCAACCAAACCCCTTATCTCATTTGAAGCAGAATGGAAAGTCTATACATGTGAAGCTCAGATAAGTGAAGAAAGGTGAGCTAGTCTCGGGGAAATTTTGGCTCAACAACCCCCTTGAATTCATAAGCCATTACAGAGCAACTTTAAAGAGGTAGCCTACTATAAAGAAAAGAAAATATCTTAAATCAGCTTTACTGGTACCGTACACCTGAAGAGTTTGGGAGTGTCACAAGCCCTTTACAATGGCTTATGCAGGCCTTAATTAACCCTGATGGAAACGTTATTGAAAATAAGGAAGTGTGATCTGAAGGCAATGCCACATCGTACAGTTTTGCGATTGAGACTGATTCACCTGCACATCTCTTCAGTAGCATGGCATTCTCCTTTGACTGAAACACAAAGATGGGACTTGGACAAATATTTCTGTCTTGAATCATATTTACAATAGTCAAGAAGATAAACATATCTTTTCCTGTTGGTTAGCTCCATTCCATTGTTTCAATGGCTAGTATTGAAGTGCACACAAAACTAAACCTAGGAAGTTATGTATAAGAATAAAAACAAAACTGTATTTGCTCACAAACCTGCCAATCACAATTATGTCCCAAAGCACTTAACTTTTTTTTCCCATTCTGTATGCGTCTTCTGTGTTTGACTTGTATATGAGGAATGTAATACCTCCAGATGTAATGTTGCAGCTTGGCCAGTGTTTGTTGAGACAGTTGGAGTGTAAAATGTGGTCACTCTAAAAGTAAAATGTCTTCATTATGAAAGTGGTAACAGGGATGTATGGAATCTGGCATTAAGAAATTCCAAATGTGGTGCTTTATAAGGCAAAAGGAAAAAAGAAAACGACTTGGATTATATTACTAGCTGTGTTCACATAAAATAAAAATGTGTGCAGCACTATAAATGTGTCTAATTTAATGTTGGGTTATAATAAGGAATAGTTCAAACACCAGAAAAAACTTGAAACACCATAATGGTTTATTTATTGAAATACAGGGAGTAGTCCCAGTTTATTTTTCAGACATGCTATGACTTGAAGGACCGCAAATCTTGCTAACCGCAATTAACTTTTAGGCAGTTGCACTGATTTTAGATGAAGCCATAAGCAATGGAAGGATAATAAGTCAAACTTTTGAGAGTTTTAGCATTAGTCAGTGTATGTAGAAGTTTTCAGCAGTAGCTGCTGTGATAAACACTCATTAGGATACATAGTAATAATAATATTGAAAAGAAAAAAAGTATTACCTGCATTCCAAGTGTACATTTGCTTAAGCCAAACTACCCAGTTGAAACTGGTTTATCTCGTATTGAGACAAATACAACATATGGCAAAGTATGATTTTATGACATTTTCCATTGATGTTGAATGAATTATAACGTACTTTTATCATTCTCAATCCTTTTTAATAATTCCTTTAATGTTTTTTTGTACCAAATTCCCACAACTTTCTACAGGCCATTGTGTCATACAAAAAAAAGGCGCAAAAAAATTAGATTTTTTTTCCATTCATGCTTATTCTGTAAGTTTAATATAAGGTTGATTCATTCTGTTACTCGTTTTAAAGGTTTCAGAAAAGTCAAACAAATTTGCTCGCGCTGAGACGCCATATAATTTCCGGCTGCCATCTTTCTTGACACATTTTTCAAATGAACGGCCTCACCTGTGACACAAGTGTGTCCTTTCAGGTAAAGCACTTATTGTCTCTTTAAAAATATTTTATTTCTTCCTTTCTAAACTTGGACATAGCTGAGCCTTAAATATGTGTGAAAATGTTTCTATTATGTAACTGGCAGTAAGTTTCGCCTGCTGACCGGATGTAACAATTTACCTTTTCACAGACTCCGTCATGCTAACGGTTAGCATTATTAACTTAACACAATGAAAAGCATAAGGTGGGGATATACACTATTTAATTTAAAAAAGAAAAGAAAAACCAGAATATGTTTTTTAAAAAGTAAGTTTAAATGCAGTTTGCCAATACAAAAAAATACATAGGAACTGACTTTTGGGCTGAAAGTGCTGTTATTAATGGCTACATGTAGTTCAGAGAGGATTTAGAGTGATAGCCTCTGAGCTTGGACAAAGTAGCTGCCTACTAAAGAGGCTTCTACACTTTAAGGATAATAAGTCAATATAATTAATAATGGCAACTTTTTTACTTTTTACGAAAAAGTTTAGTAAATGTAGTCAGTCATTTAAAGACACGTATATATATATGTATATCCTGATTAACGTGGTGTAATGTAATGCAGAGTATAGATTTAAAAGGCAAGACAACTGGAATTGAAATGTAGTAATAATAATGCCTGGAGAGGAAAGATTTTGGAGCCAAAACTGACATTTTACTTTGAATTATTTAATGAGGTTTCTCAATTTTCTATGCATGTGAAGTCTGAGTTCACTGAAGTCCAAACCACTATGACATAGTTTCACACACAAGTGGCAGTGTATACTGTGCACTATTGCGTAACAAAAAAAACTTACCTGACACACCAAAAAACTCCTGTGATAATTGAGTTTTGAATATTTTTACAGTAACATAGCATAGTAACACTGAAAAACCTATTTGCCAAGGATTTGATTGGAATTTGGAAGGATTTCTCAGTTAATTTAGTACAAAAACATTCTTTGAAGTGAAATGTCAAGTGGAAAAACTGAGCCTATTCTTTTGGTATCAACGCCTCCACCTCCACTTCCTTTGCACATGTGGGGAGAGATACTATCAAGTACAAAATCACAAACACCACTTTAAAGAAAACACCTACTACCATGCACTTTATTTTTCTTGATCAACACTGAATAGAACATTAGAAGCTACTGTGCGTCTGATCCCTGCTACTTCAATAAAACTCCTGACACAATACTGATACACCTGTAAACATTAACAGAAATGACTACAGCAAAGTGTGTTGACAGAATTAGTTACTTACACACAAAAAAAAAGTTTCACATCTTTATTTAAATTTATGTGGATTACGGATGGAACTTTATAATCTGTGAGGCACCAAAAGTTCATAACAAGCGTTCCTAAACTAAATTAATGTAAATCGATTAAATTCATAATATCTTAAAAAAGACAATAACTTTAAATATGAAAGTGAAATGTGTTATTAACCAAATAAAACATCCATTCATCCGTTATATATACTGCTTATACCTAGTAGGGGGGTGGGTTAACCCTGGAAAGGTCACTAGTCCAACACCGGGCCCAAGTAAAGCAAAACACATTAAATGTTGTCACAGTTAGAGAATGGCAGGAAAACTCCTTGTCGACTTAATTTCCTATAAGTGCATTTTTACTGCTGTCATTCCTTAATTTTTGGTATGTTTTGGAAAAAGTAAAAACTCCCAGCACACCCTCTTAGTGGTTATCGTCGTCATGTTTGCGAGCTGAGATGAGATTTGTGATGTTTGCAGTGTTGTAACCTCAGCAGTTTGTTTCAGCTACAGTCCACCATTTCTGGCTCGTTTGAATGTCTTTTTTTTTTCTCCTTCTTTTCTTTGGTCAACGCGCTGCGATGCGAGCCATCCCGGGGTTAACAAAGGAAAAGTTTCTGAACATGGTCTGGTCCACGCTGTTGATGAGTGTGCGGTCAGCACTCGACAGCCTCGGCTTCTCGTTGATGAACTCTTTGTCAAAGTTGCTGCAGTCGCTGGGTGACGTCTGCAAAGGGGGAGACAACATAGTTTAGGGAATAGATGGTGACATACCCTGCAGAAAATAGTCTCCACAGCAATTTGCCACCTACAAAGTGTCTTAACACACTATTTTAAATAGTCTTCTAGTTCATTGCCTGTCCCGTGTAGACACAACGGGTGTTCTTCCTTTTAATTCTGTGCTTTTAAGAAAGAAATTTATACTTGAACGATTCATGGATAGGCTAACTTCCTCACATACGATATGGTTGGAAAACTGGACAGCAAAATAAGTAAAAAGGCAGAGAAGTTGATAAGGGAAACTCAGAAAGACTGTTGCTCAAGACCACTTAAAAAGTTTAGAAGAAAATCTACCTGCGTTTAAGTAGAAAGAAAACAATTAAACAGAAAATTTAACTCTAAAAGACAAACTTCAAAAAGAAAAAGTATGAACTAATTACCCACATGACATAAATTGCAACAACAAAGAACAAAAATGTTGCTTCAAATAAATGGCGAAGTGCCATAAAATCCATCTGAGTAGTTATTTTTGGAGGTGTGAACACTTAAGTTGTTTTCGAAAGAAACTACTATGAGACAAAGGACACATTATGTTTCCTTTCTCTATTTTGCTGCTTTGTTCTGCCAGTCTGTGCTCGGTCTTCCACTTCTTGTTACACCCTATTGGTTGTTCTCCATTTAATGTTATAAAATAATTATGAAACTGAACTTCCTAGTTGGTCATTGAATCAGATTTCCCTAAAGAAGTTAATGTAGTAAACATAAAACCTTTTTCTTTTATGACAATAAGAATGATTACATTTCTAGTTTGGATCTTCCACCTAAGGCACATAATGTCCAGCATTGCTTAAACTTCCTTTAGCTTATTTGAATCAGAATTTCTGGTGTGTGTTCAGTGAACACGGACTCTTTACTCACTAGGGTTGGTCTGAAGGGTGGAGTCACCCTCCGTTGCTCCAGGGCGTTCCAGTCGGTGCTGTTGAAGAAACTGTGATGCCTGATGTTTTCCTTCACTCCCAGCCGCTCCTCGGGCTCCCGGACAAACAGCTGAGGAGCAAACATGCAGCAGTTCCGCACCGAGACGGCTTTAGCCAGGTAGGTTAAGAAAACTAAAAGGATTTCTAAGGAAAATCTCAGACATCAGTTCTTAGATATGTGTTCCTAGATATGTGGGGTTTAAAGCCTATGATACTGTCAGACTAGAGGTGTTGATTCCTTTGCTACAGTTTGTTTGCACATCTACTTGAGTTTGTTCCTCAGTATAATTATAATTTTTTTTTTTTTAATTTTTTTTTTGTTCATGTATTTGTACGTATTCTAAATAAAAAAGCCAAAATATTTTAAAACCTTGCTGAAGTAAAGCACAAACGCATTTAAAAAACCAGAGTAATCCTGAACTATAATACAGACAGCGTCTCACCTTAACTAGAATGTCTTTGGCAGAATTGGTGAGCCAGCCGGGATAAATCGGGTTATCCGTCCGTATGGACTGAAACAGCTCCTCTTCATCACGGCCATGAAACGGAGACTGACCAATCAGCATCTCGTAGAGCAGCACTCCAAACGACCACCAGTCCACTGAGCTGTTGTACTTCTGTCCCAGCAGGATCTGCCACACCATCAAGCAAATGAGTTGTTTCCTAATTTCTGTAAAGCGACTTTGAGGGTTACAACTGCGGCCAGCTGGATTTGAGTCGACCTTCTGGACCAACAGATCTCAACATGTATTTAACTCACAGGCATAAAGTAGGCCTATCATATCCCATTTCCTCACCTCAGGGGCGATGTAGTCAGGCGTTCCACAGAAGGTGGATGTCCGCAGGTCAGCCAGCATGTTCTCCTTACACATTCCAAAGTCTGCTATCTTTATGTGACCCTCTGAATCCAGCAGCACATTGTCCAGCTTTAGGTCTCTGTCGAGGAGCAGAAGGAGGGGACATGAAAAAACATAGTCTGGTGTATCAAGGCTACATCACAGATTCCACCTCTGGATGTTGCTGTCATGGATCGCCTACCTGTAAATAATTCCCCTGGAGTGCAGGAACTGGAGCCCACAGATTATCTCAGCTGCATAGAAGCTGCAGGAAGATAAAAAAAGGCCTGTTTTTTTTTCCTCCAGTAGGTCCTTAAATACTACATGATACAGGTGTTTATAATACACAATTAAAATACCATTTGTTTTGCAACATGAGTAAAAAAGTAGTATTTGTAGCATCTTTACTCACGTGGCTCGGTATAAATCGAACTTGTGGCAGTTTTGGATGTGAAACATGAGGTCTCCTCCATTCAGGTACTCCATTACAAAGAACAGGTTTTCCTGGACATGGAAACACAGGGAGATGTGTGGCCTTGTTCTCCGTCTTAGAACGCATTGCGTTCATCGAGGTTTGTCGGCCCTCACCTTGGTCTGGAACGTGCAGTAAAGGTGCGTGAGGAAAGGATTCTCCCAGGCTAAGGACAGAACCCGTCTCTCCACCATGGTGCACTCCACGTCGTCGTCCATCAGGACCACGTCCTTCTTCAAGGCCTTCACTGCGAAAAACTGCCCGCTCTTTTTCAGCTCGGCCAGAAACACCTGGAATCACAGGGGAGGGGGACGTTTTGTTCCATCACTGTGTTTCAAACTGGGACCGTTTAAAATGATGTCACCACCAGCAATGAGGGGGTTTCTGTGGAAACCTGCCACTGAAACAAGCCTGACCACAAGCTCTAGTGTAATGTGAGAGGACTAACCGCTGTCTTTGAGAAACCTAAAGGAAACGTTTTTTTCACTTCAGATGGTCACACCAGTAACGCAGCAGTTATTGAACATATGTTTAAATATTTATGTTCAATTTGAAATGAACATAAGGTGCTACATGTTTTTTTTTTCGGCGTCGGGAGATCTTTGCTCGGTTCTGTTTGCTGAGGTTACACAGAGACCCCGCTGCAGCACCTTTCCAAAGCTTCCTTTCCCCAGCATCTTGTGTAGGGTGAAGTCATCAATGGCGAATTTAGATTGATGATCCTTCCTCGGAACGGCGTACAGAGGCTCTTCTGGAAGCGCCTCAGTGTCTGACCTGCTGACATCTGCCGGCCCCTCCCAGGAAACACCCTGTAAATCTGCAATAAAGGAGGGGAAATGACAGATTGATCAAAGCTAGAATGAACTTAAAAAAAAAAAAAGAACCAGTGATTAATTTTAATGAAAGTGTACCTTTGTTTGCAGGCAACGCTGTGGCAGGTAAACCAGTCACTAACCCGGACGGAGCTCGGACCACGCCAGGCTGGCCAATGCCGACTGGACCATCTCGACCAATAATATCGGACTCTTTGGGGCTTTTTGCCTTTAGAAGAAAGGAAGAAAGGTAGGACATGGTTTATACTGATGAAGCTGTTTATTCCTCAAGATGAAAGAGCCCAAAAGTTATTTTAATAATTGAAAAATTTGGTGATTAGATAAGTTTTTTTTAAGAGGTGTTTTTCTGACCTGTTGCTTGCTCCCAATGACGGCCAGAGCTTCGGCCATTAGCTTTTGGTTGACACCACAGAGGTTGGCTACTTTCTTCTGGCATTTATGATGGACATTCATGCCACATTCTAAAAAAAAACATGAAAATAATTTAAAAGGCATTTGATAGATGTGGAAAAAAACAAGACTAATTCATACAGTTTAATGAGCTTCTTTCCATGAGGGAGGCGAGTTCATTCATCAAATTAATGAGGGATTAGTTTCGGGTTTAGGAAAACAGATTATTTGCTGCCTGGATACCGTACATTTAATTTTGAGTTAATGGAATGGTGTCCAGATATACAAATGCAGGATGAATACCATTCTTTGGTTTAAGGGTTTATTTCCATCGGAAAGGACTGATTTTTTTTTTTTTTTCCCTGGGTCGCTGCACAGCAGCTGACGTTCCCAGACTGACTTAGAGGAAATACAAGTCATTTCAGATGTAACCCTATTCTCAGCACCTGCCACAACAGCTGTTTACACACAATCAACCAACACATGCCTAGAAATCAGAGCATTTCCCATCGTAGCTGATGGTAAATGTTCACATATTTGCCTCAGTGTCAGATGTTGGAAGGGATGTGAATTAAATTATTACCGCTCTGTGGTGCAGATAACATTTTTGTTTAGAATGTATCTGAATCAAGGATGAAATGTTGTTGGTGGGCTTGGGATGTAAGCCTCTTATGTTAGGAAAGCATTTCAAAAGCCTCTGGTGTGTGCATATTCATGTGGAGAACTCTTACACTGTAGAGGGGAGACCTCTGCGGCACCTGCGGATGTGTGGCACTTATTCTTAAAACAAAAAATCCCCATTTTGTAGCATTCTGTGGCAAATTTCTGAGTTTAATAACCTCTATTTTGAGAGCCTGCCTAAATATTAATGGTGTTGTTTTAAGGCAATGTTAATTGATGCTCCAATTAGTATTTGAATGCTTCATTTTTGTTTTTTTCTGTCAATTACACATGCAATTTTCTAGAAAAACCCTAATCCAGACGTACTTGTCAGCCCCTCAAACTGTACTCGTATCAACATTAAGCCACATCAAAATGACTCAAAAATGGAGAGCCGGATTATCAGACACCAGGATTGGGCTTGCAAACGATCTTATAACTGGTGGCACAGCTTAAAGCTTTAGCTTTAAAATCTCAAACCCTCAGAAATTAAAGAAAGCACGCTTTGGTTTTCAGAAATTTTCACAAGACAATATGATTAAAAACCCCGCCTCTCACCCTCACATTTGAGCCCCTGCTTGGCGAGCCCCCATAGCAGCGTCCCACAGTGTTGGCAGAAAGTGGGGCTTTTGTAGTTGTAGACTTTAAACCTGTGGGGCATGTCGATTTTGAAGCGCTCCTTATGGATCTGCAAAAAACCCACACTTTGTTACAAGTGTACTCCTCTTTCTGAAAGCTGGTGGACACTGTGACAATAAAAAAAGGATCTGCTGTACAGACATATCTGTATGTGGTGACTGTCTGATTAACTAACACTCTAGACATAAGCTTCCATGTTTGCTTCATCCTTGGATTTTATCTGTAACTGGGTGGCTCACCATTGTTTCTTTGCTGTTCACCGCTGAACCAGTACACTTGGCGATGACTTTGTCGATACATTTTTTGTGAATGGCTGCGTTGCACTCTAAAACACAGAGGGGAAACAAAATTAGGCGTAATTCAGAAGCACTGTCCAGCCTTTCAGCGGAAAATAAACTGACACTCACGTCTGCATTGGTAGCCCTGCTTGTTGAGGCCCCTGCATGGGAGAAAAAAAAACTCAAATGACTCATGTAAGCATTGAAAATGACTAATCTGGCAATTTTTGACATCAGAGTCGCTCGCGCACCAGACAAACTCTTTGCAGACTGAGCAGAACGTTGGTTGAGGGAAAAAGGTTGCGCTGAATTCGTGACATTTGACGACATGAACTTTGGCCTGTTTGATGGCTCCACGTCGCTGATGGAGCGTGAATAGTCCCTCGCTCTCACGCTCAGGATCCTGGTTGGCCTCTGTCTGACCGGCAGCATCTGTGAGCATTAAAAGACAAGCTCTGAGAAGAGGCGCCGCATAGCCGCAGCTTAAGAGGACGGCTGTAGTTTCCATTTCACACCTTCTGCAGACTAGAGAGGTGCTTCCTACCAGCACAAGGTTAATTTTGAATGAGTAATTTTTTTCTTCTGCTCAATATCAACTTTGGTGTGTAACATCAAAAACCTGAGAGTATGGCTCCACCCAACTAACCCTTCATAATGCGGTGTAACACCACAAGTAAATAACGGTGAGAATGCACAAGAAAAAATAATTAATTGAATAGCACTGCTAGATGTCACTGCTTCTTACAAACTGGACTTTTAAGTCACAGTGGTGTTTAATCTTAGCTGAAGGTTGCTGACTAAAGATACTGTGACCCTCCTTATCATCAGACACATGACCTCACATCACTGAAAACACAGGCTGTCAACACAGTTTTCTGCATTCTCAGCATTTTCCATTTTCTTATCCTATCATATATTCAAGTGTTGCTGAATAAGATATTACTTAATTTTCACACCCACGCTTTTCTAAAACTGGAACATGTAGCTGTTGACCACTGCCCTGGAAGCACACGTTGGAGTGAAACTGTTAATGCATTGTCAGCAAATCTTACCCAATTTCTCATTTGTCTGGCTGTGGCTAAGTGAACCCCTCCTACTTCTGGTTTTCCTTTAAGGTAACCAGACCCGACATGGTACAAATCTACCATTCAAATAAGTGTAGGATTTTTTTTTTAATACCAAAAAACTGTAGTCATCAATAGTTATTGTCTCTTTAAAAAAAAAAAACGTGTGTGTTTCTGTCATCAGATACCAGATCTTTAGAAATATTTATTTAAACAGATATATATATATATAAATAAAGTCACTGCTTAAAGGGAAATCCTGACAAACGTTTGTGATTTGGGTTTCTGACCCAGAACTTCACAGACAGCAACGCATCAGAAAGCTGTGGAAAAAATGACGAATATTTCCTGAATCTAACTCATCTCTGACTCGAGCTCGCCATTCACAGACAGATGTGGGGCTGATGCTGATCCTTTCCCCTCTGACAAAGGAAACAAATCATCACGTACCCCAAGCTGTTGAAGTACTGCTTTCCAACATCTGCTCAAGTGGCTTTCTCTGCTTAATATCCTTTAACTCGTCTTTTAGAGCACAGCTAGAACACACTTTGCACTGTATCTGTTTTCATGCAAGAGGAAGTCGTGTGTGTTCACGTCACGGCATGCCTGTCAGATTGCCACCTGCTGCTCTGAGCAGTGATTTCCTATTTGTTGGCTTTATATATAGAAACATGACATGGCTTCTTCCCTTTTAGTCCTCTGACTTCTCTCGGCTTCACATGGCGATAATGTCAGGAAAGCACCGGTGAAAAGACAAAGCGCTCAAATAACCATTTGCAGTCCCTCAAAGCAGCCAAACTTGTATTTATAGAGTCACAAATTGCACTGAGGACAGGACAATTAGGGCAGATTTAGACATCCACAAGTGGCACAGGCCTTTACACTCTAAGTTTAATACCAGTCACTATATCTAACCAGCATTTGACCCCTTTAAAAAGACTATATTATGTAATTATCCAATTAAAGCTGGACCAACTCACCACTTTTCTCCAGGTAGTACCTGGCCTCCATCAGCATGCGACCCTGGGGTTTCAGCTCTAGCTGAAGATAGAAATGAAAAGACAGAAAATGAGAAATAAAAAACAAAAAACCCAAAGGAAATTCATGAGAAAAAGAATATGGCTGAAAGGGAAGGATGTGTGGGGGGATGATGGCGCATGCATTTCGAGGTGTTTGGGTGCTCTGAGAAAGGCGCGAACTAACCACACATAGACGGATCAGAGCCATCGTTTGAATTTGGTCATCTGTCTGTTGTGCGTTTGATATCCCAGTTTGGTATGACACTGTTGTTATGACACGGCTCTTGTCAAACAAAGAAGAAAACAAAGAGTCTACTTCTGAGGAAGGGCTCTGTGTTTCACCCCCGATCAAAGACAACGCAGCCAGAAGTGGGTGAATGCTGTGAATTGATACTTCATGAAATGTTGATCATTTATGGTTTCCAACTGATCTGACTGCTACTTGTCCTTTTTCTTCCTTTTGTTAAAATGCGTTTTAGGGTTCTTTCCAGGGGCTTTTATCATTTTGGATTTCTTTTTTTTCTTTTCAACTGCTTTAGAAACAGATGATGGTTTTGATGTCGTCAACAGCGAGAGAAGCTAAAGCAAGGGCAGGATTATATTAATTAACAGCTTTAATATTTTGGTTTTGAGTTAATTAACCGACTGTTACAAAATAGCCCAATATTGGTAAAACGACTCGCTCTATTGTTCCTCTTTTCTAACTTGATCAATACGATTAAATATCTCTATCAAAAACATGGAAAAATGTTAAATATTGACACAGCTCTGTTTGTTTGATATGTTTATAATTATCTCCAAATGTCCCGTTATCACGAGCTCTCTACCACCGATAACTAGGAGATGTACCTGGATGAGAGCCATCATTAATGTTATTACCCAACAGCTGTTCACAAAGAAACATTTTGTTCGGTGCAGAGCAAATTATGATGCCAACTACTAAAAGTGGCAACCTACTTTTAGTTCTATATTATTTTCAATAACTGAAAAGGGGGGATTACCCCGCAGTGAGTCTGCCCATCTGGATTTGACCAAAATAGCAGCACAGCAGCTCTTTCTATAACACACACACACACACACACCTACACACTTCCCCTGCCGCACCCACCCAAATCTCCAGTTTGCCGTTCTCCTTCTTGCAGCGTGTCGCTAGCGAGTCCAGAGCCACCGTGGCCTCAGATTTGAGCTCCGCTGTCCGGTCCTTGACCATCACATGCATGATGCGCCCCCGGTGGACATGGGCATCAAAGGTGGTGCTCCATGGTGGGTACATGGTGGGCTTCTTCTGCTTGTACACTTGACCCTTCTCTAGTAAGAAAAATGAGAACAGAAAATGTTCCCTGAGCGAGGCTCAGCTTGGCTGCCTTCTCATCAACAGAGAGGACGTGAGATTTCAAAGTAAACTTGTTCTTTCAGTGTCACTTCAGAGAATTTGGTGTAACCGTGTTCACAGGCTTCCTCTAAAGGGCAAAGAGTGACAACATCCTGAAATGCATCGCTGGGGCATTTTAGTTTCCATTTGTCTGAACAGGCCTTTAAAGAATAAGTTTGGCTTTGAAAGCAAGAATAAGACATTATTGTTCGGTATTTGTTTTGTATTTGATTCAAGACAAAACCCCAAATGTAACCAAACTGATATTTTTGTGCAGGACACCTAACCACACAAAAGCCTCTGATGTGTGTGAGAGGAAATTCCATTGGGCAGGTTGGCCTGAAAAGTGCTGTGTGAATGTGGCTTTTTGGAGAAAAGCGCTTTGGGGGATGAGCAACACTAGAAACACGCAGTCCACTTACCATTTTGTGGATGATGAAAAGCAGCATTAGGAGTTTATCCGAGCAAACAGGATGAATACACAGGGTATCCCCCGAAAGGATTACGAGCTTGTTTTCATTCCCAAGTTGTCATCTAAAGCTTTGTGTAAAAGAAGGACAGCGTTTTGCTGGCTGCTGGCCGCAGGCTGCGGTGGGGCAGTTTCTGATCACTGAGAAAATATCAGCAGGTCCGCACTGGTGTTGTGTTTAGAACCAGATCAGATCTGTTTGCAGGATTTTTTTATCCACATTCAGCCACATGTTAGCAGTTAGTGGTTGATTTGTATGGGGTATTTGGTCTTTTTTAGATACTACAACTAAATAAATAACAGTTCTTACTTAGAGAAAATCATAACTTATTTAAAACAGCCAGACTTCCTGCGTAAATAATAGAGTAACAGATAACTCGGCAAACACTTTTCTATCACTACTACCTTTTTATTGACATATTTTCAGTTGCAGTGGATGCGAAACGGGGGAGAGGAAAGGTGCCTTCACGTTGTAATTATATCCCATACATCCACTTATATAAGAGCCTTAAGCCTTATCCAGCCTCAACAACAAAACCAACTAAGCTTTTTACTCTTGAAGCGACCCACTGCTCGCTCCATCATCGGCTCATCGTCAGTCTGTCCATCCGCCCCGCCACCTGCCATCATCGCTGATTAAAGCGATCAGACGAGAAAATTTCCATTTTTGTGGATGGATTAATTGGCTACATCAGACCAAGAATGTTTTTCTCTGTTTTTCAATCAGTATCTGTGTTCTGTGAAAAACCTCTAAGGTGTGATCTAGACTTCACTCTGCCCTTCACCTGTCTCTATACATGCACCACAGCATTACCTGATCCTGGTTTATTTCAATGTCTGAAGAAAAAATAAAACTGATAAGATTTGCCATAACTGTGCGTCATTAGATTTTCAAAAGGAAGTTCTGTTTAAATATGTTTTCAAATAAGATTTTAAATGAACACATAGTAAGTAGCAAACCTTTGACAGTTACATTTTTTTTCTTTTTTATATCAAGACCAAAACTACAACGTAACATTGTTTGAACGTCCAAGAACTCCTTTACCTCGTTTTGTTTTTACTGCTCTGTGACTAACTTTAGTGTTGTTTTTTTTGTGCTCTTTTTAATTTACTCAATTTAATTTTACATTGGACAGTTGTCTTACATAAAAAAGAACCGAAGGCATGAATGAATGTTATCCAGACATAACAGACAACTTGTAAATAAACCCATCTTTAAAGGATCCTCAACCACTTTCTATTTGGAGCTTGTGTCAAAATTGCATAATTTTAAGTTTCCATCTATGGACACTTTCAGGCTTAAAAGATTACCAAATGCACATGCGCAGTATGTCGGGGTGATTTAAAGAAATTAAACCAAAAAGAAATCCAACAAAGAAAAGACAGAACACTTCTCTGAGGGTTAAGACCATGCTAAAGACTAAAGCCTATTTCTGATATATATTTTTCAGTTCAGCTCTCGGATTTAGTTTTGTTATTGCAATATAAACTTTTTTTTAAATTAATCATAAACTTCACTAAAACTGTGAGCCCAATGCAGATGTAGTAGATCTAGAAAAGCAAAAAGCACACATATTTTTGGAAATGTGGAAAATATGACGCCTTCAATGGGAAAACTACTTGAATAGGCTTTCTATCACTTTTATTTAAAGATGGCTTCAGCCACAGGAGCCAAAAATGCCTGATTGGAGCTATATTTGCTCTTGAAAAAAAAAACAATTCTAGCCAACAGTGAACTTTCTAATTGTCAGCATTTGATTTCACAGGTTCAGCATTGTGCTGCTGTAAACACTGAGGCAGAGATCCTTTAGTGTGATGTACCGACTGTCAATGGTAAAATGTGCAGATTAAAAAAATCAATAGATATACATCTCTCATGACAGTATTTTCTACTTTGAGTCACCAGTGTTCCTGCCTGTCATTCAGATTTGAAGGCAAACTGAAATGAAACCAAATTATATGAACACAAGTTGATGAGTGAGTTTGTGGGAAATGAAACACACATATTTGTCCTTGCCGGGCAGGTTCATGTGGTTTTTCTGAATAATCGAAGAAGGTATAGAGGCCTCCTCTCTCCTCCCAGTTCCTCTTTTTTTTTAGCTTTATCCTGAACTCTTACTCACCAGTGGTTAAAGTTGACCAAATGTAGAACAAAGATATCTGCATTTTTATCATGGTGAGACATTTTTCTCTAAAATGGAACATTGGAAAGGAATTTGCAACCACAAAAGGGTGGTTTAACATGAATGCCATGCATGCTAAATGGACCAAATTTTAAAAAAATATTGTACGATAATAATCTACCTTGATAACTGCCATCACCATGCTAACTGACATAGGTTTAAATGCTTTCAGCCATAAAAGCTACATTTATTTTGACTGTTAACTCCTCCCAGACACTCAGTTTGTGTTTTTCCCAGGCACCAAAGAAAAAGGAAACCTGGCTTCTAATTGTTCATAATGCCTAAAAATCAATAAGGTGTGACATTTGTCTTGTAATGTGTAAGTCACCCTCTGCCCCCTTTTGCTTATCCACAGCCTTCCCAATACCAATCAACACTGTAGAGGATGTATTTTGTGTTGTTTTCTTTTTTTAAGAATTTGTGACCTTTCACTAAACTATATTAGTACAGTTTATTAATCTATTGCGTAAACTTCTTTTTTTGCCATATCTTAGATTTTACAATATCTTTGGTTTGAAACAAATCCAATTACACATCTATCTATTTCTATTCTTTTTGGCCACTCAACGCAATTTCAAGGCCTTTTTTTATCAGATAATCTATAACCCTATTTTTAAATTTATTTCCTCGCATTGTGACTCAAATCCTAGTGTTCCATTTCTAACTAATAGTAAACTCAGAACTTCTGCTATTCTGTTCGCATTACACAGTCACTATTGCTCACTGCACATCATAAGAATCACTTCATAGTATGGGATTTCTTAAACATGGGATTTCTTATATTTCCCTAAAAGGGACTCTTAGAACTTGAAGTAGGATTTTATCCCTATATGTGTAACTACTAATTCATTTTGAGTGTCATTTTATCATTTTAATTCACAACACTTGACATAATCCAGAACACGAAGTGTTTGTTTTATCCACCTAACACTGTAAAACCAAAATGGATCCAAAAAATACATAGTAAAAGTCAGAGAATAGCATCTGAGAGCTGCATTGTTTGAAGGCTTTGCATTTTTCAGTTCGAAGGACCTAACCAGTCATCAGATTTAGACGGCTGCAGTTTAAAACTGAGCCACAGAAACCACACACACAATTATCACAACAATAAAATGTTTATCAGTGGTCAGATCCAACCGCTCCACTGGATAGTTGTAAGTGTGGCACCCAAACATAGACAGCCTCACTGGGGCTGTCCTGGACATTTCTAAAGCACTGTTTGAATTGGACAGCATTGGGACGAGCACACCTGAACTGTCAACAAAAAATGTTGCCACTAACATCACCAGTTGTGTTCAGACATCCATTTGTTCAGCAGATAGACAAAATAAATCATTTAGTTGCAGTTACTGACCTGTGTCGATGGCCTCCTTCATGTACACGGCGCAGTACGGGTTTAGCACCTCCTCATAATAAGCCAGACCGGGATCGATAACAAAGTTGGAGAACCCAATCCGCAGGAATGGCGACATGCTGGCGGATTACAGTCTGACCTCCAATCAAAAAAACAACAACAAACCTCCAGGAAAACCGTGCGGTTAATGTCCTTTTAGCAGAGACTCGTCAGGGAAAAAAACAAAAACAAATCTGGCCACGCTGTGGACGAGCTCTTTCTGCACCGCACCTCTCTCCGACGAGTACTTTTTCTGCAGAGGAAAGATCGGTGGGCAGGGCGGGGGAGGAGGCAGAGGCGAGGTTTGCTTCTTTCCGCCCTTCGCGCTTTAAAAAACCTGTGAGAGGAAGAAACAAGAGACAAAGACTTCATCACCCTCAGTGTTGTAACCACAAGATTTGACTACAAACTCTAGACTTGTGTCTCCTCCAGCTGGCGGCAAAAAAGCAAGATTTAAAGCTAAACAACCAACACTGTGGACTAAGCAGAGAACCCAAGTGTCACAAGTTCAAAGCGTTTTGCTTTTTATCCACACCAAAACCAAAAGTAAGATTACAGACCGTCCCGCTGAGCCTCAGTGTCACTGAAAAACAAGTCCCACAAACTTCTCAGTGTGTCTAACCAGCAGATGTCATGCTTGGCAGAGCACCTGGGAGCCCCTCAAAGTAAAATCACGTCTCGGCTTTTGTGCGATCAACCATCGAAATGACAGCATCACTGCGACACACCTGTAACACGTTTTCCTCCCTAGAAGCAGTCTTCCTCGCTGCCATTTGGTGCCGGTCGATGTGATATTTGAGTCCCAGAGCTGTGTGTGTGTGTTGGCCGCAGTCGTAGAGAGGAGGCTGGGAGGTGACTATTAATAGGGCTGAAATACTAAACGCAGATGAGCAGATGTATAACTGCACTGCTCCGCGTCAGAAGCCGGCACAAGTCACCCCTTACTGTAAACCCGGCCGCCACTTAGTCCGTAGTTTGACCAAATAGGTCCGAGCTGTATGTCAAAGGAAAAAGCTCATTGTTTTGGACTTAACGTGCACAGGTTTTCTTGGCGCCTCAGCTGCTTTTAAGGACAGAAGTCCTGCATTAAAGAAAACCTTTGGTGTTTTGCACACTTTGACCTTCCTCACCGAGCTGGCAGTTGGCCAACCAGATGGTGACCACAGCGATGCATTTAGCAGCTTAAGAGATGCATCATTTTCCCCCCAGAGATTATGAAAACAAGTCAGAACTGAGAGGAGAATGAATATGAACGTTACTGGACTAAAGAAAACCTTTTGCTTTTTTTGCTTGCTAGTGATGGTAAACATCACTAGGTAAAACATTCTGAAATGGCGCGCAGGCAACCGTTTGTTGTAACTTTCTCTTATCTTCCAAAACGAAAACATTATGGGATGCAGGTTGTAGTTCGTAGTTTATTGGTCATCAGATCCAGCTCCATTGTGTGGACAGTAACGGCAATGTTGGATGTGTTCCTAAATAAGCCTTTGCTCTGTTTTCCACAACTATAATTAATTCATTTTTTTTAATATAAACATTTATGCAACAACGCTAGTAGTGAAAACGGTGTTTTTCATGCACAAACACACGTGT
This sequence comes from Menidia menidia, assembly GCA_907169785.1. NCBI lineage: Eukaryota > Metazoa > Chordata > Actinopteri > Atheriniformes > Atherinopsidae > Menidia > Menidia menidia. The sequence continues at coordinate 6,781,839 of CAJRST010011113.1, read as the reverse complement.
TTTGGTATTAGCATCACATTTTCAACCAGGAAACTCTGCACTTTTTTAACAGCAATCACAAGCACATTAATGCATCTTGATTTTGAAATGATCCCACGCCTCGGCACACGCCACAAACTGAGGTTTACGAAACACTAAAAACCTGCAGCTCTCCCATATAAGTTGAGCCTCTTCTATAAGAGCTGCGTTCAAGCAGGAGGAGTAAAACTTCCGGCGTTCAAGTGTAACCACACTTCCTGCCTCTGAGCAATTTTTTTTTAAAGCCTAACAGGTGGGGCTGCAGCAAACAAGAAAAAAACTGTGTTGAACACATAATAATGTAGCTCGAAATGTTAGATATCGGATGTCAGAGGTTACTAGCTGAAAGCATTTTCTGTCATTTGTGCGATCTATTGCTGAGGATTATTAACAAATGTTGGTGTCATGCTCCCGATTCAGACCACAGAAGTTTTATTGAAATTGACCTAGATAAAGCAGTTCAAATTGGTGTTCAAATTTGATAGCAGATTTGGAAAACTTCATAACCAACAGCAGCTCGATAGATGATTAGTCTTCATAAATAATTCCAGAGTGTTAGGAGACACACTGGCCTGAGTAACTACAGGTAACTGTAGGAGCAGATTACTCACTGTTGAAGGCTCTACTTAGTGTCGGTTGGTGTCAGGTGCCACAGATTTGTTTTAGAATGCCAGTGGGTTTAGGTCAGTTTCTTTCATCATTTGTTTTTGATTGACTCGAAAAGACACCACATACCATGCAGGTTTTGAGTCGGTGTAATATGAAATCGTGCCTCCGTTGACGTGCTAATAGGTTTAATCTGTCTCTGCCCTCTTTCTTTGTCCTAAAGGGCCGTACTCTAAATGAAAAGTGGATTTGGGCAGGGCTAACACAGGGGTCATTGTTAAACCAAGTGGCTGATCTTCATGCTTTTTTTTTAAGCTAACAGCAGCCAAAGTGCTGTAAATCAGCTGCTAATGTTTACTCCTCCCTCGGGGGTGAACACAGGCCTTTTAAAGTTGCTTTAATGGTTCTAGTGAGAGGATGCAGATCTATAAAACGTAGGCCCATGAACAGAAGTTATTGGGTGTTTTATGTATTATCTTGTCTCAGACCGCAGAGCTCAACGTGTGCAGGCATGGCAGGTGTCAGCTTAGAAAGTGGATTCACTGTTCCTCAACCACCCGTGGCTCCTAAAATGCCACCCTCACTCATCCTCAAACACACACGGAGATGGAGCGAATGTCAGCAGCCGGTGTGCCAAAGCCAGAGACCTTTCAGAAAGCTTTCATTTCAGAGGGCAGAGTCCAGCGAACCTGCTACCTGACCCTCTGTAGCCATCACCATCAAAGCACAGCGTGTGGGATCTGATCGAAGAGAAGCGAGGGGGTGAGGAATCTTTGTTGTGGTGGTAACCTTTTACTCTAGCTGCTGATTTGACAAGAACCCAAGCACTTAAAACATCTAGGAAGTGGTCATCCATTCGAATTCAAAGTAGCATTGACAACCACAGAATACACACTGTAGGTCACACACATACACAAATTGTGGTGTCAAATGTGGTGAACATCGGACAGAGGCTTATAAAAGGTGATCTTTGTCTAATATTTTCTCCATTTATTGTCTTGTTATAGTTATAGGACGACAGGAAATGAAGACAACAATTAAGTCTCTAAAAAATAAGAATGGCGCTTATAAGATAAGTTAATAATATAAGTTAATTAAGACTTAAGTCTACTTAAGACTAACAATGAACTGTATGCTTGTGTGTATTTATACACACATAGATAGATAGATAGACATTCCTCTCACTCAGCTGTGATAAAGTATTGCCTACTTGTGAGTATATTTTTCTTTGGATGTAGGAACACATTTCTTTCTGACCACAGGCTATGAAACGGACGCATCATGCTGCTGATACATCGGACGCTCTGTATGGCATTTGGCATTTTGCATGTTGTGTTACAGAAAAACAACGCAGCTTGTTTAAAAGATGAAGAGCCGGAGAATTTTACAGACGAATATTCCTTGAGCCAAAAAGGTGTGGATCAGTCCCGCATCACTGCGTCCTACAGCAACACAAAGCTGCTTCATGCATGAACACACAACTTCCACTAAGTCGTGGATGAGAAAATGTTCTCTACGTTATCCTGCAAATAGTTAGCTTTTTTAGATATGTTCTCACACGTACCCACAGCCTGATTCCCCACACAGATGTTAGATATAGTTACTTGAATATTGATTGTGCTTGCACGAAGTTTGTAGTCTTTAAGGGGTTAATACAGTCTTTCTTAGATCATCGTTATTACCTCCTTCTGACTTTTCTAGCCAACTGTGAATAAGAGCAGTTTTTGGGGAATTTGAAAGTATAATTTAACATGTATCCTCACTGATGAAACCCTTGAGGCTCAATTAAGTCAAGTTGAATGTGAATACGCACGAGTGATTTGGCCAGCAGCATTTCCCAGCAGCCAACTCAGTAGTTTTTCATTTTTTCCTTCTCTTAAGTGCCATTTAAATGTGCATATTGACAGCTGACATGAGCTTCATCTCCCTACGAACCTACAGGGTAGCATAGCATCCACTGAGGTGCTGATCGACATCGGCACCATTGAAAACTAAAGTATAGCCCAACAGTGTATGTGGTGAAATCCAAACAATGGGCATAATATTTACAACTATGATGATATTTACAACTATGATGATATTAACAACGAGGCAGACGTTTTTCATGGAATTGTTGCTATTATATTGTGAATATAGTGATATATATTCTCATAGCCACCATCATTGAGTCACAGCTCCGTTCAGTAGCAGCTGAAATAACTGAGAAGCTGCCCTTTAAAGCTTCTTTAAAAAGCTTTAATATTTTGTTTTGTGTTGTTTTACTTATCAGTGGGCATAACCTGAGCACTATGACGCTCAAATCACTTCCCGTGTTACCGCTATTATTTTTATTATACATTCATTCACTTAGTGTAAGGGGTCATGTTTACGTCACGATCCTATATGTCTGCACTTAAGACTTATGGAGGCTCAGCAGTTATATCACGACCACTAAAGAGCAGAGGGCTCAAAGCCATATGGATGCTCATATATGACATGCTTATACATAAATAGAACGTTGAGCAGAGGAAACTGACAACATTGACTTGTCGGTGGTGGTTGGTATTATTCTTGTTTGATGACGACACTACGCCCACTTGACAACATTTTCCGAGACATATTTATTTCTTTGCCACACATTTAGCCTGCACCTCTGGTTACACAGTTTAAAAACGAATGACAGTCATAAAGAAAACCCTAAAATTGTATAATTATTAAATATTTGATATGTAGAAATTCTTATCTTTTCTCCTTAAATAATGGAAGGGAGAGAAAAATAAGTGAGTTAAGAGCGACTAGTTTTTTTTTTTAAATAAGCAATGGTAAAAATATGCTGTTAAATCAATACAGTATTAAATCAATGAAACAAATGGATGTTTCTGGCATGCACTAAGTACTGTTGCCATTTTAGAAAGTAACATCTATGACAGAGTAGCTTTATAGAGGGGTCAGTAGTAGTGTTTGATTATTTAAAACTCCTCTATATATTAATTTGTATCAATATTGATTAAAAGAGTCATAGACCCAAATGTTCCTCAGGTTAGTTTGTTTGAAAATACCGAAGAACTTTCTCTTTACTGTTTACGTGAACTAACCGTTTTTTCCGCATGTCAAGTACTCGCTTAACGTGTCAGTTATCTGTGACAAGCAAACAAATGTTTCATGACAGAAAGAAACTCGAAGCGCTCACGTGCCTTGAAAATAGAGATAAGAGAACAAAGAAGAGTGAACAGACCTTAGAATAACAACTCGCGCGCCGAAGTTTGGTGCCGCTGCTCTCCATCTGAGCATCTGACTGACGTCTCGATGGAAGCGCAATTTGCGTAGCAAAATCCTCCGCCGAAAGTATGAGGCGTTCAAAGACTGTGGGGATCATTCTTCGTTTCGTAATTATTTACCAATGATGTCATTAAGCAAAAAATAATACTATTTAGCAGAACTGTTATATTTTTTCTGTTTTTTTCTGTATCTTAAAGATACAGTAAATACATTCTTACAGAATTATAGCATTAGAACTGTCAATGATATTAAGTTAAGAATGTGTTTCATTTAGGTACAAACACGCTGGCTTTTCTGTTTCTAGGAAACTGCAACAGTATTCTGCCAATTGACATAACCTTAGTTATCCTTGAGGAGGCAGCAACGATTTTTATTATTCAGAAGATGCAAATATTGAGGAGCCATTGAACACAACTTTTGCCTAGCCACTCACTAACAGTGAAAACAAAACATTGAAAAAAACTTAATTTCTCAGGCACAATAAGTGTGGTTTTAATTTCGTGTGAGCATTTTTTGATAAGTTTGTTCTTAAAGCCTTGGTTTGAGCTTTTATTCGCTAAAAGTTCTTTTTCCATTGGGTTGATGGCAGTAGTTGGTGATGTGAGATCGCTAAGAGGGGAATGTTTTCCACCCATGTGAATCTTTATCTATTCTAATAAAGTGATAAACATATAATAGAATTGAAGTGGTACCCAATGGGGATGTTCTTTACATTAAGGACATATTTTCCTTATCAGTAAATACAGAGGTAGAAATCCAAGCAGATCCAGAATGCATGTAGTGTACTATCATAAATCCAATTGTAATCAGAAAACAGAAAAAGTTCAAAATAAACTTCAATTCTGATTCCGTCTTTACTGCAATGAAATAAGTTACATTATAAAAGTCCTTGTAGATGCAGTATTTTTTTCCGATTCTAGAAGTTGTTTTCAGAAACAGCACAGGGCATCTTGCATCTGAAATAGGTTTAATTGGGGTTGAAAATTGTCAGGCCGGTCTGTTGTTTTAAGCAAAAGAGAGTCATATTAACATTGCATTAAAGAAAAAAAGAGATTTTTTGCAGATTTGCTAAACAAAATGGTTCATGCTTTTGTGAATTTTAGCACTAGAGTTTCATGAGTAATGTTAGATGAAGCCAACACTTGGATACTTTCTCTAAAATATTTGAAGTGAATGCCGTATTTTTGGCCAGTTTTCCTTATTTTCCTTATATATCAGCCAATACTGTTTTACATGTGCTGTATGCACTACAGCATGCAGTCGCCTTTTGTTAGTTGAGTTTGCTGTTGCCAAATAAAACAAATTTTCACCACCAGGAGGTGCCAGTGTTTGTGCCATGTCTTCTACAGCATGCAGAAAAAATGATTTTAGATTGATGTTGGCAGGTAAACTGTTCAGATAGTTATCAATTCATCAAATTAAGATGAACGTTCGGAAGATCTAGTGCTTTTTCCCCCCACTTCTTCACTATTTCTCTATTTAACATGGGAGGAATATCCGCCATATAAAATGTTAGTCACATAACGTTAATTTGTTGTTTCCTTTCAGTATTATTTGTTGTATTTGAATGGATGTGTCTGAATCTTTGCAAGTCATATGCTCATTTGTGTTGTTACAATCTCCATTGTAATTTAATGTATTTATCTGTGTTGTATGGTTGCTTTGACCAATGCTGTACTTCCATATCCATTTTCACTGTCCTTTAATGCGTCATCCTTTTCTTCTGGGATTGCCAGTCTATAGTTTTGGAGTTCAACTTTCCAGTTCCTAAACACAATGTAGATTTTTGGTTGTTCTTGTTGTTTTTAATGGGTTAAACTCTCTAGAACAGAGCTACATCACACACTACTCTCATTTGTCATCTTAATTTCCCCCAAAATAGATATTTGTTTTGACAGGATTAAGGAAATAAAGATCGAGCCCAATTTAAGGTTACCAGATGATTCTTATCTGGTAACGTAGTACCAAGGGGTTGTTAAATGGTAAAAAACACAACCAGGAAGAGCCTAAATGTTTGATTGGTATTGATCCCTCCATTTGTTTTATGTGTGAGGCAAATGGGAACTGCCACACAATCAAACACTTTAGATAAGCACTTAAGGCCTTTGGAATTTAACCACAGCTCATATACTGTGTATATGACCTGACTAAGTGTTCAGGTGAGTAGGCATCGTTGAGCTTCCATGATAGGTTAATAACACAGGTTTGTTCTCCTATAATACTGCGTTGTCAACCTTCTATAACATTCCTTATTAGCTTATGTTTCCACCTAATATACCAAGTATTTTTTAACTCTTTTTTAACTTTCCACTGCACTGCTGCCTAGAGCATAGAGCTCCTCTTCCTTGGAGACGTAAACAACTTGCGCAGCTTGAGAAAAGAACAGAAGAAAACCTTGAATGGTTTGGAGTAAACCAAAGTCCTTTTTCTGTTGCTTTTAAGCACATGTGCATCTTCTGGAGCTCCACTGGTTCCCAAAAAGTGAAAAGTATAACTTAAATGTTTATTAAATGTTTTACTTGTTAAGCTACTTGTTTTTAATGAATAACAGAGAGAACAACCACCCGTAACACACATCTTGTCTCTTTTTAATACTAAAACATATTCCATGACCACATTTTCTACTGAATCCTGCAGTCTTTTTTCTATATTCTCTTTTGTGTGAAAAAAAACAACATGATGATTTCAGCTTGCCATCTATATTGGGCAATAAAGGCTCTGAAAAAAAATGGAAGCTGAAAACAGTGATAGTCACAGGTCTGGATCATCCTAACTAGTGTTACTTGTGCACCTATTGTAGATCTAAAGTTCACAGCACATTATGTACATTTGGGCTTTCATAATAGGAAAATGATAATAGTTTAGATGGGAGGTTAGATGATCTTATATTTGCATCAGCATTCTGATATTTGATTATGGAAAAATAGAGACAATGGCCATGCCTGTTTTAAGCTAGGATCTGTTTTTTTAGTGATGATTCAACATCTGTTAAATCTTTCCAAGGGGTCTGTTCTGGCTAAAAATAAACGCTTTTTCGTTTTCACCCCATATTTGCTTTGACAAACATCTCGGGTTCTAAAGATTTCTGGCCCAAACCAATTTATTTCATCACTGGTTAAGTTAATAATTTAACAGCACTGCTCTCTATCATTTTATATGTTATCCCTTTTCGCCTTTAATCCATTCATGTTTACTCTGATGTTAGTTTATCACACAAAACGCCAACATTCCTGTTCATGTTGTTCGAAAAAGCAACATCTGAATCTTGGAAGATTGATTTTTTTCCGACCCTAAATCCATTGTCTTGTAGCAAAGCTTGTCAGTGCTCTGTGGGATTATAGAGGTGGATCTCTTCAGTAAAAGAAGTTTTCTGTTTGCCAGCGTCTAGATAAATTCACTCCAGTTACAGTTGTGACAGTCAGTTGATATCATCTCCTTGGGGAATCCACTCTGTCGGTGCTTTTTCAAGCTTTTTCAAGCTGTGGTGGCAGATCCACAAGAGTCCGTCAGAGGGTTTTTCCCATGCTTTGTGCTAAATTAATCCTCCTGTATGTGCCACATGTCCAACAAAGGCTTTCTCCCCCATCTAATCAATTGTGCATGGAGTGTGCGTTTGGGTGAGGTGATCAGTTTAACAGCCAGTTCCACTTCCGCTCTTACTTTGATTGCGGTGGAAGGCAACTATATTTTTTGTTTTACGAGACGGTTCTGACCCGCCAGCGTGAGTTAAGAGATCAGCGAAGATCCAAACTTGGAGAGGACGAGACAGAGAGAATAGAGGGCGTGTAATTTGTGAAATCTTTTGTACAGAGCATGGATACAGAACTGAGGGAAGAGAGCCTGTACTCCTTTTTTTTTTCCCCCTTTTTTTTTTAACACGCGTTGCCATGGAAACCAGCCCAGCAGCCAACCAGCAGCTGCAGCTATCTAGATGGAGCCCTTCCCTCCTCCGAGCCATCTTTCACAATCCCCCTCCTCTCCCTGCGCATTCATATTGCATACCAGCACATGGATTAGTATAAGCCGACTGCTGATGGAACCTCCGAACGAAAACCAAAAAAGAAAAATAGCACCTCAACATAACAAACACCTCTGCACAACATGCGAGAGAGACAAAGCAGAGCAGCACGGTAAATGATGCAGAAAGGAGACCCAGCAGGAAATGAGTCAGCTCTTATAAGAACAAACAAAAAAAGGAAAGGTAACCGCAAGATTTGAATGATAGAAGAAACGGCTTTACGTTTAAAAATTGAACCTAATGATCAAAGAAACAGAGATTTTTTTGATCTTCGCTGGGTGAAATTTGTGTATAGATAGTTTACAACACAAGGAAATATATAACGATAGAAGTCTTAAGCTTATGTCTTTAAAAGTATAATTATATACACAGAAAACATATACTGTGTATTAAACATAATTACACAACTCTACAAGGACTATAATTACTGAAGCAGTGTTTAATTTAGCTGATTAATATTAAAGTATTTTAATTGCAGAATAACTTCTTGAGCAAATCTCAACACGAATGAGCAAAGCTGTGAGTTAAGCATAAAGACGTAAAAGCATACGTTTTAAAATGTAGATAAGTACATTGAAATACATATAATTTTAAGGAAGTTATGCAATGACCTCTTTTTAAGCAAGGTCTATAGATATGTGTTACACTATATCATACAAGAATCTGACTAATCAGAGGCAAGTGGTAAAAGAGTACATTTTCTATACAAATCTCTTAAATCGGTTTCCCTCTTAAAAATGGAGAACCTTTTGTAACACCAGCAGATTCTTTATTGAATCATTCATGGAAGGAAAACTGTAAAACGGAAAGAACATTTTTCATCATCAGCTGCACTGTTTTTTAACAATAACAGTCATGATTTTGCCATATGATTTAGCGGTGCTCCCTCCCAAATTTGCAGCTTTCTCAGGCCTACGTGAGGCTTGTTTGAACAGATGAAACACTTTTCTACAAGGGAAACATCAATCAATCCATGACAGTGTCTACAGCAGTTTAAAACCACCTGGAGCTTTGCAGATCGACCCCCCGTCAGCTGATCATCAAACTCAACACCACCCCCACTATTCATCCCGACTATTTTTAGTATTTTTCTCTTCGGTTGATGTCTAAATTCAACCACCAAAACTGCAGTTACATTCCTTTTTCTTTCCTTTTTTTTGGGCTTAAAGTCAAATTAAGGTTGAAAAAGATACCCAGTGGTCCAGGATTAACACAGTTCTGGAAGATATTATTAGAACATTCACCTAGTGGGAGTTAATTGGAACAATGCCAGTTTGAATGCCTGCCATGATTAAAGCCAAAAGTGGTCCAATGATATACTAGTAAGTGTATGTTTTTGTTTCTGTTAGGGCTGCCGTTCACTGCTTGAAGTCCCTTCAGATAATTTGATGGCCTCACTGTATAGATTACTCAAAAAACGGGCTTATTTTCTTGCTGTAATCAAACAATTCAGCTTTTTAAGAAACATATGAGAACATTTGAGCAGTTTTACTGACAAGTCACCATTTTCACTGATAAGTGTTTAAAAAACTAAACAATTATGATAATTCCTACATTTCTTTGCTGTTAAACCAAAGTGTTTTCCTTGAGAAAAGCAGTAATTCTACTTCTTAACTGCGCTAGAAACTCACGCCATATCAATGTCTCAAAACTCACAAGCTGATATGTGATACCGAATAAAAGTCCTGCATCATCCACGCCTGACGTGATGCTGGTGTTTCGTTTGGGCTTTTTCCTGATGCAGGGAGGAGGCAATAAGCTGTAAGACGCGGGCCCAATGAGAAATTATGGTGTTACGTTACACACAAAAGCCTCGGGGTGGAGCTCACATGGCAGCGCGCCGTCATTGTCAGGGATAACACCCTCTTGTTCTTAAGTTAGCTATGGGATGGCTGTTGGTTTCCCCTCTGATGAAATATTGAGTGAGACGACGTCCGACACTAACTCAACTTTCAGAACAACAACTGTTTTAATGTCTCCGTAAACACGAGCACTTCACTTTTAATCAGTAAAGCCGCAGCCTATACCTGCAGCTTTGCTTAAATACGGAGTCTGACTCATAGAATATTGCTGTTGTCGGGCAAAAATACCCAAATACTCAGCTTTTTAGATAGGAAACACCAGCACACTGCAGATGTTATATAAAGAGCTCAGCGTATTTATTCTACTTTACAGCATTTACTTGGAATAAAAATGTCATTATTATTATTATTATTATTGTTATTAATCACATAATTAACTGCCCCCCACGCAGAACTTAATTGTCTGGATGACAGCATAACACCAAACCAAGTTGCCCCGCTGAAGAAGAAGCTAAACCGTCAGAAGCAGCCGGCTTTTTGGTCTAAATCACAGCTATGTTCCTTCAAGCAGACAAAACTGTTGAAGTTTAAAGTAGATTTACGTTCAGACTCTTGTAAACCCCTTTAAAATGGTTTCTATGAATTTGAAACTGTATTTATTTGGCTTGACTGGATTCTGATTGTATTATAATCAATTAGATTCTACTTTGCTTGATTTAGAACATACTTATTAATGTGCCTGGAGATGGGGTTGTTGTGATTTGGGGGGTTATTAGAGACACTCAGATTAATGGATTTTTTATAGTATTTAAAAGACCGATTGTAACAGTCTCTCTTTTTGTTAAGATTAAAAACCTTTGGCCGCCAGCTCAATGGGCCGAGTAGGCGGCGCTACTTCTGTGCAGGCGGCCTGTGTTCGATTCGATGGCCCTTTCCTGCTTCCTCCCCCTCTCTCCTTCCCTCTCTCTGCCCCCAGTATTGTTGTGCTGCTCTCAAATAAAGGCCAACAGAGCCAACAAAAACCAAAAAAAGAGAAAAAGAACAGAAACTCTCCATGCAGACGCACTGTCTGAAGAAAGTCCTTCACAGAACAGCTTCCCAAGCACCATTTCAGGTTCAGTTTTTAGCTAAATGCACCACACACATCTAACACCCGTGCAACAAAAAGAATCAGTCATGTTGTAAACATACAAGCACACGTCATAAGATACACACCCATGTGCCGAGCCTTAAAAAAGAGATTAGCACTTACACTTTCCTTGGTTATAGAAACCACAAAGAAGGTTTAAAAATGTATTTATTAAACACGAGTAGTGCTGAGATCTAGTTTCTTGAAAGCCCGAAGCCTTCTATGTAAATGCTCCAGACAAAGGTTAGTTTGTAAAGGTCCCATTCACACACAAAATCATCATAAATACAATGGCGTATAGCTTAACTTTAGAATAACTTAGAGTAACTTAATGTTTTTGGGGGGGTTTTTTGCAGTTCCGTTTGGGACTGGCTAATCCTAACAGCTCCAATTTTAACACCCACTAAAATCCCACTAAACCCAGCCACTAAAATCAAAGAATCACGCAACTTGCCAAACTCTACACCGGCAGAACAAAAACATCACACCATATATGAACTGCTATTAGCCCACTGTCAGCCACACACACTTCCCGCAAAACACCAAACACACTTTGTGTGCGCTGCACACAGATTGACGGGCTGCATGTTTTGATATGATGTCGCGATGTCACTTTATGCACAACTGAAGCTCGATTGCCTTTGACAATACAGCTGGTTCAAAAGCTTCTCGGATGTCAAATGATTCAAATTGCACGAAATCTAATCTGTCATACATGCATGTACTGTAAGTGTTATACAACTGTTAAAACAAATAATAAAAAAACAGACTAGAGGACTGCCTGCTGTGGAGCTAAGTGACAGACACTGTGGTGCAGAACCTGCTGGCAGCGCAGACAGAAACGCTGCCAGCGGTGATTAAATTACGCATGAGTCATGATTAGAAGTTGAACTCTGTTCTTGAACGCTGCATGCTGTGTCCAGTGTCTCAGACCTGCTAACGAAGGCCTTGTTTCGTCAACTCTTTGGTTAGGGTTAGGGTTAGGGTTATCCTATAGGTGTGCTTATTTGGTTGTAGATTTTATGGCCTCCAGTGAAAAAAAAATCACTGATTAAATAGCAAAAAGATACAGAGATCCCCCCCCCTCCCCCGATATGTCTAGTCAATAGGAAACAACCAGATGCACATCATAAGAGTCATCTTGGAGTTTCAGAATGGATCATAAATCTGCTTGTACATTTACACCCAGAGCACTTTTGATGGGAACTGAATGTAGCTCAAAGAAAGCTTTACGTCGGAGTGAAAACAAAGCCAAAAATAAATAAAAGGGTGCATTAAAAACAATAACCCAACAGCTCCAGTTCATCACCTAGCTTGTATATCCGAAGGATTTTTGTTTTTTGAAACAGACAGGCTTAGGGACTGAGGAGCTGAGGAAAAGCGGCCATGTTTACATCTTGTAGATCTCTTGGGATTACATTCAGGAAAAACTGGAGACTGATGAAATAAATGGAGGATTGTTCAATGTAAATTCCTAAAAGGATACCACCAGAGTATTAACATGCCGTGAAAACAAACCTATTGCAGTTTTATGAGATATTAGAGACAGAATTAAATAAAACTAATGGATTAAATTGATTATAAGCAGGACGGAAAAGGTGTGCGCAAACGCTCAGCTGCCCTCAGGAGAAGCTGTGTGATACGCCATGTATCAGACACGGGCCATAACAATAAAAAAGAACATTATTAAGTCTTACTCTGGGTGTCATTGAAATGCTCCATCCTGAGAACATGTTGGCTCAGAGGGCATTATAGGATAAGAGGAATTACACATGCAGGACCGGGACCATTATGAACATTAGGTCAATATGAAAAGATCAAAATGCTCCCCCCCTCACATTCTTCTTCTCCTGGCTCTTTCTTTTCTCATATGACAATATTGATATTAGTATGATTTTAAAAAAACATGATTTTTTTCTCTCTATATCCTTTCCTCACTTATCCATCTATTATTCCCTTTATATCACACATAAACCCACCTTGAACACTTTTCTCCTTTCATATGTCCGTCCTTGTAATGGTGCTGTTTGAAAGATATAAATGATAATGAATTCAAAAGGAGAATATTTAATGGTATAATGTGAATTGAAGTACTTTACTTTTTGCGTGTGGGACTTGGATAAGCACTGAAGGTTTTTCTAAATGGCAGCGTGTTGTTTTTGCTCCAAACACATGGACTGTAGAGCAGGTCCAGGTTTTTTATCTAAGGCCTTGAAGCACACAATGCACCCAAACTGGTGGAAGAAATCTAATCTCAAAATATAGAATAGAACTTTAATGAATAATGTGAGTAATGGTTTTATAGCTTCATCCTCTGACTCTCATTAACTCATGTTTTAACAAAACCGTTTTTTTTCCTGACACTCGAGCTAAAAAAGTGGAATCTTTTCAGTCAAAGGCAACTGAAATGTGACTGTAATGTTTGGTTTGTATAACTTTCCTGAAGAATTTAATTTAAGTGATCATTAAGAAGGTGGATGGGCCAACGGTAAGACAGATTTGATGGATGAGACTCATAATGTTGTGTTAGTTATAGCACGTATATTATAAAATTGCAATATACAGAATAATATAGCTTTTTAGCTTAAGAAAAATTTAGTTGAAAATTCATGGACCTCACCTTTTCGATAACCCACAAACACTTTAATTTAGTTTTTACAGTCAACATATTTCCCTCAGATGTACAATCACGTTATTTTACATAAGCACTATTTGAGAATGCATTAAATACACACCACGCACAAAAAAATCCATATCGCCAGAGCAAGTTTTTCTTTTTTTTTTTTGACAATCTCTGACATATAATTTGCATTTGCAATCTCTTTAATTTCATGCAGGCACAGTCATGTGAGGCAGAAAGTGCATTCTTTTTCACTTCTAAGGTTTTGCATTTCAAAACATGATGAAAAATCCCCCACTCGTTATCAGGCCATAAAAACGAGATAAATACAACCACGAGCGAGCGATACATGACACATCACGCCGCGCCATTATTTGCTCAATGAAAGCTGAGCCAACGGGAAGAAGCAGGATGTGAAAAACAAGCTGCGTCCCTTGATCGAGCCTCTAGCGGAACCATCTTCAGCAACAACTCAAAAACGGAAAACTGTAATAACATTTTACAGGAATTCTGGCCCTCCCGAAGCTCTGCGTCATTTCACTGAGGTGCGCATTCATTTTTAGATCGTTAAGAGGCCCTTTCAAAAATCTGTGCTTTGAATCTTACAGACTAGCCACTGATTGTAGTCATTTCTCACTTCCTTTTCTTTCAACTCCAACCCCCCCCCCCCTTTTTTTTTTTTGTTCTTGCTGCATCAACCTAAAGATCTGATGTACAGATAAGCTCATAAGGGACTGATTGACTGATTTACAAGCTGTTTAAATGATTTTTTTTCCTGATTTGATGCATTTGATTTCCTCCAAATGTTCTGCTGTGCCTTGTAACACTTTCCTCTGAACTGTTCAAATAACCCAAACCGCCTTGTTGCTTTTAGTAAGAAGAAGCTTTCTGCCAACACTTTATCCAATCTATTTGTTAGTTTAAAAAAGAAAATTATACGGCCTTGAATTTCATCAATTAACATGTCCCATAGGCCCTAGCCCTATAGAGTCATACAGATGTAGCTCTTGGGCTTTAAACATTTTTTTTTCTTTTACAGTTTCTCTGAGAATAAAGTAGTCCGACTTTAAATGTTTTTAAATTTCCTTGGAAGGTTGTCTTGAAGGTGTGAATTCACACTTGTGAATAATGTTTTTCCACAAAAGGACTCCAAATAGTTTGGAAATCACCTTTAAATCTTGAAAAACCTCCTATCAATAAATGCACTGTGGATTTATTTCATTATCCATCCATCCATTTTCTATACCACTTATTCCTTATAGGCTTGGAGTCTATGAAGGCCTTCTATAAACAAGCAACCACTCACATTCCATCTTCTTTGCAATTTAGAGTCACCAATAAATCTGACAGACATGTTTTTGGATGGCGGGACGACGTGGGAGTTGATGTCTTTTCTCCTTCCCATTTAGGGGAGCCAGGGGAAAAAGACTGTGTAGTATATATTTGGTGGTTATTTATAATAATAATAATAATTTATTTTAAATATCAAAGCAGCTAATCAATGCAAACATATATTTTCATTTCATAACGGAACAATATTTCGCATCATCTGAAATACTATTTTTAACACAGCTACACAGTCACTCCAAGACTTAAGACGTCTCCTCAGATGGGAATATTAGAAACAAAAAGAAATAGGAACAAAGGACCTGGTCTCTCCATTTGATTTTTTCAGGCTTGTATGAGTGTCAAGTCAAAAATGTAATTTGCTAGTTATTTCTCTCTCTATATATATATATATATGTGTCCTAAAAAAAAACCCTAATATACATATATAACACCTATGTGTTTTTTTTTTTAGAATATTTTTAGTTTTTCCTGTGCTTGTTCGGTGAGAATTTCCACGTGGGCTAACAGCCCAACCAACTACTAATTATACATGGCTTTATCTCTGTTTTTAAACTCCCTCCCACAGCACTCCAACACACTTCTTTTTTTCATCCCTCGACACCAGTCGTGTTGTGCTGTCCCCCTCTTCAGCTGCCCCTCTTCAAAGCAAAGGTTTATTTCCATTTTTATCATTTTCATCAGCTCCCACCACGATAACATTGATGAATGCATTACCTTTTCAAAGGGACACGGGGGGAGCCAAAAAAAAAAAAGAAGAAAAAGTGTATTTCAACCCTCCCGGTAACCCTTCAGTGTCTCTCATCATATCAGATGTTTGCCTCGCCTGGTTGAGCCAGGCATATGGAAATAGAGTTGGAGCAGATGGGAGGGAGTCCCACGGGCAGCCCAGTTGACTGATGAATAATGAACAATAGAGAGGAAACTGCTCTGTCGAGCAAACAGAGGTGTGATGTTCACGATAGGCCACGCTTTAGCCCTCTCTAAGCAGTAATCAATATTGAATCATGTCTCCGCGTTCTGAATGGCCTGAACACAGTAGCAATTTGTTCCCGCTCAGGCATCTATTAGTTTATCAAAAGCTCGGGGAGCGCATAATTTACGAGACATTCCTTGTCAGATTCAGATTGGGATCTGTTGATCACAGGAGACGCACACATCTTTCAGCGCTATTCATTTGCGGACAAGATGGATTATTCCCAGAGGCGGCAATATACTCGAATCGGGAAGCTGTCTGCAGAAACGGAGACTACATATTAAAAAATTCCCTACTGCAGCTGATAGCCTTTGAAGTCCGATGATATTTCTCAAATATGCAGTATCTCCACTTTTCTTTAAATCATAAGGTTAAAAATTAATTCATTTTGCAGCCCCCCCCCCCCCGCCTCCTTGATTTCTTTGGCCTTTAATAAGTTATGGTGAGTCATGAAAGTGGGTGTAGAGAAGCGTGGTGGGGCAAACAAGACCATGGGTCAGGACACAAACCTGCTTCTGAAATGACATCTAGCTTCCAGGAGCTTGTTTTTTTAACATGATCTTTTACAGTTGTGAGATTTCCAGCTTTAACTTTTTACACGGTGGGATATTTGCGTTGGGAATCCATCGTTATTTAATTGAGCGTACTCTCCACTCCAGTGGAATGTGTGCCTTATCAGCAGCTGGAACGACCGTCCCAAAGCATAATCCATTCAAATCTGATAGAGGAAATTGTTCACCCTTTCCCTCCAAACATTTCAGTCATTGTGTCCAAACATTCCTGAAATTGACCGCCACTAAACACAACACAGAATTCATATAATTGCACTCCTAGAGAAGATAGTTTGGGTTTAAACCTGCATGTGTATGCTCTACTAGTCTCAAGGTCCAGCTTCAAGATAATTTTTTGTGTAATGGAGACATGCAGTTCATGTCCTCTGCAAAGCTGTTTTTACAGACAAGGGAATTGATACGGATGGGTGATATCTTATTTAAATATGTTAACAAAGTGAGGCGATGTAGTGTTTGCAGAGGGCGCCCGACAATGCCGCCAACTGAAATGGGTTTATAGCAATGTTTTATTTTTTCGATACTGCACACTTTGTTCAATAGTTTTGATAAATGTAACATATTGTATGCTCAGAAAATCAATGGCTACTCTCTCTAGTTGTTTTCTTGACAGAATAGTCAAGGCCATACAGAAAAAATGAGCAAAATTACATCTTAAGAACTTTAGGAGTAAACCACAGGGGAAGGACTATTATAGAAGACGGTGCTTCTGAATGCAAAGAGTGTGTGATGGAAATGTTTACAGGAATGTACATGTGTAAATATTTATTCTGGGCATTCTATACCCACCTCTTCAACCAATTTTATAAGCTACAGTAAAAGGGAACTAAAGCATTTAGCTGCTCTCAGTAAGAGGGATGGTGTTTCTAAAACTGGTAAAGTTTAACTTCAAAAATGTTTTTGGGAGTAACACAAGGCCAAAGTGACAAAAATCTTACGTTTATTTTGTTACAGCTGAAATGTAATATGTTTTACTGTAAGTGCACATACCAGGACATACCAGGTCTCAACTCAGCCATTGACTCAGCATTTTCTAACGTTACAGAAGAAGTGGTTTTAATCTTTTAATCTTTCTCGGCTTTGTTATCATCTATATCTATTTTTTATGGTGCTGTTGAACAGCTACTTGAAGGAGTACATGGCTGTTTGCTTTTTTGATTTAAACATAATTATACATGTGCATCTCTTTGCCTCTTTGTTTTTATTATTCTGAAAAAGTCATAGCACTAAAAGCTTACTAAGGCCCAAAACCATAGTAAAAGTCCATATTTATGGGTGTGTCTAAATGTTTAGATTATGTTTCTCGTTGGTAAAAAATGTAAGAAATACAAAAATCTTTAATAAAATGTTTGAACGATGTGTAATCTTTAACTTAAAACCCGTTTAGGGATCAAAACCTTTATGTGCATGGGACACATAAAGGTTTACTAACCCTAACTTTAACTGAATAAAGACTTTAATCCTCAGCGTCGATTCAGAGAAACTGCGAGCTGGTAATATTTTACTTGAATTTGAATTTGTTTTGTATAGACCATCTTTCATGTAACTATATGCCTACCCATATCCATGCCATAAGTGTTTATGAATTTCTGAACCCCTAGACATTTACACATCCTAAGCATGGCTAATTCTAGCCAACTATGAATATAGCGTCACTTGCAAGCCAGTTCAGGCAGGCTCGGCTGCTCTGCTCCTTCATAAGTGATGTGCCGCACATTCCACACACTTCTTTGAAGGCATAACGCCCTGATCCCGATAGTGTAGAGCTGCATAGTTTATGTCTTTCTCTCTGCCGCTTAACACTATATACAGCCAGGTTTTTAAACCTATCCACCCCCCGCAGCATCCATCTGTAAGTTCCAAGCCAGAAATGGAAACATTTACCAGCAAGACTGGATCTAACTTGATTCACTGAGAGGATTTCTAGTCTACAGTCAGCTCATAACTGGCGCTGTGTTTGTGCAGTATCACTTAATTGATTGTTTTTACATAACTCAAAATGCAAGCATGCTGCGCTCTGCAAAGGACACTCTCTTCAACGAAAGCCTTGAATACTATTGGAGCATTCGTTTTCTAACCGGCGTTCTCCATTTTCTCAGTGGTTACGTTCCATTTTTATGAGGTCGGATTGCAAAGACAGCAAGATCCAGGAAGACAAATCAGGACCTCCTTTATGTAGTAGAAGTAATTAGTTTTCAATCCGTCCAAGATTCACATTTAGTCTGGGCGCTCTCAGAAAACTGCCAAATGACCAAGAGTCATTCCACTAAGATGCCCAAATCACCTCAGTTGAACACCTTGCAAAGGTCTAGAGACATCTAGACATCTAGACTACCTGAATATCTTGATCATTAGTGAGGGTTGGAATGAAGATAGACCAGTAAACCGTGAGCTTTGCTATCAGATAAGCTCCCTCTTTACTGCTGAAAGCGGCTGTTTATCAATCTCTGTCTGTGTGAACAAGATCCGAGAATAACGAATTCCCTTTTCAACTAGTACAGTCTCATCTGTGATTACCTTGGCTTGCCTCATCTTAGCCCGGGTCTGCTCGTTTTTCATAACTCTTGACATCAAGCTGACCCAAAAGGCCTATGACGTCATTGAATGCAACAGAAACACAACACAACACTGATCATCTATTGGTAGACCACGCAGTTGATTTTAGTGTTACGTTTTTTTTTTTGCTGTGCTTTGAAAAAAGGTTTCTCATGAAGGAGTTGCTTTAATGAGTCATAAAGCCATTTGGCCAAAAATTGGCCCGCTCAACTCAGCTCCGTTGGAACTCCAGCAGAGTAGAAACTAAAATTGTAACTGCTAGAAGGCTGTAGCACCTGATGAAGTCGTACTAATTGGGTACTAGCGGAACCCGGCCTTTGAACTTCTATGGCAAGGATCCATTTCGAGCTCAGAGGGAGCGCTAAACCAGTTGTGAACCGTGGGCTCCGACTCAGAAGCTGGCTTTGGTTCTAGCCACTTGGCTGAGCATCACTCCAGTGAACTCTGAAGGTCATGGCTTCAAAGGCACCAGGACGACTATTTTGGTGCCAAACTGCGGCTCTCATTCTTGTGAATTGGGATTTTTGTCTGTATGTAGACAGCAAAGACATTAAAACGTTATCTTTTTTTTTTTATCGCCATGACGCATCTTTTTCTGTGTGACAATTTGATAACATTTAGAAAGAAACCTGACCGATCACATGACGTCTTCAGCCTGCACGGATACGCCGCCGTTCCCACGCCGCCGATGCGAAACCCCATTCGTGTCACGACGGTCATTACACATGCAGGCCCCCCTTTTCCCCACCCCCACCTTACCAGTCAACTGCCTTTTTTTTTTTTCCCTCTCTCGACACTTCACACGTCTAACCCGCAGCTCGCTGCTGCAGGTTCACACCTTTACCCTCAAGTCACAGCAGCGACACAGCAGGTTGAGAGAAATGGGCTCCGAAGCCGGATAGAAAAAGGAGACAGAAAGCATCACCTTATCGTATGCAAGTCGAGAGAAAACGTGGCCTTTAGGAGCCCACAAGTCAACAGATGCCATTCTAATTTAATGGTATCTGTTCTTTTTTGTTGTTTGTTTTTTCTAGAGGAACCATACAACCAAAGCCTAAGTTGATTATTTAATGACTTAAAAAGAAAGCCTGTTAAAGCTATGCTAATGTCTGAACAATTATTTGTAAAGTTTAAGAGTAGGAAAGGCGGGTGTGGTGTGAATCTTTAGAGTCAGCCATGAATGGATTAGGGTGTTGTTTTCGTAGCTTGGCAACAACTGAGCCGGAGAGCACATTCAGTCGCGCACACACACACACACAAACGCACACTCAATGGAGAGCCGACAGATTCGGGATCGTCTTCATCGAATCTGATTGTTCTTCCTCTCCTTTCGAACTTTCAAACGCAGCGCGTGCGTCTGCCGGCGTGACCTAGATTTTGGAGCCTGCAGTGCAACGCGAGTAATGGTCTGTGTGTGAGAGAGAGACAGAGAGAGCTCAGTGTATGGTTAACCATACGCTTCTCCTTCCCCCCACATCCAGGCACACAAACACAAACTCCCATTGGTGTCTGTTTCAACAAACCTCTTTTAAGCTGACTTACAAAAAAAACAAAAAAAAAACAAGGGAGTCATGTGCATTAATGTGACGCTTATTAAAGGGCCTTTAATGTCATTAAAGGGCTTGTGTGCATCAACGACCGTCATAATAAAGATGGGGTTTTGTGTCTCTAATGGACAACGGCTCGTGTTGTCCCCTCAACCTCTGGTTTAATTTGCGTTTCGTCACCTTTGCGTAAATATTTTTAAAGGCGATTGTTTTTTTCCTATGTCATTAGTCGTCATCCGTTTCAACTCAAACTTTTAACATTCCTCTGTTGTGTTCGAATAATCGTTGATAGTTTGGTAGTGTCAAACCCGTCGTTAAAAGGATGTTGTGTAGTATTTCAAGTATTTTATTATCTAAAATAATTTTTTCTTAATTTCCAAATGTGTCCTCATATGGTGTAAAATTACCTCTTCAATGATTCTCATAAGAAGAATTTCCTCTCTGTATATGTAGGACGGGTAAGTCCACGGAGGTTTCCATGTCGTTCCGCCATTTTGAAAAACCATTATCGCAGAGGGACATAAAGCACTAGTCCTCCTGTCCAGCTAATCTACAACGCGTTTTCGTTCAGAGCCACGTGACTTAAACTTCGCTATCTTGTTCGAGGAGTATTTGCCTACTCACACTAATGATTCAATGCAGTTTGTAATTTCTTTTAAATTACAAACCTCATTAGCCGAGAGAAAATCCATTGATGTGGATGTCATATTTTCTTTACTTCTTGATATATGACGGCTTCCGTAGTTGCAATACCCATTTGAAAACGCAAGGCACTAGAGAGATTTGTTAGAATACAAATGACAATTTCACCGTTTGATGGGAGAGATTTCTACACCGTGTACCTTTAAAGTTATGTAGTTGTTTTTTCTGAAACTTTGAGATCTAGTGTAGATTTAGATCTTTTCGCAATCGTACTGTTAACTCTTTAAAATAAAAACCTAACAAAATCAGAGTTATTCATACCAACTCCATTAAAATAATTCTAAATTAAGCCTCTCAAAGCTGAACACGCTTAGATTATTCTAATTGCGTGGTCTATCCGTCTTCCATCTCACCGTGCACACAGATGGATGCGCTTTTGTCACATTTTACGGGTCTGTATCGAACCTAAATGCTGTAAACTCACAGGTGACAAAGCTGACACTTTCGGTGGCGAGTGGGAATTAATTGACTCTGATTTTCTCCGTGAGTGCGTTGACACTGGAGCTTTTGCAGACTACACCTAGTGTTTTAACAAGTTGCCCTCACTGTGACAGCTTTTAATACATTTTAAAGGGCTGAATAATCTACAGTGCATGGCATTAAAAAAAGTTAATAAAGTTGTTAGGTTCAGTTTTACTTATCTTTTTATGACAAACCACAGCAATGTCATCATTTTGGATTAATTTTCTAAGTGGATAATCCTTAGTTTAAAATGTTTTAAAATGCAATGTAAATTTAAATTAATTAAATAAATTAGTTATCATATAATTGATGGCTTATTTGATCAAATACTTGCTTTTTGCTGTTTGCTGTTTGGTTTTAAAGCTCTCTACTCATTTGGCCCCTTGGTTTGCATCAAATGTTTTATGGCTGATGTCATTTTCTTTTACATTCTGTGTAAGTAGCAAGATGCAAAGGTATTAAATGTCCTTCTCATTGTTTGGTCTCTTCTGCAGTAGGAAGACATAGATATTTCTAGCCGAAGTCCTGAGGCTGACCTTCGTTTCTCTTTATTGAATAAAAGCGTTGAACAGTAGCACACCTTAGAAATGTCAGCTGTCAGTGTCCGACCTATTCGCTGTGACGATTTGTATCAGAAAATGGAAGTTCTGTACCCGAGTTACATCATTTCACCTTGGTAAAACTGTCGAGTTTCACCTCTGAATCTGTCTAGAGTAACTATAGCTTTGATTTGGTGCTCTTTTAAGATGGCGCCGCCGTAGAGGCAGGAAGCTTTCAGCCGTAGTTTTTTCTTTTAGAAACGTATT
Organism: Menidia menidia; assembly: GCA_907169785.1. Lineage (NCBI taxonomy): Eukaryota > Metazoa > Chordata > Actinopteri > Atheriniformes > Atherinopsidae > Menidia > Menidia menidia. Next base: position 6,759,423 of record CAJRST010011113.1, on the reverse strand, counting down.
CAGATTTTCTGCCGTGTTTTTTATGTTTTTATGCGTCGTGGATTGGATGCTGTACTTCTAGGAGACTGGCTGGCGTTTACTCTGGTAACTTACTAGTTACTCTATGTAGTTACTTTATATTTTTTTTATCTTTAATGATGCATAACCATACTGACAGGACAGTTGTGAACGGATTGGGGCAGCTGAGTTTTTCAAAGCCCAGAAAATGCCTGGAAAAGGCCCTTGAATGTAGATGAAGATGCAGGGAGAAGCACAAAGTGTGGACAAAGAGAGTTAAAATATCTCTCCCACAAATCTGTTGTATTTTACAATTTTATCTAACTATCTTGCACTGCATTATTCCCCGTCTCTCTCAGTTCCGTCGACATTTTGGTTCCTGTCAAACAGGAAGAGACCTCCCATCTGGGCAAATATAGCTTAGATTTTCAAAAAGCAAAGCGCGTTTTTTTGGAAGCGGCTGCAATTATTTTCACCGTTTGACCTTTGAGGAGTTGCTGCAGCAGGTAAACCCGAGCCCCGAGCCCCTTTCATCTCAGGACGTCTACGTTTTTACGTCTTTGTCGTGGATTTCGTCAGACGTTCAAACACTTTGCAGTGACACCCACGTTTAGTCTGTGTTTTTTTTTTTTTTTAAGAACCTGAGGTTCAAAAGCCCCTTTTAAAAGTTTCTCTATGTCTGATCAACTAAAAAAAAAACGCATTTTCGTCATCGCTCTGCTTTCCAACCACCAGACCTCACCTCAGTTGTTTTTTCATACACCGGTCGCACCCCATTTTGTCTCAGTCTGCCATTTCCTTCTTACCCAGGGTGCACGATAGCCCACAGAGAAAAGGGGGCAAGAGTTTGTTCCATTTAGCTTTGGGTTTGATATGTAGGAGGGGGGGGGCAAAGACACATTTTTCCAGTTAAAAACCAACAGCATCACATGATGACGACCACATTGGAGGCTTCACTCCACTTTCCACGTGTTGTATCTGAGTTTTCTCCTTTCTAATCAAGCAGTCTGACCCCACCACATTTAGCTCACCCAGCTTTTTTATTTGTTTTTTTCTGTTTTGTTTTTGACATTCCTGTTCAGTTTTTAAACTTTTTAAAGCTTAAAACCAATAGTAAGTACTTTAGCGTATTCTGAGGAGCTTTTAGCATTTTCCTAAATGGAAATATTGCGTATGCAGTACCAAAAGGCAGTGCTTTGTACACATTTAATCACATGGAATGAACGGCAGTGTCCAAAATGAATTACTTTATCTTTTTAAATCATCCAAATCTCTAATCTCTGTTTGATCCAATGACAACAGCAATGTTGAACAGAGCAAGTCAAGAAAGGAATGTAAAGATATCAATGATTGCACGTTTCCGATGGCAACGTCTGTCTATTTGTAGCTGTATAACTTCTCCGACGTTAAAGGTAAAACATAAACATATTAACATTGATAAATTTATAATGAAAGTACATAATGATGTCATCTTTAAGCTTATGTCTTGGTTCACTAGTCAGTTACAGTGGGTTTTTTTTAAACATCTGTATGTTTTATTTTGTCACAACAGGGTGATTTATTTCACTTGGGTTGTAATCAGGAAAAATTTAACGATGATTCAATTAGAAACTGAAACTGATCCAATGCAGATTATGTGGCTAAGTTGCCAAACTAGTTTAAAAAAACAACATCAAATGGCTCTTTGTTTTTTTGACTTTGGAACACTAGAACAAGTTTAACTCGCCCAGCCGTAATTTTTCATTACAGGAAACACCCTTTGAAAAGTAGCATTTCCTGTTTGTTTGGGCTCTGTGAAGCATTTAGTAGCCTTTTTCCCTAATGATATTTACTCCGATTCGTTGATAATGTTGAGGTGTTCTTATGTTTTGTGTTGTTTTTAAAGTGTTTTGCTCATCTGATCTTTATTTCCTGCGTCATTCGAATGTTTTTCCCCCTTTTTTCCATTGCGATTAGCTGTTTTCCTTTTTAATTCTTTTTGTTTTTTAATGCTATCTGTCTTTTTTTGGCCGTATGATTTTATATTTGAATTGTAGTTTTTTTTCTGATTTTATTCTACTGATTCTTTTTTCTTTTACTGGTTTTGCACCTCACTGCCTCTGTGGCCTTTTAAGAGAGAAATAAAATGACGGCCCATGATGCCTATTGGATTGTTGTTGTTTTTTTGTTTTTTTCAGGCCGATAGATTTTTCTGCTAATGACTCGATCTCCTGTCAAGGCTGCTGAACTCCCCGCTCTGTCAGCACCTCCAACTGAAACTAATAAAACCACAGAAGCCGAACATGAAACATAAATTCTCTGCGCGCTCTCATTCACAGCTCCCCTTTAACTCAAATGTCTGTTTACTCCTCAGCTGTCAGCACTTAGTTTGTATTCTCATACGACAGAGAGAGGGGAGGAGGGGGCATCATGCAAAGCGGACGTTTGATACTGCGTTGCCTGGCAACAGAGTCAGGCAGCAGCCTTTTTTCAGAGTGACTCAATACAAAGTGTCGGAGTTGACGGCGCTTTGTGCACGCGTGTGCAGGAGAGCCATTAAACCATCCCGGCCGCACAGAAAGACGCCGACCGCCGCCTTTTGTGAGATCCTGCGGGCTGATTCCGCACAGTAAGCAACGCCCCAATAACAAAGCCTCACCTCCACACCAAACAGCCCTCATCAGCACAAAGGGCCGGTGATTCCCTCCTCTTAGTATTTTTGCCTCAACGAACCACTCCGCCAAGACAGGGTGTTTGGTGTTGTTGTTTATTAAAACTGGGTTAAAAAGGCATCAGTACGGCGTCATCAAGGTGCTAAATGTAATGATTTAGATCCTATAGTTTTTCAGCGTCATTCCTCCTTTTTTTAATCTTCCTTTCCAGTTGTCAGACTTTCTTGAAATCTTTCAAAGTGGTATTCATCAGCAGCTTTCTCGACTTTCTGGTACTTAAGCAGGTTTTGTTCAACACCTTAGCCACTTTTTTTCCAGCCAGGTGAAGTGGTAACACAGATAAAAACGATCAATTTTCGTGAACATTCAAGCGACAACTGAAATACAGTTAAGATATACAGCCAAGAATGTTTATTGACATGTTTTAGGTGAAAAAAAAGAATTGACCTAAAGTGAAAGCAACCACACAAGCCAGGAGTATGTAAGCCAAGAGGAAAAAAAAGAAAATTACTTTCATACCTGCTCTAACGAAACTAGAAAAAATAAATGAAAAGAAAATGGCCTCTGCAAACCTCAAGAAACGGATGTGAAAAGCGATGTTTGGAAAATTGTCATAATAGGTGCGGCTATTTGGGAGAAGAGTGAAAAGCTGCCATCATTCCAGGTCCGCATGGATACCCCTTTCCACCGGTAGCCAATCCTGTCCGAGCTCTGAGAGTGTTGGCCAATCGGAGCCTTGACGCCCGGTTCCAGGTCAGGCCTCATACCTGATCATTCTTGGTG
>CAJRST010011113.1:6732660-6746215 GCA_907169785.1 Menidia menidia | reverse complement strand
GATGATTTCCTGTGAAACCGGATTCAACGGGCAAACGAAGTGGAAAAAGAAAAAAAAGAAAAACTGTTTTGTAAAAGAACAAATAAACACCTGCGGGCGAGGAAATGAACCACAAGAAGTCACATGATTAAACAGGCTGCAGTTTAGTGTGGCTGCTAGTCCAGTAATTCTTTTAAGAATTAAACCAGTAGGCATCTCTGGATCTATTTTGCAAGTTCCAGTAGAATGTTACCAGGTCAGGCCACAAGTGAAACAGAATTATTTGGACTGTTGGAAGCAACTAGAAGCGAAACCGCTTTCATCATTTGAGCGGGTCGCTGTGGCGCAGCCAGTTGCACTTCATACAGCTTCTGAGCAGCTTGAGAAATTCAGGGACAAAACGTTTGCTCACAAAGTCTGGAAATAGGAAGGCCTGGCTGCACTGGGACAGGGAAGTCGAGCCCCACAACTGACAAAAACATTATGTAATCTGTTTGATTTAATACCATGCGTACTGCAGGGTAACATTTAAAGCACTGACTCTGTAATCACGACTCTGCCTCCAACACAATGAAAACCAATAATATGAATCCTCAAGAGGAAATTATGTTGTTGTAATATAGAAAGAAAAGAAAGTGATCATGAGTTTTTTTTGGGGGGGGTGGCCTCAACACATTCTAGAGCTGAATCACACTGCAACGTAAATGGTGTGCTTTGGTTGCAAAGCAATTGTAAAACAAATATATGCAATGTTCTCTCGCCATATCGCAGTGGATTTTCTGTTAAATCTTGTGAATGAGGCATATAGGTATTTTTAATATATTTGTTATTGAAATTATTTGCGATAAAATAAGCATTTTCTAGCCTAAAATGCTAAAAAAAGTAGATAAAAAATAAGAATGAAAAGAATCAAAGAACATTAAACTGAAATGAAATACGTAGCACACAGCAGATGATTAGACATAGACTCACACAGATGGAAATTTGAGCTAAAACTGCTTCTACTTGAGCGAGTTTGCCCGTGTGAGATCTCTACTGGCTGATGGATGGGAAGTGACCAAGTACCCATACAGAATTTGCTAGAATAACGTCTGTTTAAGAGTGCAGAAAGGAGTTAATAACTAAGAGTGCGGAAGGTTTTTAAAGCCTCAAAAGATATATAAACAATAGAATAAAAATAAGGATTTTCCACTTTGTGGATTTTTGCCTATGGAGGGGGGGTTATGGAATAGAACTCCTACACTGTACTGCACTGGACCAGTAGGTTGTTTATTTTCCATTTCTGTATTTATTTTCCAGCTATTTTTTGCTCCGTTTCTTACACAGATTAAATGTATGACGGATCATCCGCACTCTTTCAAAGTTTGAATGTTTGAAGTAGAACAAAAAGACCTGACGAAAAACAATACGTGAAATTTCATTCTACTTTTGAAAAAAAATTGGCATACGCCCTAATTTCTAATGCCTTTTTGTTTGATCACCCACTTACTTTTCAAATTACTGACTTGGAACGTCAATATTTATCAACACCGATGGGAGGAGAAATAAGCAGCGTGCGTCTCAGAGCAGAGGAACGGCGCGGGCCAGAAAAAGCTCTGTGTGCAGACATTCTTGGGCAATTAATTAAAGGCTTAAAACCGATGAGTGAAAACCTCTGAGGCTTCTTTTATGGCCCCTCTGTACGGGGCTCCGCTGTGCACGGGGAGCATAAACCGCGAGCGATAAAGCGGCCGTCACAGAGCTGCGGCGCGTTCCAGCAGAGGAGTGTCTGAAGAACAGAGTTGGCCCGGGGTGGAGGGGCGTCGGGCTTCCCCCTTGGCTCTCGTTATGGCGGCTCATTACCATTAATTACTGGCTCTTTTGATTACCTGGATCCATGGCGACGGGCTGGCAGTGGTTGGCTGGGGTCGCCTCGACGGGCTGGGACGGAGCCAACCTGCATGAAAGAACCATCAGAATGATCAGATACCCCCCACCAACCGATGGAATCAAACAGGAACTAATATAGGAACCAGAGAAACCAAACGCTCCATTGGCAGCCGCCGCAGTTTCTGTCAGGTTTGGAAGCAGGTGTGTTAAAAAAAAAAAAATCAACGGGGGTTGGGGGGTGGTAGATTGGTGGGGGTATGTGGGTGTATTGATGAAAAGGAGTTAGCGGTTAGATGAGAGGGGAGACAAAGTGCAGCTGAACACTTCATATTTCTCCCACTCTCAGGCCGACCCCCCCCCCCCCCCCATCACGTTCTCAAGGCCCTGCGTTTCCAGCCAACAGCGCAACGTGTCATTTGTCAACAAAATCAATCACTGCCTCGGGAAAGCAATCTCTGCCCTAAAAAAGCCACTGTTTCAATTAACGAGGGAGGGTTGCCTCGAGGGTGGAAATTCTTTTCTTTTTAAAGCTTGCAGGTAAAAAGGGCCCAAACAGCAAAAAAGACATGAAAGCCAGGAACCTTCCCATTCTATAAGCTATCATTTCGAAGCATTTTGTTGTTGGCGTTTACTGGAGGGGGAGGGGGGGAAAAGTCTGCAGCGGTTTTTGCTCACGTCATGGCTAAAAGCGTGCAAAGTTAACCAGAAATGCCATTTTTCTTTCATTATTTTGGCCCCCAGTTAACAGTGAGATTCCAAGATTAAAAAACTTACTCTGTAATTTCTATTCAAATTGGTAATTTACATTTTAATATTTACTGGTACTTTAATCTCCAACAGTTGTACATTCAAGTTTAGAGTTGAGTGAAAATTTTTATCTAATTAGATTTACATCTTCTATTTCTTCCTCAGTTTTAATCCACTCGCTTTAGACGAAAGACTTTTTTTTAACACTTATGTTATAAAGTACATCCTCTTTTATTCAAACCAGCTATATATATATAAATACAGTTTCAGATGAAAGTGACACATTGAACGTGTCATCTCTGTAAAGAGAAACAAAAACTATAGAAAGATGAGGAAGTAATGCTTTAAAAAACAAAAAACTAGGCATTTCAAGTAATTGTCTCCCACTAACAGCATTGTCATTGATTTGAACGTTTAGCATGCTAAGCGAGGCCTGCAGAGTCTGAGATGTTTTTTGTTTTTTTTAACACCTTATCCTATATTTATTGAAGTCTGACAATAGGATGAGTTTCCTTTGACATCCACTTCTGGGAAGACTGTCAACTTCCTGGAATGTTTTCCATGTATAAATAATCTTTCTGGCTGTAGAACGACAGACTCCAAAGCCTGGGAATTCTCTTAGAGCTCTTCCCAGATTGATGGGCCGCAATAATGGCCTCCCTTAAGATTGCTGCGGGTCTCTTTCTCTCTTGGCATTGTTTTGATACGGATGAGCCACCGATCAGCAGAATGCTGAGGCCGGTTTTTACAGGAGGTCCTCTTGCTGATGCTCAGCCAATCAAATGAATTTGATCTCCAGCGCCTGGTTTCTACCTACTCTCCTAATTTCTGTGGTTTGTGTGCTTTGTTTTTCACACAATTCTTAATTCATTTTTAGACCTGGAGGATTTTTAAAAAATTATAAACTTGACTATTTTTAGTACAAGAGATGCATTTTTTAAAATCAGGTTAAACCTTCCAAAAGTTCAAATTTAAAAAAGGTTTGAGCTTGTTTTTCTTACTGTTTTTCTGGCTGGACAACCGCTATCTTCTTCTGCTTCTGGCCTGCGGGGGAAAAAATGAGAGAGCTGTTGCATTAAGCTGTCATTTCCCGGAAAATAATGCACACTTGTGTGTGTGTGTGTTTGTGTGTCTGTGTTTTTTTTCTGCAGTGTACATACAGACAGGTTTGAGTGGAGTGGTCAGAGGGTAGCCATTAGCTTCGCACCAGCCAACAGGGAAGATGTCCATGGATTCGACGTCCACAATTAACTCCGAGAGGGGCTTGGCCACACCTGGAGGGTCGGTGGACAGGATAGAGAGGAGGGAAGAGTTTTGTTTACGCTTCCAGTCGGAGACGCGGCAGGGGGTGCAGCCACACTTAATCCAGGCACACAGAAATCCGTACCTTCCAGTCGGAGCCACAGCAGGCGTCCTCTGACCTGTGAGATCTGAGCCACGCACACCTCGGCCGGCCGGTGAGGGTTTACCGCCTCCAGCCACATGTCCTTGCTGAAGGCTCGATGCTGCCATGTCTGAAGTAAATGGGATTTTTTTTTAAAGGAGTTTGCCTTCAAGTAAGTATATCAAACTAACTATAACTTAGAATGTGTTGTTAATGGTCCACGGCGGGCATCATTAGACCCCTTTTATTCCTGGAAAATAAGTATTAAAACTTGTTTTACGCTGGCGTCCTGCACCACGTAGACCAAATGACAAAATCCACCGACTGACATTAAAACATCTCAGACAAAACTGGAAGGCGATGCATTATCCGGTTGAAATGCGGATTGCATTATTGCATTATTTAATAAAAATAATGCAATCTGCCGTAACATTCTGACCACTGGCAGCCAGGAGTTCATGTACTGGAATCAGGTTAATGGACCAGTGTGAGGGTTTCATTGCATAATATAACCTTTTCTGAGAATTTGCGGAGCATTCGACCTTTCTCCTCAGCAGCTCTTTTGTGTTTCCTTCTAAAACCCGTCACTGTAAACATCGCCCTGGTTGTGTCCCAAACAATCCCGCCTCTCCCTGCTTTGCTCGCTGACGACGCCTCCGATAAGGCCGGCGTGCGCCAAATCCCCATGTTTTTTCTTCCGTGCCGGGCTTTCTAAATATTTAAATGCAATCTAAATAATAAACAGGCGTCTAAATGTCGCGCGTAAATTATTACAAGCCGCCGAGTCGGCGCGGCCTTACGTCAGGAAAGCAGGCGTCGGGGGCCGCCTCGGTCCCGCTCTGCTTCAGGTAGTCGGCCCAGTCGAAGTCCTGCGGCAGCCCGTAGCCCCGCGGCCGCTCCAGCGCGGCGCCGTTCTTAAGACACCACTGCACGGGCAGGATGCCGGGGGAGCCGGCGTGACACACCACCGGGCGCGGCGTGGCGTCGGCAGAGAGATCGTCCAGCGTCACCTGGAAGTAGGTGTCGTTGTAAACCTGAGGAGGAAACAGAAGCAAGGGGTTTATCACGGCCAGACTTGAAGGAACCTCCAACATTAATGAACCTGTGTCTGTTTTCTGGTTGTCAGAGAGGCCCTCGTTTGGGCCTGGAGGGACCATATGGGACGTCTGAGGTGCCTAACAGGTTGTTTTTAAATCAACAAAATCAAGATGTGTAAATAAATAAATTAGTCTATAATACCATGTATGGCAAATGTTCATTTTAAGGATTTATTTTTTTATTTCAGTTTTCTAAATCGTTACCATGTCTAATATTTTGGTCTTCTTTGAGGAAATTCGTCCCCTAATATTTAAATCAATAAATCAGCAGTTACTCAGTACTCGAATACTTTAACTTTTTTGTAATTCATATTCTTTTGACTTTTACTCGACTAATATTTTCTAAAGTTAGAATAATCTTCCAGGAGTAAAATTCCTGGCTACTATACACACCCATTTAAATAATAAAATACAAAAATAAAGTCTGTCAGACTAAATAAAGATAACCCACATGTGTTTATTTTCATTGCACACGGGTGCTAACGGGAATCAACCAGTAAATTATGGTTTTATCACATTAAGGAAGCAGTGGTTAAAGATTACCGCTGCAAAGGTTATTAAACTATTAATATGCTTCCAGGAAGTTGTGATAAGAACATATCTGCTTAGGGTTGTTGGGAAAATGAAGAATAAAAAAAGACCACACAAGACATCAGACACTAAGGTAGGAAAGTCTAATGGTTCAGGTAATAAGCTACGAGTTAAAGTTTCATGTTTTACGGGGTCAAAGATGCAAACGCTGAGAATTATTTTCAAATTGTTGCCACAGTGAAGCTCAATAGGAAAAGAAAACTGCAGAAAAAAGAAAGGGGAAAAAAAGGAGCCTCATCATTTGTGGTATCTTTTTTTCCGTGGTTCAATCAGAAGATTTCAAAGTTATTTTAGAGCTCAAGCTGTTAACCCAGAACCAGAGAGCAAGGTTTGAGGGGAAGGTCTGGGGTCTGAGCGTGCAGCGCTCTACCAAGACAGCAGAAGTGTTTTTTAGCTGAAATAAATGAGAAGAAATCTGTGCCGGCAGAAGGAAAAAACTAATTCAGGAGACCCGAAACACAAGGCATACCCTCAACAGATTCTGGATTCTCATGGGAAGCATAAAAAAAACAAAAAAAAACACCTTCTCTTTGGATTTCACCACATGACATAAGATGTTCGTTGCAGTTTTTAGTCAAATTGTTAGTTCACCAAATAATTTTTCTTGTAATTCAGCACTTTCTGCCTTAAAAAGAGAGACGTTTTTTTGTTTTTATTGCTGCTAACATATGTGATGAAATACCAAAGAACTTCCCTGGAACGCAGTCAGTGAATTCCTCTTACTGGAATTCACATGAGGAACCATGCCAAAAAAAAAAAAAAAAAAAAAAATCATCTTTTTCCTGCAGCAGCTGAAAAATTCCCGTGGGAGGAGCCTGCCGGAAACTTCCATACATTACGCTGTAGATAAGGCCTGGTTTTCCGGAGTGACTCACCTTGGTGACAGAAACGGGGCAGATCTGGAGCTGCTCCCTCGGAGAAACCATCTCCAGCTTCATGCCCGTCTTGAAGGAGTGCTTGGGCAGGTCTACGTGGTCCTGACACAGTAAAGTCAACTGTCAGACAAACGTGCTCCACTTTTTAAACGCCTTCAGGAGCATGTAGGCCGCAGCAGCACAGCGGGGAAGCGACCGGCGATCGTTAGGCCCAGCTAAATTTTCCTTTTTGCATCCGAGCATAGATGTATGCTGCTGCTCTTATTTAAAGAAGAAAAACAACTGAACTGTGATATTCAGGGGAATCTCCTCGGTTGGATCTGGTAATGATGGCGTTGCTGTTATCTCTGTGTTTTGCCTGGAGGCCGCTCGGCATGCCAGCGCTCCGATTCAGGTCAAACTGACTGGGAAGATTTATCTTCCTTTATGACACAGATGTTTGATTTTGTCTCGCAAAACACCAGCTTTACCAGGAAGCTGGCAGTGGATAATCAGCTCCTTTGTTTGTTTTCTGTGTTTCGTCTGTGTAGACATAAAGACGTTTAAATAAGAGAACTGACCAGTCAAGTTTTTTTTAGCCTCCCTTCTTGCGATTAGAATCATAAAACAGAGGTGGGAAAAGATCTGTGAATCAGGTGGATACGTTGATGTGAAGGATCAGATGGCAGAGTTCTTCCACAAGAGCCAGGCTGCATAATAGCTGCTTTTATCTCAGTGATCTTATTCTAGTCAATTTGTTTAATCAGAACTGAGCCTATTTACTAATCGCCCCTTATCTGTTTTTCTAACTTTAAAATTACTTTCAGGGAATTTTTCGGTGGGGGAAAAACATTTCTCTTAACTCCTAACTGACCCTGCATCCTGTTGAGCGTCCTCTTCAGCGCACAGTTGGCGCATTCAGATGAGCGAATGTGAAACTAACGGAGAAATTAGATCTAGCTCGTCTTCTATGAAGCCTTCTTTTTATCTCTTAAAAACTAACCGCCACCTGGTAACATTTAAGTAACCTTTTACGAAACATCCAAGAAAAGATCTGGGCACTGACACGTCAGCTATAATCTCCTCCTGGTCAGAGTCGGTGACCAGAAAATGCTGGGAACGCACCTTGAAGACCTCCAGCGGCAGAGGACTGGCCTGCCCGTGGAGCTGGGCGTCTTCCAGGGCCTGCTGCCACTCGCCGGTGCTCTGCAGAGTCCTGAGATCTGAGCAGATGACAACATCAGGACGTCAGAGAAGTATTCACAGTGTGTGGCTTTTCCACTTTTTTTCTAACCTGATTCTTATCCTTAAGTGGCTTTGTTCCAAATAGCACTGAATGAATCCTTCCTCAAAATTCTACACACAATACTCCAGTGCAAAAATGCTTTTTCACATTGCTTTGCAATCACAATCGTTTAGATATTTTTGCTAACTCATTGGAAATAGAAAACTAAGAAATAAAGATTTTATGTAAGCACTGTATATTTAGGTTCATGTTAAAAGACTCATGCTCTCCATTCACTTTAGGCTGTGTAAGTAAATCACGATTTGGGGGATCAGAAAGATCGCACCTCACACAAATGCTTTTTTTAATCGAGGCTTGATTAAACAAAAACTAAATTAGCTTCTGATTATGTATCTTAAAAGTAAATGTAATGGCTGCGCTAAAAAAAAAACATGTTTAAAAACAACAATTTTGTTTTATTTACAGATCGTTCTTGTTTTCTGATACAAGATGGCTAAAAGGCCACTTTAGGTTTCTAAACTTCCAACATCCCTCTTCTCACTGTTTACAAACTGATGCAGGGTTTTTTTTGTATCTAAGACCACCAAAAAAAAGTGTCTCTGTTTTGGCTTTGGGGAAGTTGTGTTTCCACTCAGCCGCTCGTTGTCAGGGTATTCATTTATGGTGCAGTATTTTTACGCCCAAATTACTAAGCGGAGGAGTATTTCATCCATTCATCTCTGAAGGATATCTGGTGCAAAGACGAGACATAACAATCTATGACGAGAGAGAGATTTTTTTCCCCTTCTCAATCAAAACCACAACACGTATGATAACTCTTTTGTTTTCTCAGCGTTCCCATAACAGCAGCTTCTGTCCGACTGCGAAAGAAAAGAGGTAAAAAGGTTAGACTGACCGGTCGGTGGCTCTAAGGCGAGGTGGTTTTCCAGGGCCCAGCCCAGGGGCCGGAGCCTGACGTCCAGATAGAAGAGCCAGGAGTCGTGGGCCTGCTGTTCCTCGGACAGGCCCGCGTAACGCAGCTGGAGCCTGCCCCCGATGTTCCGAACCACCCGAACAGGCCAGTAAAGGGAAGGGTCTGAAACATCCCGGAGCTCCAAGACGGAGCCCTCAACAATCAGATCCACCGTGTTCTTCCCTCGGAGAGGCTGCGGAGCAGACAGAGGGAGCTTTTCAGGCACTAGGAAATCTCCACGGGACACACAACAGTTTAAGAATAATCTCATTGTTTTGGAAATTTGGAGTTCGACGCCTGTTTACGCTCCCAATCAGAGAGGTGAAAAGCCCTACGAGGTTTTCTTTATTCTGATGTTTTTCAAATGAGACGGAATTGTCAAGCGTAGCCAAAATGAGCAGGAAGCCTCATTTGCACCGTCTGACGAGGCTATAGGTGGCTCCAGCTACACATCTACAGCCTAAACGCCAGAGCCATGATAAAACCAAGTCATTCAGCCCTCACACGCAAATTGTGAATCCTTTGTCAGCCTTTGTGAATCCCAAAATTCTGATGTCAGTCTAAGTTAGACCAAAAGGGCTTTTTGGTCTATTTTGTTCAAACAGCCAAGGTGTTTTGGCTGAAACAAAAAGGAACAAAACACCTGAAATGAGATTTAAGAAAAAACTAAATGATAGAAAATAAAGGTCATAGGAAAAGAAGGGGGTGGGGACCTTGATGAAAGAGACCCTGAAAAGAGAAAAGGAAAAAAAAAAAAAACTCCCACAAAACCGACTGAAATGACAAACAGAGCCACTACAAGACAAAAATATTGTAGTTAAGAAGCACAGAATGCTGCCAGTACATTTACAAAAAGGCCAAAGAGATAAAAGCGTTACACAAAAATGTCGAAAAACCAACAACTGAGGTATATCTGATGATCTTTGCCCTGTATCGTATTGGGGGGTTCCTTTATGCCATAATCCACCCACTCTAAACACATACGTCCATTAAAAAAATGACACAGCACTTTGTGCTCTGCAGCATCATAGCTAGCTAACGGGGAATTTTCGAGATCAAGATCTAGATGTTTTTTAATTGATGGAAAGCACAATTTAAAAACACAGAAATTCTCACCCCTTCCAGCAGATTAGCCGGCGCCGTCCTGGAGCCGGTCAGGTCCTGAATGAGGAACTCGGTCCAGTCGCTGTATTTCTCCTTGATGGCTGTTAGAAGAGCGAGACAAGAGCAAAGAAGCCGGACGGTGAAAAAAACAAAAACCCCAAAAACTTGCTGGTACGAGTGGGCAGTGAGCGTGCCGCAACTTTGATGCACATGCCGCCACACAGCAGAGTCAAAACTGCCACCGCAGAACTACAAGCAGAAGTGCATGCGTGCATTCATGAGAACAATTCACATACCATTCTTATGTTTTCAATGAGGAACCGGGGGGGGGGGGGGGGAAGGCAAAAAAAACTCAAGACGGCCTGCCCGATTTCGAAAAACGGCACCATTACGCCGAGAACTGACGTTCTCAGGCTTTAATGTGCAAAGAGAAGGCAGGAAAATGGCTCTACCTTGCAGGCTCGTGCAGAAGTTTCCAGCTTTTAGGAGATGAAGTGACTACTGCCCTGCGGGGAAGTGAGAACAGACGGACTCCCAACCTCTCATACTGAAAAGAACTCATCGAACAAAACCAGATCCAGATTATGTCTAAATTCTGAATTTTCGGCACCAAGAATAAACAAAAAAACAACCTTAACTTTGAACGCTCACTAGGATTAATCCTGGTTATTATGATGACTGATATGGAACCTGGAATGATCTTTTGGTTAAAGAAACTCATGTTTTATGGAAACATCAAACCCTTCCTATTCCAAACAGTCCTCAGTTTTAAGCACGGATGATTTTATGGGCTGCCCTCATTAAAGATGGGAAAAAGAACGCATCTTTGTGTAAAATGCCTGCTTATTACTAAGTAATTACTATATTAAAAACAATGCCACTGGATTTGATGAGGATTAATTGAACTAGCTGTACGTATTTAGTGGGACCTTGTGAGTTCAGGCACATTTCTGAAAACAGATCATTTTGACAAAATTGCGCCAAACAATTCAGCAATCAAATATGAGGGGTAAATGATGTACGACAAAATGTCAGAAGACTCAAGACTTATCACTGGAATCCGCAGACTAAACTATCAATTGGATTTATGTGCAACAAATACTCTGCTATGGTTAACCGTGCAGCGACCGAAGTTTTGTCCCCGCATGGGAGGTGAATCCCCTCGTTGTTACCGCGTTATAACCAGATCTGTGTCTTCACCCCACGCACATACAAATACACATAAATACCAGCTGGACCATTCACAGGTGTATTTAAAAGTAGCTTACAACAAATTTACATCGTGATGTTTGGGTTTTCTATGCTTCCCTTTGCATTACTTTTGCTTTTATTCGATATTAACTCGGGCCATGTGGTTGACTTTCTTTCCTCTGCTTTCCCTACAAAGCGCAGAGCTGACCTCTAGAAGGACTTTGAGGAAAAAAAGTCCTTCTAGTCACCATCAACGCTCTACCTGTTGATGGTGACTTAAGCAAAAGTCCTGTGCAGACGCACACCCGTTTGAGAGACTGAAAGTGTTACCAAATGAGTCACAGTTGAAAAATGACTGCAGCTAGAACTGGTATTCTGGCTGTGTTGCCGATCGTCAACAAGCTAAAGCGAAAGAGGAAAAAATCAGCCAGTACCCCGAGGCGCAGAATCCAGGAAAACAAGCCCCCGATTCAGGTTTTTAAATCTTTTAAGTACTCAAAAAAACAAACAAATGTTTTGTTGTTCTACCTGGTTTGCTAATTATGAGTGGGTGTGGATTTACATGGTGAGGAAGAGCTCACCGGTCTCTGACTCTGGATGCTGTTTACCAGCATCTTATTTCCATTTTCTCTTTTATTCCCGTTTTGCATTTGCAAACAGATTTAAATGCAGTAAGCTAAGCGGGTAAGTTTCTATGAATGAGCAGTTTAAATTGGCAGAGCCACAACAGAAAAAGTTTACTTTTAAAGTATTAATCAGTAAATATAGCTCATTTACAACCTGATATCCAGTATGTAACCTTCTTATTTAAGAATAATTGATCAATAGGTTTCTATTGTCTGAAGTTTAGTGTTAACTGTATGTGAATAATAACTAAAACTTGTGAAACTGGTGTAGAATACTTTGAAGCTGTCTTCTTAAAGCATTTTAAGGCTGCCACTTTTTCATGTGTATGTAGTCAGTGGACAAAGATCATCTTTTTTAGGATTCAATATAATCCACTGTCACAGATCATGATTTCCATATTTTATTTATCTTTATCTATAATTTTTGGCCCTACATTTTATTTATTGTGAAACCAGTTACTGACTGCTTCACTCGGTTAAAGGTTTGGGTAGTTCAGGGAGTTTGTCGCATCCATTCACCTGTAAATTGCTTTTTTTAAATTTATTTTATTTAAATCTCAATGTTGAACATAAGGCATCACAGTGGAATCTCTCAAAGGTAATGCCACAAAGAATCCATCTGACTTTTTTTTTTTCCAATTCAAATTTCACCAGTGAGCTCACCACATGCAAAGACAACACATCGCTGGCCTTGTCTCATTACTCTGACTCATAAGTTCCAAACAAGACAGAATTCACTGGAACATCTGCTAAATGATGTAATCAAAACACCGACTTACTAATTTTGAAAGAAGAACTTTTTTTCTTGTTTTTCCTTCCTGATTTTTATGCAGTGCACTGCAGTAAAAAGCCTATTTCGTATTTGTGATAATAGTTTGTTTTCTGTGCCTGCATACTTTGCACAACAAAAAATTTGAAGGAAGTGACAAATAATAAAAATTGCATTCCTTTTGACATGGATAGACGACAGAGGTGTAGTTATCAAAGATTAAAGAGGTAATTTTGGGACACGATTCATTTTGGGAGAGAAAAATGCATTGAGAGTTCTTTTTATGCATTTATTCAGAATTTCCCATTAAATAAAAACGTCTGGATATCAATTAAATAACCATGATCCCAAATAAGCAAGTAAACCAAAAGACACTATGTATTACTATCATTTTCATATAGTGCTCACTGGCATCTGCAAGTGCTAAAACCCCAAAAAATAAAAACAGTCAAAAAATATAAACAATAAGGTAAAAAATGTGACATTTCTGTTAGTTTCATTCCTTTTTTTCTTTTCCAGATGGAGATTGTATCGAACATGGAGCCATATTTGGTGCAAAATAAGTTCACGTCTTTAAGCCATTTTAAAGTGAACACGTTGATGTGACACCCAGACAAATTTCCCATTCAATTTCCCACCAGTGTTTTAAAACACTGCTGAGTTCTACATTGAAGTATTGCAGACAGCAAGGGCTGCATATTTCCTCATCTTTTCTTCATTCTACCTAAAAAAGAAAAGAGCTGCACTTCCTAAGTTAAGAACAAGAAAAGCCCCACTGTACCTTCCTTGCGTTTGCATATGCATGATGTTACTGAGAACCCTTTTTATTCATTACAGCAAATGAGATAAATACATAATTGACAAAGGAAGCCCAATCGACAATAAGTCCTGTGTGGCTCGGGACTAGGTAGGTTCTGCCACAATCAAATAAACAACAGTGTCATTTTGTGACAGTTACCAGGGGAGCAGTTTTACTGTGACAGTAACATGAAGAGTGAGCCTGTCTGGGGACAGCCATTCTCTTTATGCCTGTATAATAATAGTAGTTGCGACCCCCCCCCCCCCCCCCCCCCCTCTCTCTCCTCCCCACTTCTGCCGGTAGTTTGCACACCCCGCATAATAATCCACCCCTCTTTTAAGTAACCT
>CAJRST010011113.1:6722410-6732560 GCA_907169785.1 Menidia menidia | reverse complement strand
CCCTCCCCGTCTTTCTCTGTCCTCACCACTTCTGCCGGTAGTTTGCACACACCGAAATAGACCGACCATTTTTAAAGATCCTGCCCAGATTAGTCATGAAGACGTTTACGGCTCAGCCGAAGCCAACACATGCAAACTTACACCTCCCTCCACCCTTTCTTAACCCCTCTCCCTCTTCCTCCCTCCCCGTGCAATTTGCTTCCACTCTCCTTTACTGCGCGGCGTTTTAATGATTATTCATTTTCATTCATCTCCATCCCGAAGGCGGCGGGCACACAGGAGGTGAAAGCTTGACTTTCACATAACAATAAGAGCATAATTAACCTTGACAGGGGAGATCCTCAAAAAACACACTTCTCCTCCCCCAAATAGGCACATTATCCCACAACCGACCCCCCCTCCCTCCCCTCAAGAGGCCCAGATGCTTGAAGTCTCCAAGCAACTAACTAGTATATAAAAAAAGAAATAAATATGAATACATGCGGCTTGAATGAAACATCACATTTGCATCTCCTCTGTAAACAAACTCCTCTCTCAGCGTGCGAGGCTCATTCAAAAACCTTTGCTTTAGATAATCAGCCTTCTAATTAACGAGGAGAAAATCAAGCCGGTGCTTTAAGCCGTGATCACAGCAGCGCAACAGATTCTAATCAGACCTAATGGGAGCAAATAGCGCCCGGTTCTTCCTCTCTGTCCCATCCGGTGGTTATTCGCCGTCGTGGAGAAGAACGGTGCGCGTTTTGGCAGGAAGTTTCAGAGGCCATATTGTTAACATTTTTACTGCGGCGTTCATTACAGGGGATATTAAACCAATTAGAGTAAATATGAGGTACATGGCGAGTGCTGAGGAGACCCACAGGGCACCTGTGCGCGTCCGCCTTTATTTCCAGTCCTGGAAAAAAAAAAAAAAAAAACTCTCGGGTTGCTTATGAAAATCGCCGATCTTAAAAAGGCAAAACCAACACACGGACGTTTTTCTCTGTGAGGCTATGCAAATGCAGGGGAAGGTCGCTGAAACACGACCCGAACTAAAGCCATCCGCCGAGTCCCGCCACATTGTTTTACATACATGTGCGCCCGCTGGGTTGTTTCATGGGTTTTAAGCCACTTTCAGATTAAAGATGGGTAATATGAGGCTCTACAGAGGTCTGTGTTCATTAGAAATAAATAAATAAATGGATGACCATGTCAGTAATGTGGGGTTGTTGTTTTGGGAAATGGCCCCAACAAAAGGGCATAGAATGTACAGTGTCTTGAGACACCTCTATTTTTTTAAAGGATGTTTTTAAGAAAAACAGAAAAAGTTCCCAAAAACCAGCACAAAGCTTTTCAATGGATGACGGCTGCCTTTTTTACACCCTGTTCTTTGTCAAAATGATCTCACATTGCCACCATAATGTCGATATCCTGGTTCTGGGGGGGGTTTATTCCTGCAGAAGACATCTTACAAACATATTATTCTTACTCTGACAACATTCTGCAGCTGCTACCACACGCTATGCTGGGATACCCTTCCGTTTCATCTAGTAGCTCTTCGGGAATCGCCCACTAACGTTATCGTTTTTTTCATAGATGCAACAAAAAGAAACCAGAACAAAAGTTTGCCTTACCACTTCAGACTCTGACGTCAATGTGTAAACAGAATCCTGGTCTCTCTTGAGTAAAGTTTGATGAATTAACAGGTCAGCATTAAGCCCCTCAACAAAGAGACAAAAAAATAAATACACAGACTGTGTTTAGATAGATGAATAGGGCTGAACACGAGTTAAATTAAGCAGTTGTGTGAAGAAAAAACAGATTAACTTTGGAAAGCTTCTGGAAATATTGCTCAACGCTACTTTTGTTTATGGAAGAAAGATATGTAAAAAATGGACGGATGACTACTTTTTCACAGCTGTGAACACGAAAAGGAAAATCGATTTGAGGAGATTTACTCATTTAAATGTGAACCTTTTGACTTTTTTTTTTTTTTCTCCAATTAAACATGCATCACATCCAAGCAGCTTTTCACATGTCTAACTTCTGGGGAGTTATTCAGCCTTTCTCAGGTCACCGCTCACACTTCACCCCCCGCCACTGTCATAAGATCATCGTTCGGCTCATGTCGAAGTTTGTTGACCTTGCAGCTGTTCTTTTCTCACCAGTATGTTAGATTTGTATTTTTTCAGACCGATCAAAAACAAAACAAAGCATAAAACATCATGCTCACTGTATGTATGAGTTTAGATCTTATCAACAAATCAAGTTCTGCATCTAAAACAGAGAAGGAAGAAGTATACCGATGTCATAGTTGCATCATAAAATGGTATCGTAATGTTTATTTCTAAAGAGAAAACTTCAATCAAATCCATACTGAATGTTTTTTTTTTTGTAATGATTTTTTTTAAGCTTTTCCAAGTTTAAGAGGCCAATAGAATGTTTTTGAACCATTATCTTCAGCTTTCTAAATGCCGGTTGACTAATTTTACGACATAAAATTAGTCAATTTTTTTTTTGGGTCCTTCGCCTCAAAGGCGAAGGACCCCAAACTGGTAACGGTACCATAATCAAGTCCTGCCGCAAAACCTCTTCACATTTATATCAAAGGTTTTTGCTGCCAGAGCATAAATGCATCTCTGCCACTAAGTAAAGCACCGCATCACAACCAAACCAACTCAGAGCCATTCAACTGTATGTATATATATATACTGTATATATATATATTTTTTCCCCTGTTGACCTTATATGAGAGCAGCCCAACTTCTACACACCTCTCACACGCACAGCCAGACGCGGCCTGTGTCGGGGTGTAATCTCCAGCAGGGTCTGGCAGGAAGCAGTGTGGTGAATTCATTATGCAAATAGTCTTTGTCAGGGGTTGCTCTGTGAGCAGCTACCTCACCACATGACCAAACTTGTGATGCCGCCTGAAAACGCTCCGAATGAGAACGGATCGAGTCTCCCCTATGGCTGCACAGCCCAACGCATGCGCATGCACAAGCACATGCACACACATTTAAAAACCAAAAACATGCACTTTAAGGGGTCGCTGTTAGCACCTCAACGCCTCACCGGAGCAAAACAACATTTTTCCTCCCAACTTTCTCTGTCCCAGTTTTCATCTAAAACCTGTAAATTTTTTTATCTAAAATAACTTCAAATAGGTTATTCTCCTTAAATGGGAATCATAGCCAAAAATATATACAGAGCTCCCGATGGTTGTGTGGATTTGAACACAAAAACTTCTTTGAATGTTAACAGAGGAGCGCCTGATTGTGTGTGAGTGTGTGTGTGTGTGTGTGTGAGTGTGGGTGTGTGGTTGAGTTCCACAACTGAATAAGCAAGTTAGGCGTGTTTAATATATTATGTGTTTTGTTTGATTGAACTCATTTATATGAGCTAGCATTTATTTTCTTTTTTTTTCTAAACAAAAGAGTTGAGTGATTTATCAGCAACTCTCAGGAGGTAGAATTTGGAAACCACTGCGTCGTTTAGAGCAACGCAAACAGGAAAACATCAGAGGGCGTAATGTGAAAATCTGACGACAAGACAATGGAAAACTTTTTTTTTTTTCTTTTATTCAAGTCAAAGTTTGCTTATGAATGTTATTTCAAAACTCAGGGGCTGGATGTAAAAGCCTTCAATAGGTAATTCATTCTGTAAAAATGAAACTTTTACATGCACTTTGCAAACATGCAAATATTGTTAAGATGTTAAACCCCTGGTTTAGATTCAAACTTTTCTTTATGTGTCAAACGATGGAAAGATGGTTTATGAATGCCTGACACAGTCAGATGTCTAACTCTGACAAGAATATGAATTAACAAAAGTTCTTTACTGTTCATGAAATAACAATAAGTTATTTTTGTAAAGTATAGGTGTAAGTCAGAAAAAAGAGAAAAATGATGATTGTTATCATTAAATGGAAGCTCTATTGCATCAAAATAATTAACACAAGAGCTTTAAAAAATAATTAAGTAAAAAAAATGAAAAAACACAAAAGCAACAAAAACTAAATTTACTTAGCGAACTAAACCAACCAAATACATTTAAAAAATAGATAAAACTATGTTTGTTGTCGTGTTGGCGTCATCTGTTCTTGTATTGGCAGCTGAGGAGCCTGATTGAGGTCTGAATAGGTGGAAATATGTCCCTTATTTTGACTCAAGCTGCCTCCACTACAACCCCGCATACTTTTATTGTCTCACCAAACAAACAATCTAAATATGGAAGCCCATGTGCCGATTTAATGAGACACAAATTTATTTTTTTCCGTCCTTTCGGCTATTTCCCACAAATGTGACGAGAAAGTTTCATCTGCTCAATTATTATCCCCCTCCTTTCGGAAGCTGCAGCTTAACCTTTTATTTCTCCGTCATTTCTTCAATTAGAGCATCTGTAAAGAGTTTGAGCTCTAAAAAATAGGTTTCTTGAGGACCAAATCATCCAACTGATATTTTCAGGTAATATACGCGCATTTTACCTTTAAATGTGCCAACGCTACAACAATGAAACCATTAAACATCTCACAGCTGATCTAAGCCATTTATTTAGAAAACTAGAAAGTGGGATGAGGGTTTAAAAGCACCACATCTTTTCGACAACTTTAAGCATCAAATTAGACTTTTATGTTGAATAAAATAATTAAAAACTGTTATAGTGCAGTGAGAGGATGCGGATCACTGATAGGTTGAGAAATGTAGTTTTAGTTAAGGAGCAACTACAGTTAGTATCCCTCACAAAAAGTTCACGCCAGTCACACTTTGGCCGTGTACCGCTGGCCTTCTCCGACATAGACTGGTGACCACCTTTTTACAACGCGACACGCCTGTTACGCATGAGAGGATGCCTCTTTATCAGCGCATCTTGTTCCTCTCCGAGTTGCCTCATTTTGCGCCGGTTATCACGACGGCGCAGCTTGGTCTGAGCAGGCACTGATGGCAGTGTGTGTGTCTGTGCGTGTGCGTGTGTGTGTGTTATCGCTCAGCTAAGACACACTCACTCAGCACTCAGCTAGAAAGGAGCCACATGCAAGAGGAGGTTAGGCATGTCAGCCGAGCTGTGAGGTCACTCCCCGTGGAGAGGTGAAAAAGAGGAAGAGGAGGAGGAAGCACACTGAACATGCAGCTCTGAGGCCTAACGGCGTAGATTTCGTGTTAGCCACTAGCGAGCCTTTGGCAGGCGACGTAGACAGAGGCACTATTAGAGCAGCTTACCTTTTCTTAGGTAAACGTTATCTGAGAAACAAAGAAAAAAACAAAGGGGGAACAAACAAAAGGAGGTTACTGAAACACAGGTGCACAAAGCAGTCAGAACAACACACCGATTCCTGCTCCGATTTTTCAGCTAGCTTGTGGAAAGAAAAAAAAAAAGAAGAAAAAAAAAAAACACACACGCACACATTTACACTATAAACGGGCAAATATGATGCAAATCGTTGAAATGAATCCACAAAGACTACAAACTGACAGTTTTCAGCAGGGGCCTCATTGGGGAACATTAAAAAAAGGGGGGGAAATTTTTAAGGGAAAGTGTCATGATTACATGATTTCTGCTTCGAGTTGCATCACTCAACATGCAGTGATGTCACCGGCCCATCTCTTATTGTTTTTTATCTTAAAGAATCAAAACTTCCCAAAAGTTTTTTCAGATATTTTCAAACCCCAATTCCTCCATTAACGACAGTTGACTGGTCACTTGATTGCGGAGTCACTCATGTGATGTGATGGATAAGCTTCGACTTAATCTGCCTTAAAACACACACAATTCCCCAATTTGCCTTAAGGGCAGCAGTGGCCCCGCTAGATTTGAGAGAAGTACAAAAAGATAACGGCATTATTTGGTTTCATTCTGGGCTGAAACACCAGGGCTTCTTCTCAATAACCCGTACACCCTTTGAGGATTCAGTTGATTTTCAATCATCAAGTGAAAATTCTGTGGCTCCGACATTGTGCAAAAGGACTTGACAGAAACCGTACCTTTAAAAAATGTGACAAACATTTCTACTCCCATTTTTAAGCCCGGAAAGGCAAAGGAATCCCCGTCTAACCAGTCGCTAGTCCCCAGAGATAAAGTGACTAACACCAGATTTGGTGGTCTCAACTTTTGTAATGCCAACAGAAGACAAACTGCAGGTTGAAAATACATGGATTTTTAAAAAAAAATCATTTTTGTCTATTTTAAGTATTTCTTAATGTTTGGACTTGACGCTTCCCCAGTTGCAGCCATAACCAAATAATCATGAAGGGATATTACAGCGACTAATTTGAAGTTTTTCTGAAAAAAAATATATCATAAAAGTCCCCCCCCCCCTCCCCCTCCCCCCACAACAAGAAAATATGATCTCTTACTATATGATTCAACTAAATATTGTTTGAGTTGCTCTCACACACAAATCCATCCTAGATGTTGGGGAAACTAATTAGCTTTTTTTTTTCTCCTCCTCGCTGCGTTCGGTCAAGTGAACAAAAACCGGGACAATGGCAGCCACTTCCCACAGCTGTAAAGACGACTAACGGAATATCGTGTTTGTTTTTAGATGGACAAATATGCGGGGATGCGAGTAGAGGCGGTTCAACATCCGCCCCGCCGCAGCAAAACACAAAAAGGAGGACACTGATGAGTGGAAAGGACAAATGGAGCGGGAGTGGGGGCGAGGACACCCGAGTCAGGTAGATACGTATCCAGGTCGTCTCCACAACGACCGAGGCCCGAGCTATCCATCAGCGGGGAGGCGGCGGGGAGAAAAAAAAGGGATGGTCGGAGGGAGCCTGAGAGGGGCGAGCTGCAGATGGAAATATCTGCTGCGAGGGGACGGGTCGAAGAGCTGAAGGTGATGCCATGATTTGGAGTGGCTGGAGGACGGGGGAGGGGGGATGAAAGATGCTCTAACAGACCATAAGTGATCATTTTAGAAAATAAGTTACCTATCTTGTGAAACCTGCACAGCAAGCAGAGCCTTATTTACCAAACCCGAGCCAGCTTGTCATTCCACTCAGATTATGGGAAGAATTATTACAGCTGGTGTATGAGGGACATGTTAAAAGACTCTTTCTATATTAACTTATATTAAATTTCCTATTTAAAAATTTCATGTATCTATAATATAATATACAGTATGATAATGTGTTATAATATAACCATAGCTTAACCTAAACCGACTTAAAATCTGATGATAAATAAGAATCCAAAAGACACTTATAAGGCCGATCAGTTGAATAAGAACCAATCGGGCATTCCTTATGGAGGAAAATCTTCCAAATTGTCACTTATGAGCAGCAAAAGTATCATTCCAGCAATCCTGCTCATGTTTGATACTTAATCATTATAATTTGTGCTTTGGAGGGGGAGTGCAAGTCCAATCCCGACCCTGTTCCTGGAAGCTAAAAGCCTGGTTTTTAGTTGTTACGAGTGTCAACTCCTGATTGGTTTCAGTTTGTGCAAGGCTTCAGAGGATGCTAAAGGTGCTTTACCCAAATG
The DNA here is from genome assembly GCA_907169785.1 of Menidia menidia. Classification (NCBI taxonomy): domain Eukaryota; kingdom Metazoa; phylum Chordata; class Actinopteri; order Atheriniformes; family Atherinopsidae; genus Menidia; species Menidia menidia. The sequence goes on along the minus strand of CAJRST010011113.1, from coordinate 6,725,102 downwards.
CTCAGGGAGTACAACAACATTTGTACAACATCAACCCAGCTTATCTTATGCATACCTTACATGCAGAGCATGGGATGAAACTAGGCATGAAGGAACACAAGATATACGAAACCAGTGATGGCATTTTTGGGTCGTTAGCACCACGCCTGTGCTCAAAAGCAGCTTTGGACAAATTAGATGTATCATTTCAGTCATTTGTGTAATTTCTAATTGATGTCGCAATCTCGTAGGGGGAAATTCTTCAGAAAGGATTCTTCCGAAATAAACACTCATTCTGCATGTAGCCAAACATGACACTGTGGTTTATGCTTTAACTTGCAGGATGCTAGTTTTCAGACTGGCTGGTCGGAGAGTATAGGTGCTTAAAAATCACTTTTCTTTAGATTAAACATGATTTCATTATGGTGCGGACCCATGGCTTCACAAGACAGAAACCTTTTCCTAAACAATTTCTACAGAAAGAAGCGCCAGTTTTATATCCGAGCTGGTAAAAATGCATATGCAATTTTTTTTCTGGAATTGACCGCGACTGTTTTGACCAGACGTTTCCCGTCCTACCTTCAGGAGGCATGAGCGTTTTGTTGTTCTGGGCGCACCAGCCCACCGGGTGCAGCTCTGCCGCCATGACGTCACACCAGAAGTCGGCCTTGCGGTCGTCGCCATAGCCACTGTAGCGGAGCAGCAGCAGCTGGCCACACGTGGTGATGATGGTGGCCACCCAGTACGTGTCGGGGCTGCTCTTATTGGCTACTTCCAGCTTCATGCCAGGCTGGAAGCTGCTCTCAAGGCTGATTTCCACCTATTGGGGGGGGGGGGGAAGAGCACAAAAACAAACATTATAGGAATATTCTACATCAATATTGGTTTTAAAAAGAGTCAGGTTTTAACGCCTAAAAGTTCAGTTCAAAACAAATCTCACAGTCAATGCTTCTCTCAAACCAGTTGCAAAGTAAAAAAAAAACTCACCCATTAAGCATCATAGAATTTTAAGAACCGAACCATTTGCCAACAAAAAAAAAATGGTCCAGTTACACTGGCAAATGTCCAGTTGTGCTTCGGTTACCCTACGTCAGCAATACTGAGAGTGGATCTGGATGAAGTGTAACCTTTCACTGGAGCCCAAGATCACGACTGTAAGTTGAAGCCTTCAGGGACAGCAGACTCCTTTTTTTCCTACATCATGCCTCCATGGTTTCACATATTTGACACACGTTTGGTATGCCGGGTCCTAGCCTTAGAAAAAAAACTGGGCTGTATACTCATTTTTCTTACTAAATTAGAGGCAAATTTCAAATGGGACTAGGGAAGACTTCAGGCTGTAGTCCCATTGTGTTCTCCAGTCCACAGCTTCATGCTGAAGACACATTTCATGGAAAATAATTAAAGCGGGCATATAAATCCTTCCTTTTAAAGGGTAATCAAGGTCATATTACTCAATGGCAGTAGCACTTTCACCGATTCTAAATGTTCTGGGGAATATTTCAAAAGAGACATCAACCTTGAGACACTTAGAAAAATATTTAAAAAAACTTTTGACAAAGATCGTGAGATGGTACCGCTTGAATTAGTACCAAATGACATTAGTGGAAGAGGAAAAAAGTACAAATACTGCTGATTGCGGCTCTTAAATGTATCACAAAACAAATAACTTTTCTTTTTTCATTATTTCTATTCAGTTTTAGAAAATGTATTTTATATTTCTCTCATTTTTATTTATTTATTCTTTATTATTATTATCTTATTAATTTGCCACTTATAGCTATGTTTGTATGTTACTCCTGTTTAATCGTGTAACCTACTTTACTTGTAAGTTTAACCTGATGCACATACTGTTAAAGTTGCTTTACGTATATCGTAAGTGAAGAGCAGAAGACTAAATTTGGGCTTAAAACTTGTAAAACTTGAACTAAAAATTAAGTTTTTATGGGAGTTTTAGGCAAAAGCATTAGTTAAAAGTCCAAGTTGAAATGAGGGGAATTCTTTTTTTATTAAAGCCTATGCGTTTGGTATCGAAACCGGAAGTGAGAACACTCAGTTTGACATTTCTGAACTCCAAACATGCAGAGCTTCAAATAAAATACGGCAGAATTTAAACCACGATTCGATCTTTGACGAGACAGCGACGTCATTTTCAAAGTTAAGATTTACAGACACAGTTCCTAAAGCTGCTTTAGATTTAAAAAGAAACATGTCGCAGGATTATAAAATATGAAATTCTGCTATGTTGATGTGAAAAGTCCTTTCATAAGGAGTTCTTATTCTTTTATTTATAAAAAAGTTGAAAGCTTTTGGGAAACCCCCGATTCTAGAGCCAAAATGCCCAGTAATGGAAAGTTTTACCTGGGCTAAGAAATGATTGTTTAGTGTTTTTTGCTGCTCTGATGGAAGCCACTGAAAGTGACCTTTGATGATTCAATTGCAAACAGAACGTCAGTGAAGCCGACTGATCGCATGACGGCATCACGGAAACATCGGTCCTGCACACACACTCTTATGGTTTTGGAATTTAACCCACATGAGAAGTTAAAGGTCAGGAAAGTTCTGCTTGAACTGATTCAGTTTTGTTTTTTTCTGTTTTAAAGTGAAAGGAAAGTAATCATATTAGCTCATTCTAGAACTTTTTTAAAAATGTTTCACACCGTTTAATGCTGTTCTTTTAGATTAGATTTGGACGGTTAGCAGCTCAGAGACC
>CAJRST010011113.1:6679832-6709011 GCA_907169785.1 Menidia menidia | reverse complement strand
AGGCAAGAGCGTCTCTTAAATACAAGAGAAGTCTGATATTTGTCTTGCCCCCCCCCCCTCCTCCCCCTCCCTCATTCAAATGAAGATAGGAGAGTTGGTTTGCAAAAGACAGAAAGAAAAAAGAAAGACAGAATCAATATCTCCTTTAGAACAGCCTGTCCACGTCCTTTTCTTCCCTCAGACAGTGTGATTGCCTTTCTGGGGAAACATTCACAGGCACATTAACATACAATGCCTTATAACAAAAGCAGAATGGGCTTTTTTGGGGTTGATTTTTTGTTTAAATGGCAATCGGGTGTTTCTATCTCAGATATCCAACAGCCAAAGCCTTTATAAATGCACAGCTGGACTCTGTGGAGAAAAATGCATCATAGATATTTCACATTAATGCTTTTACATCCACCCTCCCTCTTCTAAAAGTGCTCCTTCTTGGCATGTTTCCTTTATCTACAGCCCCTCTTTCTCCCATCCCCACTCGCCACTTATTTGGAACAAAAATACATATCTTTGGAGCTAGGAGAAGTCTAAAAGCATGATTTATTCATACTGCACGTGAACGGAGCCTATATCGCCTGCTGCTTCACGCTCAATCTTTATTGTTTCGGCTCATTATGGTGACGAGTTTATCAGGGGGGAGGAATCCTCGGGAATAACGCAAAGCTTAAGGAAACGGTTTTTGAAACCGCCCGAAAAAAACAAGAAGAAAACGAGCACGTGCGCGAGATTAAACCCATTTATCTTTTAAACCGTCGCAAATATAGTCAAACAATCAACAACGGGCAAAAAAAAGACACTCCTCCGACTATGTAGTCATCAATATATCCATGTATGATTTCAGAAAAAGGTGGGATAAAATCATTCTGCTGACGCTTTAAATTGGGGTGGGCAACAGTAATGCGGTATAATGCGATCTAAATGACTTTTCTTTTTAAATAAAAGTGAAAGAGGAAACGTTAAGTGCACATAAGGAAGATGAGGCTGTAAGGGGTGTAGCCGAGCAGCAGGCTGGCTGCCACTCCGGTCATGTACTTTGCACACTCAAAACTGCAGCGGAAAAAAACTCCCACAGAGCCGCCAAATCCTCACTTCGAATTTAATTGATTAAACCTCTTGTATGTCCATCCAAAGAAACAGAACCGGGCGCGTTATCTGCCATCGTTCTATTTTTTCCTCGTTCAAAGATTTTAAGTCGCAGTTTTTCCCCACGAGCACCATAACCCGCCATGTTGAAAGTGCTTTGACATTTTGGCAGTGTCCGGTATTTTCCGGAGGCTTTCGCGCACCTAAGGGTGACCAGAAAAATATCCCACATGACTCATTCACGACCGAAAGACGGCTATAACTTATCCATGACGTGAACGTAAAAAAAACAACAACTCAGAGTTCAAATCAAAAGGAAAATTGAATGAAACGCGGCAATATAACGTAGTTTCTCACGTATTTTTCAGAACATTCTGCGTGGGTTTCCAAAAATATTTAACAAACATTTTTTCCACGTTGACGGGAGGGTGGAAAAAAGCTGTGAGAACAACACAATTAAACGATATTAGCAAGAGTGCCACGAGACAACGTCCTCCCCGCCTGTGAAAGCAGTTAATTACAGCGCGTGAGAGACACTTTTGAACAACTTGGGCTCGCGAGCGAACGTTAGCGACTATTTCCCCGTTTCTACAGAAACCGCCTCGAGAGCACTTCACTGGCTTTTTTTTAAGCGGAGGAGGAAAACGAAAATAACTCTCCGCGTGTTTATTTCGTCGACACAAGGAGAAAATAACAAATCCAGAACCCCCCCCCCCCCCCCCCCCCCCCCAACACACACACACACACAACACAGCCGGAGCCGTCACCTGTCTTACCTGTCCAAGTTTCTCTCTCCCTCTCTCTCTCTCTTTCTCTCTCCCTCGCTGTCTCTCTCTCCCTCCGTCGCCTCTCCTTTCAGAGACCCCCCTCTGTTTTTTTCCCTCTCCTCTCCTCGTTCGCGTGAGCCTGAGCAAAGCAACGCGAGCGACGTCTTTCAGCTGCTGCTGCCCCAGTTCCAATATGGCATCTCCTATCTGCGCATGTCCAAAAACATCTAGAGATATTTTCAAGCCAACTCCTTCATTGACCTTTCGGCGCAGAGAAAAGAAAGAAAAAAAACATCTTCAGCCTGTTATAAATAGGAAGCTGAAGTTCAGCTCAAACATGCTAAACGTAACAGACACTCTTTATGCGAACTATTAAAACTAATTCAGTTGTATGCTAATCAAAACGAACCTCTCCAATCATCCACTTAGGTATTTACTAATTAGCTAATCATATCTTCTTCATCACTTGAAATCAAGCTAATCGCATTTGTCCCAGTCCGGAAGTTGTTTACAAAGAAAAAAAACCTTTTTTCCATCAAACATTTTTTCCCCTCAGGTTACAGTTTCTGATTTATACCCGGAAACACAAACTCTCGTCATCTTTTTCGTTTTCAAAAAGCCAATAAAATGAAATAAAAAGGCTACTTTTAAGGAAGTATAGTTAGGAATCACCAACCGACACAGATGCACAACTGCCTGATTATGATCAGCTGCATGTGTTTGATAAGGCTTAAGTCAATAATTTATTATATCTTGACTCAATTTGAACTCCTGGCTTCTTTCCCCCCCTCCATTGGACTTATTTTTCACGTTTATCAGCTATTGAGAAATACTTCCCTTTCCCCCTTTAAAAAAAACACAAAAAACAATAAGAATTAGGACTGGACTTTTATCACAGTCAACAGTATCCTCTAGTGGTGGGAGCGCATTGCATCTCTTTTGATAGACACTTATAGCTCAAAATGTTGGTATGTTATTTTCACAAATGTGCTAAATCTAAACGATCGGATATGAACACTCGAAATGAGGCAGGTTTAGATGACGTGAGCGGGTTTTGTTGCTTTTTTCCAACGAAAAGTGACAGCCAATACGTATCGCTGGGATAAACTAAAGAACTTCGGGGAAATTTGACGAAGTTCCTGTCCAGGAACTGACGTTTCTGGCCTTTGGAAACAGTGGGCTCGTGTTTTTCTGACTAAATTGTTGGTCGATTGGGCAATTTGACCTTTGCATGTAGATCGAGGGTCAGAGATATAGTTAGGGAAACCACTTGATAAAGGCGCCGACATCCCTCCCCCCCCAAATTTCATTATATAGGCTACCAGATCTGGGTCAAGTTGTCAATGAATTACAATTAAGTTGACATTTCTGTTAAATATGTTAACGGATGCGCCTTCAATTCGCCATCATTTCCAGGGATGTGAAGAATATCCAAAGCACTTTCCCCTCTGAGCTTATTAAATGCTCTCACAGGTCAATTATCACTCCTTTCAGGAAGAAAATTATATTTATCACGTTTGATGATCAAACACTATTCCGATCAAATTACAGGATTACGATGAGACAAATGTGGGTTTCTGGAACATATCCTGCAAATTCATTTCTGGAAAAAGTTAATTTACGCCTCAAATACTGTCTGTGCAAGCATGCATGGTGACAGTTGAGTTTTTCTTTCTTTCTTTCTTTTTGGTGCATGTAACGATGAGTTTGGAGCTTTATTCATATGGGTCCATCTGATTAATTAAGACACAAAGGGGAGTCAGAAGGACACGGGAGGAAGTGTTCGTGCGGTTGGGGATGCCGCGCGTGGAACAGATGGTTGGAGCGTGCGCCGTGCCCCATTAATCTGCCCGAGAAGAGGCTTTTCCCGAGCGCGCGGGTGGAAAAGGATTAAGTGCCTTCGAGCGCGCACGCGAGCAGGCCGACGTGCACGCGGGCGGACACGTGCAGCTTGAGCATGAGCCCGCAGCCTCTTTGCAGACAGAACTGAGAGGGTGAGGGGGTGTGGGTGTGTGTTTGTGTGTGTGTGTGTGGGGGGGGGTGATACTGGTTTTGATGGCCGTGATTGTGCCTCGACGTGTCTAAATGAACATGTGACCCATGCTGAAAGTTGTGCAACATCCTGCCTGTGCTGGACTTCCTGAGGAAAAAAAAAGAACCTCATTCACATTGTAAATAGATGCTTAACTCTCCAAATCAAAATGGACTCTTAAAGTAACCCGTCACAACGTGAGACATGCTAATCTTATCAAATCTATCGTTATGAAACAAAGGACTCCTCTTTCAGGACGGAAGTTTCTGTTATTTACATGCTTTCTCGTGCCATTTTTGGTTATTTTATGACTAATTTTGGTTGTTGGATATGTCTTTGTGTGGCTTTATGTGTCACAAATCTATTTCTTTTGATGTTTGGACAGACACTTGTTTATTTTAGCCATTTAACAATGTATCTTTTTTAAACATTTTTATATCTATAAGTTTTTTTAGTTTGGCATCTATTTGTGTCATTCGGTTGCTCAAAGCCTTCTTGTATTTTGTGTGTCTTTGTTTCAGTTGTTTTCAATTTAGTCTCTTTTACGTCATCTTGTGTCCTACTTTGGTTATTTTTTTGTCTCGCTCTTATAATTTACGAATTTTGTGTCATAGTTTGACGTTGCCTCTAATCTAAAGTCTGTCTTTGCTTTCATAACATTTTTTTTGGGTGTAATTTTGCCCATTGTCAAATTTCATTTCAAATTTCATTTAATTTCAAGTTTTTTTGCATCAAAGTTGTATAATGCTTGTTCATATCTTTTCTATTGCAAGGTTTTCCCCTTTTCTCTTCAATCTAAATCTCTCTAAATCTTGGTTGCATTCTTTCACCTCATTTGGCATCTCTGCAAAGGTTTAGTGATCACAGCCTTCTTTATTCAGCATGTAGCCTTATGTCATGTTTGGGTAATCTTTTCTTTGGTTTTGATTATTTAAATCTCCTTTTTTTCTGGTAGTTTTGTGACACAACTAACAGTACTACAGGCTTGTTTTGGTTACATTTTAAGCATGTCATCTGTTCCATGTCTGTCTTAGCACCTTTCGTCATATTTGGCTTTCTATAATGCCTAATTAAAAATCTGTGACCCACATACTGACTTTCAATGCTAGCCTGCTATGTTTACATCACCTTCTTTTGTTGCTTTTTGAGGTCTAAATGATTTTCAACCTGTTTTCTCTCACATTCGCTGTCACTTTTAGGTCAGCTTTGACAAAATTGGGTTATCAGATCCTTGGAGCCTAAGGAATCTTCAGCAGGTGATTATTCTTCTACACAGATTTTTCACTTTCGTGGAATTGCATACTATCAGTCTATGTTTTCTTACATAAAAGCTCACATTCAAGTTATTTGGTTGTATTGGATGTAGACTCCACACATATCTTCTCAACAACTACACATCCCCTCTTCCACCCCAGGCCAATGTATACTCTGCTGACCGGATGTTTAAGGTAAGCTTCCATCATGCATCAATCAGATACTTGTATTTACCCATAACTCTGTTTATTCAATTATTACGATATTCTGACATTTCCCCCACCCCCTCCCCTTCCCCTGAATTTGACTAAAAATACCTTGAACATAGACTTTTCAGCTCTTCCATCCTAAAGCTGCAAGTTCCCTCGCGAGCCTGTCGCGCGCATCACCTACTGACACGGACAGTTCTCCTGGGCAGCCCTTGGGCGGCGTCGCTCACATTCAAGGAATTCTTCTCCTGGATGAACCGCCCAATTGTATTATTGTAGCCGATCACTAACAGGAAATACATATCCTACCCTTCAAAATAATACGCTGGAAAACGTTACATGAATAGTAATTTTTGAAGGTAGGCATATTTTCCAAATACTTTTTTATATCATCTTAAAAGAAGGAAACTTTTTCTTTTTGTGGGTGAACAGTTCAAGTCTAACAATGATATACAAAGAAATTAGATGCATTTTGATGTTTTGTTCACCATGTTGATGTGAAAACATTAAGATCAAAGCTCCATGCAAATCCAATGGACCAGAAGTGCTTTCATTAAGGTTTAAAGCCTGAACTAAATCCCAATAAAGTGCTGTTTTGCCATCATGTTCTAAATATAAGGATTTAAGATTATGGCCATGCAAGTAATTTAAATAGTTATAAATAGCAGTCTTAGACATCCTGTGTATATTATTCATAAATTCACAAATAATTCAATAACATTTAAAAAAAGAAAAGAACACCTGATTTTACTCATATCCATCATTAACACTTTATGAAATCTACATTTTACAAATACATTAAAAGATTATGAAAATAAACTGATAATTTTCTCTCTGATCAGATGGTTTGAAAAAACAAGTATATTATTTCCTTGATTGGGGTGGTGTGGTCCTTGGGGGAACCAGGATCTTTCTGTGTGGAGTCTGAATGTTCTCCCTGTGTCTGCGTGGGTTCTCTCAGGATTCTCCGGCTTCCTCCCACCGTCCAAAAACATGCATGTTACGTTGATTGGACATTCCACAGAGGGTTCCCCCCACCCCCCCCACTCCCCATCCTACCCCTCAGCGACCCCATTAGGGAATAAGCAGGTCAGAAAATGGATGGATGGATTTTCTTGACAGTCACACGTTTTCTGCCATGTTCGACTTTTATCCTGAAGTGTTCAAACCGGAAGTAAAGCTCGTGTCTTGACGGCTTCACGCAGGCCGTGTTTTCCTTATTATGAGCGTGGATGGGAGTCGGATAATCGATTCCCTTGTTTGCTTTAGCATCACGAGATGCCGTTACTGGAAACACTGAAGAAAAGCTCTACCTCGCGTTGACACCTGAGATTTAAAACCGGAGAAAAAAAAAACGACCGTTAGATTTCCACGAAGACAGAGAGACGAAGCCCCCTTTCCCTCCCACTCTGGAAGTTCTTTCTTTGTCTCCGGCGGTTTTTGTTTTTGTTTATATCGCGTCAGCATGGATATGTACGGGTACAGTGGGGTCTTCTTGGCGAAACGGTTCCTGGACCACGCTGCCTTTGAGGTCATTAACATGTCTGACATTAACAAAGCGAGCCCTCACGGCTGTGATAACGGAGCTCTGACGGACAGGTTCGGGGTTCTGATTCAGGGACTTCTGGCTATCGTCGCCTTCAGCACGCTAATGTGTGAGTATTGCCTCTGTCAGCACCTCTTGCTTACAGTCACTGAGTGTTGTTTCTTTTCTTTTTTTTTTTAGATAGAGCAAACATGCCTTTAAAGGGCTCCACGTGGCGTTTTGTTGACGTTTTTTTCCTCCCCACAGCCTCATTAGCATCGCGGCGTCGCTCGCCCACGACGTGGTTTTTAACGAGCAGCGTTGAGACGTTTGACCTTTTCTTTTAAAGTATACTCGTCAGAATTTAATTTAAGTTATGCCGAATTTGCCGCAAACAGCCAAACATTTGAACCAAACCACCTGACAGCATAATAAACAACGGAGAAATAATGTTTGGGCCCCAAGAGTCCAGTTCCTTAATTGTCAAACGGTATTCAGTTGGCCCCAGAGTTGTTTTGACTCTGTCAACATTTTGGTGGCCGTAAAGAGCCCCCCAAACTGCTGGCCATCATTCGCCACTTCTACCTGCTGACCTTTGGATCCAGACAATATCTGTTAACCCCAAAGTTCCTGATTTTTCGAGTTAAGTCTGCTAAAAATGGGCCTGTTATCAGGGGAGCGCCTTTGCTTCAAGGCAGACATCAGCTTTGCAGATAACACTTAGTTGCTTGGGGCCAGCCCCGGTCATCACCTTTGCTTTTACCAGTCCATCGAGCAGAGACACAGTGCTTTGTTTCTTCTGGGGAGGGCGAAGGAATAATGTTAATCCCATCTCTAAACCGTCCTCCCATCTAAACACGGTTACTCACCCCAAACAATAGCCTCTGACTCCATAAGAACTTGTGATTCTGGGGCAGCTGACGAGGAGAATGTGGAGCATCTCTCCACTTTTGGCACCACAGGCTGTGTTTTTATATTGCAGCAGCTGACGGCCATGACAGAACAGCAACAACTTTTTACAAAAATGTATTTTAATCTATGTTAAAGTTTCTTTTCCAGCTGGTTTCAAGTTCAGTTTTCCATTTGTTTTGCCTAATTATCCTTTTACACCAGTTTATCTATTCATCCGCCCCCCCCCTCCCCCGTAATGTTAGTTCATTATATTTAAAAAGAGATGGTGTAATTGTGCTCTGATCTCATCACAGTGCTCAGTTTTAAAGGTCAACGAGGCGATGATGATTTCATCATCGAATTAAGTGGCTGGATTCATTGCAGATGAACACAGGGCAGCGAAGGGCTGCAAAATTAGGTCAGGCTTTAAAGGGGAGGGGGTGGGGGGCGTGCGATCAATGAGCTCTAACCTCCACTTTGTTACTTATTAGTGGAGGAATCAATATTCCACCCCTCCTTTTTCTTTTCCTCCCCCTCTCTGGGTCTCAGAGTGCCTGTGAGTGTCACCCTTGGTCAAAACGCTTGCTTCTGTTAATATTTACACCCCGTCACATAAATGCTGCTTCGGAACATTGATCTTGAGACTTATTATTTTTGGTATTTTTTGCATTTGTCGCCAAAAAGTTGGAGAAGGCTAAGGGAGAATGCATAGCGTGCGCACTGAGACCACATCTGCAAGAGTTCTCATCCTGTTTTCAAATGCCGGGTCGCGTTCTCCCACCTTAGAAGATGGCAAGATAGAGAAACAGTGGGCTCCTGTTCACGTTGAGCCTGGTGTGTGTGGGGGGGGAGCAGTGAATCGCCTGGCAAAATGAAACCAGGACAATATGTCTGCGTTGCGGTTGACCGCTCTCCCCTTCTGGTCTGCAGGCAAATTCAATTTTGGAAGTCAAAGAAATAGTCTGGTGGTGTTAATTTTGCTCCGCAGAGCCCAGTCTTTGATTTAAGCGGTCCATCTTTATCTTTTTGTTTTTTTCTTCCTTGCAGTGAAGAGGTTCCGAGAGCCAATAGGAATCAGGCGACCGTGGAGGATCTGGTGAGAAAAAAAAATTCACCTACTCCACCCGTGAGACCTTTAGATTATACACCTCTGCCACCAAATGAATCAAACAGAAAGCAAAAAATGGCAAATTTTGTTGATATTTTGAATGATATTTGCAGTTGTCTTGACTTTAAGTCGCATAGAAAGATGTTTCAACATGCAACAAAATATAATAGAAAAGTCAAAAATGGAAATATCCATTGTGTTCTTTCCAGGTTTTTTGACACGTCCAAACAGGCCATTGGTGCTTTATTCATCCACTTCGCCAACGTCTTCCTATCCACACTCACCAAGGAGGACCCATGCTCTCTGTGAGAGGTTTTTCTCGGCAAATATAACACAATAGGATCAGACCTATCCATCATGCATGTCTTTAAAAAAGAAATGATCTCATTTCCTGTTTTACCGAAGATATCTGATGAATTTCCTGTTGGATGCCACTCTGGGGATGCTTGTCATCTGGCTTGCAGTGATGTTGGTGTCCAAACTGGTGGAGTACAAGCAATGGACTCTGCTCATGTTTGGAGAATACGGTGGGTGAAAACGAACTCGGCCCTTGTTTGGCCCGTGATTTTTCTCTTTAACACGAACAAGCTGCATTTACAAAGGCAGGGTGAGGAATTGGGTGGGTTTAGTTCTGGTTTTGACCACCAGATGGGGCAGTAGGTCTTCCAGCGGGTGGACAGGGAGGAGAGCCAGAGTCTCCAGCTGCTGCGGAGTCTGGTAAACATCACTAAAACTCCCCGTTAGTTATTACACCTCTCCCCATCTGTAATAGTCTTTTTTGTTGCTATGATGTTCCTCCTTTTTTTTTTTGCTGGAAACTTTTACCAAAACCAGCTGTAACGCTGACTTGATCTAGTCCGTTTCAAAGGGACGGCTCTAATTCCTACATGTGTCTGTTTCTTCCTTTGTTTTATCCCTCCCCCTTCCTTTTTCTCTCAGTTTAGCTGTTAATCTAGCTTCCTTCCTCCTGTCTTAATGACAGACCTGCTTTCTTTTGTGTCTGTTGTGGTGAGACACCTGCGCGGCGAAAAGCTTTTTGGGAACCGCGTGAACAGGGGTGGAAGCATTCTCCTCCTACTACCTAAAGCTCTACGATACAGAACACGGGCCATTTTTCCTGATCTTTGATTTCGATGGATTTGCTTTACAACAAAAATCAAAAAAGCGAGCGTCAAAAAGTAAAATCGTAAAATCTTTTCTCTTTTAAAGCAGTTGATTCACTTGTTGTTATTCCCCCACGCTTCACCAGGTGACCCACCCCAGGCAGCAGCGTGGCTGGGCCAGGGGGGCATCTACCTGCTCATCATGGTGCTGGAAAAAGGAGTGGTCAGCCTGGTGCTGCTCATTCCCGGATGGTCCAAAGTAAGCACACTTCACAGCTTCTGGGTTCGTTGTATCATGTTGGAAGAACGGAAGAGAGTTAGAGGAAGGCTGAAGCTCTCGGAACAGTTAAGAAAACGTTTAGTCAACGAGCTCCCGACCTGGTTTGTTATTTGAAATCTTTTCCTCCAGCTTTTCCTCCATCAGTTCCGTGGCATCTGATTCAGTTGCATACTTTTAGAAATGATATAAGTTGGCTTCGTCATTTCTAATTAAATCACTGGCCAAAAGTGGAAATTTGACTCCAGCCTGCGAACAATAAGTGTCTGAGAACTGTCCCTGTTGCTGTGGTTTTATCCCAAAAGGACCACACCTCAATTCAGTTCAACAGGGAGCCAGAATCTAAAAGTTTGCACTGTTTGTATTAGGGAAAATCTTAAATGTTATTGGCCCAGAATGAACCCTGATCTTAGTCAGGGAAGTTAGAAAAACCAAAACACCACCACATATAATCGGACTGTAGTCTTGCCTTTGGTTTCCTTTTCAATTTTTTTAGATCATCTGGAAATTAAAGAGGTTGAATTGACATAAAAGTACTTCTTGGAAAATGTCAGCATGCAAGTAATGTTAAAATTTAATTTTCACCGTGGTTTTATAGGGTCATGGCCTTAGCTATGCCATAGCAACAGAAGTATCAAACAAAAAGTAATGGACTTGATTTAGTTTAAAAAATGTTTTCCCCATTCTGCTGTTGGAGAATCAATTTTATTTAAAGAATATGTTTCCATACTTTTTTGGTATGTAAACAATTTTATATAAAGAAACAAAAATCTTGCTATATATAAAATTTATTTAATTAAAATTTCTTTTCTGTTCGTTTTTCTGTCTGCTTTTTCTGGAAATGAGATTTAAATAATTTCTAAATCAAATTTTGACAAAATTCTGTTTCACAAAACAGAAAACATGTTGAATGAAAAAAAAAACTTTTTATTTATGTCGTTGCACTTTGAAAGGAACAGTCTTTAACTGAGTTAGAATATTACCAGACTTGAAAATTACTTTTTACATTTTTTAATTATCCATTTATGGAGTTTTTTAAATAATTTTTTAACCAGTTTTCTTCTTCTGTTCCAGCTGCAGGAGGTGTTGCTCAGTTACATCGCTAACCCTCAGCTGGAGCTGGCACTTGTCATGCTCATCGTGCCCTTCATAGTGAATGTAAGTTTTCACTTGTGCCAACGTTTTTTTGTTCTTCTTTTTTTCTCTTAGAGCTTGCGCTCTCGTTAAACCTTTTTTCTCTGGCTCTTCCTGCAGTCCATCATGTTCTGGGTGGTGGACAGCCTGACGATGAGGAAGTACAAGACGACGAAGAGCCTGGAGGACGGCGCGTTAGAGAAGGCCGAATCTCTGCCGGGGGTGGACAGCGAGGAGTCACGGGTGAGACAAACTGATATTCAGCATTCAGTTGAATCTAAAAAGCACTGAAATGGTTTGAAACTCAAATAAAAAATAGCCTTATGTAATGCTTTATCTGGCACACTGACTTATTTTCATCACAAGGTCGACACAAATGAAGCAGGGCTGATTGTGTGGAAGCCAAGTACATGGTACACAAGTTAGAATATTGTCACTTTAGAATAAGGCTAGTGAATTCAAAGTAAAATGTTCTTTTGGGGTACAAGAGACTTTCAGCACACGGCTGAAGCTCAGCAGAGAGGGAAGAGAGCTGAGCCTTTAGTTTCATTCATTTAAATCTTGGATCGAAGCCAAATTTCTGTTGATGTTTTGTAAGAGAAACATAAAAAAGAAAGAAGAGCTTGCTCTGTCATTTCCAAAGGGGACAATATTAAGAAAATTGCTGCAATTTGTGTCAAAGGAGAAGTTGATTTGCTCACGCGGTCGCGTCAGCAGCACAGCTGTTTTAGCAGAATAGCTCAGCAAAACACACATTCGACATTATCTAGGCTTTATTCGAGGAGAGCGCACCAACATCCAACAAACCTTCTTTTCCTCTAATGTGGATCTTTGTTGTTCCTTTTTAGTTCAGTTTTGTGTTTTTTTCCCCCATGGGACAGTGTTTTTTTTAAACTGTTGGCTGAGTTACACTGTTCTGAGAAATTTGTTTTGCCGCAGTCTTTCATTTAAACGTGCAAAAATGGAAGCATTTTTAATAAACAATACGGATCTAAATAATGAGAGTCTGAGGTGAAATGTTGTTTCATACAATAAATAAATATCACCAGCATTGTGAGTTCAGCAGAAATAATCGAGGGAATATCCAATCAATTATTTAACTTGAAACTAAGAGTTTGTACATTCGATTTTTCCAACACAAAAGCTCTTCTCATTCCATTTTTTTCTCTCTCAGAAAAGATTGAACTCTGAATTGTCTCCCAATGACGGTGCAGGTTGTGACCCTGCATGCAATTAGATTACCGTTCGGCCCTCCCTCTTTCTTTCTCCCTTCTGGTCATCTGCCAGGCGACTATAAATCAGGCCTTCATCCCAGGAATAAACGTGACATTTAGGACTCAATTCCGAGCGTTGATGTTATGGAAAATGGAGTGGAGAGTGGAGGAGGACTGCAGATAAGGGACCATTGACTTGGATGAGTCTTTGTGGGGGTGGTGGTCGCAGCTACAGCCACAAGGCTTTTGTTGTGGCCACTGTTATTTTCCCTGATGCTACCATCATGGAGAAAAGTTATCAGGCTCTTCTAACAGTCCCAGTTTCATTGGACTTTCTCTGTTTGTTTTTGAAGCATAGTTTGGTAAGTCAGGGAGCTGGATTTCACTCTTTTACAATCTGTAAAAAGAAAAAGCCGGTATAAGCTACAACTCCCCTCACAACCCTACTAGAAGTGAGCAGTATTTGAAAAAAAAAAAAATAATAATTCCACGAACAACCAAAAATATCCACTGGGATCCTTCGCATCCTTATTCCATCTCAGGCTCTGCTCAGTTGATTGTTGTGCCTCTTTGGTAACTGTGCGAGAGATCACATTTATAGGTCCCTACCCCTCACTCTTCATCAGATTAAGAAAAAAAGATTGTAATACTGACATTTATCAATTGAAATTTCACAGAATTTTTCTTATCTAAATGGCCACATGCCGTTGCTTTGAATTTGTTCTCATGTTGGAGTCACTTCAGGTCTTGGGCAAACGTAGAGACCGATTATGGGAGTGCTGCAAATGTGGTAACATATGATGATTCTTTTTGGATATTCTCCATAGCTGATTAATTTACTATTCTTTAGGCTACAAAATGCAAAACGGAAACATTTTAATCAACAGCTTTACCGACCAGGGTGCAAAATCAGTTAGAAGCTGCAGTCACTGGCACAATACTTCACCTAAGAGCGGATTTTTGACAAACCTCCTCTTCTCTCAGGTCCTGTTGGCGAATGAGATGGATACGGAGGAGGCCTCAGAAGGGGAGGAGGATCCAAACATTGTTGGACCAGTCTATGCGCAGTGTTCAGGCAGACCTCTGAGACCGAGTTGGGTGGTGGTATAAACCCAGGGGACCTGACTTCCTAACGGTCCGTCTGCTATACACACATCTGATAAAAGTCTGTCTTGCATGTTCTTTTTCTGACACCTCACAGTCTTCTGTTAGATGACTATTACAATACGATGCACTCACTATTTATCCAGCTGCTTTTACAGTCAGTTTTGTTTTGTTTACAACAGGCTGCTATTAAGGGTCTAGTGACACAATAGTTGTTGTAAAGGGGATGGAAAAATAACTTAACTGGCCATTATTAATTATATGTTTAAACTATTACCTTCACAAGTGTTAAATGAAAAGTAATCCACAGCTCAATGGAGCCTTTTGGGGTTAGAAAAGAACATTACATACACAGTGGGAGGATGGGTGGTAATGTTGTCAGAACAAGCAGAACATTACCGATTAATGTCTGTCATTTATCTGAGTAAAAGTTTAAAAAAACCTCGAAACACTTTGGAAAATCGCTTTACATTTTATTTTTACCACTAATTCTGTTGGGATTTGCTTTATGCGTGACCCAGTAGGGCGGCGCCCTTACATGAACTCGTTGGCGAATAGTTAGCGTAAAAACAGAAAAGCGTTAACGTGAAAGCAGCTGGCAGACGAGGTCAGATTTGTCCTCTGATGTTTCTCAGGGAAAGCATCCTCCAAGCCAGTGAAAGCGATAACCTTAAAGTTTTGTTTGGACATAAAAACATGTGTTTGTCTTACACCAGTGAAAGGATGCAGCTTAATTTTAAATGTTCAGCTTCTAACATTATTTGGCGTGGAAAGTATTTTCTAACAGGGTCTATGAACCAATATATGAATATTTGGTTTTGTTTGCATCTGAAAAAGCCAAAATTCCAAATCCTTACAATATCACACTGGGCTTTAATGATCTCATTGTGAAATCTGATTATTTGGTGTATTTTATGTAAAATTTAGCAGGCACAATAAATACATGAATCTATGGGATTAGTAAGCCAGTAGAACACTTTTTATTTTTTGTAGTTTTCACTTTATCACATATTTCTTACCGTCATCTTCAGTTGTTTTTTTTTTTGGAATGCACCACTCCCGCTTCCTTCTTATAGCTGATCTTCTGCAGTCTGCCCTTTCGTAGAATACAATTGAATTTCCAGTAAATTGTTAAAACTGATTTAAGGGCTGTCAAAGGGCTGTGCAGGGAGTCAAGACTTCTAGCTGCACACAATGCCAGTTGTAACCACACAAATCTGCTTATGAAAAAACAAAAACAAAGAAGAAGTGCTCTATAGTTTGTGTTGTTAAATGTTGTTTTCATGTGATGAAACACCAGTCAACGCCTGGCTATGGAATTAAAAATAGATCTGGTGCATTGATGGCCCTAAATGTTGCACATGTGAGCTTTAACACTTGAAGCGTGAAATGGACTAATAGATGATCATTTTATGCTGAATGAGGGAGATTTTCAAATTTATTTAAACATTTTTTTTTTTTGTGGCCAACGATTATATAGAAATATAATGAATTTTTGTAGAACTTGAGAATAAAAATAGTAATGACAAAACATAAAAGAACGATTTATATGAAGATTTATTGTTTTTAATTTTTTTTGTTAGTTATTTTGTATAGATGACGTATACGCTTACTTTTTTCTTTATTTTTCCATTTATTGAATTTGATCAATTTGGTCTTTGTTATAACCTGTAACCTTTGCTTTTAGCCAATAAGTTTTTAGCTTTAGTCATCTGCCTTTTGACATTTGAAAATACTATAAGAAATAAAGAAAATTCTAAAATACAAAGTAATGAGCAATATCTAAACACATTGAGCTATTGATGAAAATACATCAAATTCTTTTATGTTTTGTCATTTGTCTTTAAACCCCCCCATTTACTAATTTATTGCTGCTCAATTTTCCTGTTTATTTCCTTCTTTTTTAGAGATGTATTGTTCTTTGTGGCACATGTGACATTCCATATAAGGCCTTGATAAGTGTTTACTCTTTTTTCTTGAGGCACATTTTTATTTATTGTTTATAATTTGTATTTATTTTTCCTTTATATATTATGGACTAATTCTGTTGGATTTAGATATTTAGTCAGTTAAGAGAATATGAAGATTTTGAGACTTTTGAATCACCAATCTATAGGATACTAACTGGTTCTGAGGTTATAGCAGGTGATTGATGCTGAATGCAGATTTTTTCCCTGTGTAAATATTCATACCTGATTTAAAACGGTCTGCCGATATCTTCAAAGTACTATCCGTATTTGAATATTGCCTGTGTATTTTTGACAACATGGATGACACGGCACATCCTAAGGTTACATTGACGGGCCTTAAACTGCCACGGTGCTTCTTTCCGAATGTATATCTTTACTTTATACTTGAATAAAGATGATTGACATATGAACTCGTGCTTGGTGGTGAATTCCTGCGCTGGCCGGGGCGAGGCGGCGTGATGACGGACGGGCCCCTGGTGGGACCCGGCCAGTGCACACCTGTGGAGGCGGGGCCTGCAGCCTCCTGACCTCCACTTGATGATAGGGAAGAATATGGAGCTGTGCATTTGTGTGCAGTTGGGAGTTAGGTGTGCATGTAGTCATTGACACACAGACAGAGGGTTAGTTACCAGGGCTGGCCCCTGTGATGACCAGATGTGATCCACAGCTTGAGAAAAGAGACATTCTTACATACACATTATTCTCAAAGTCTCAGAAAAAACAGCCTCAAAATATATTTAGATGTTTTTATTTACATCTACAAGTGTGGAAATATTAAAGAATATATCATTAAAACATTAAAAATCAATTAGAAATATAAAAATATGTTCAAAAGCGACCTGTGAAGGAAAGAAAACTGTAGTTTTCGGCTATTTTAGTCTGCTGGGATGTGATAACTGTTTATGAAAGGAGTTAATTCAAATAATGAGATGTTGGCACTGGAATTCCCAACAGCCTTCAGAGTCTGTTTGTGCCTTGTGAGCTGTCTCCTGTGTCGAACATATGTGACATCAAGTAGTCCTCATACTGTCCGTCTATCAGCTTAGCAGCGTTGTTTCGAGCGAACCAACAGTCCACACTCTGTGTTCCACTGTAGATCTTCCGGCTTTTGTGAACCACCGGCACTGAGCGGTTCTTCACCTTCAGAACCTGGGAGGGCTTCGTGTGTCCCTCTGCAGGAAGCTCTGCCAATCCCACTTCCTCATGCAGGAACTGGCCTAAAAGCACAGCAAATAAATTTGTCACTTTATTTATTTCTCATGTCTGGCTGCCTATGATTAATAAGCTGCTTTACTTTTTTTAAATACAGCGAGACTAAAAATTTCATCAATGATTCATACCTTGGTAATTTTTCTGCACACTTGTTCTTAGTGGGAATAACTAACTTGCTTTATAAAACAAATGGATAATAGTGTAATTGCATTTTTCAAAAAAAGTGAGATTAAACATAAAAAGTTTCTCTACCCTAATCTGACAAGATAATGATACACAAAGAAAATGAACTGATTTTAAACTGACTTTTTACAAACATGGTTTGGTTTTTATCTTCAGAAGTGATTCATGGGGAGATTTGATGTGTAACAGCCAATACACACCATAGTGGCTCGTGTTTAAATCTTTAAATCACAAGTTTTAGAAGTCTGAAGTGCCGCTGAAGTAAATAGTAATAATAATACTAGTGGTAGTAATAATAACAATAGTCTTTAATAATAGTAAAGAGGCTAAAGTGAGCAAAGTGGAGGAGATATCACATTAGCTATCAAAAGCAAAAGTGTGTGATGCAGAGGAACACGTTTCTTCTTTACTGAATGTTATGAGAGTCACCTGGTTACCTCATCTTACTTTTTGAGTGCATATGAGATTCAATTAAACAATCATTTCCCTGTATGCATCCAGGAATTTTGTAAAACGAAGTAGAGAAGGTATTGTGGCCTTAACATAATTGATGTTGGATGAGAGTTTATTCAACACGCACCTAGCAAACCATGGCAGTTGTGAGACAGCCCCTTGCTGTTGGCGATGTAGAACCCCAAATGGTCTCTCTGGTAGGGAGCTGGGTTCTTATACTGATGCAGCAAGATGACAAAGCTGATGTTCCCCCCCACCGACACAGTCACGTTGGAGTTTCCCACGATAGCCACGGCCAGCACGCCGCTGTCCACAGTCACCGTGGAGTGGCAGGGCAGGACGATGCGGTCCCGTCCGTCCAGGATGACTTTCTTAGGGGTCACTTCGATGTAGGCGCGCTTGGGGTGGTCCGCCACAATTGTGATGGTGCTGAAGTAGGTGCGCTGCTGCTTGTGGCTTCCTGGTGGAGCTGGAGCACCAACTAGCTTTCCATTGACAGTCACACCTGAGATAATATGACATAAATGTTATGTGATTTTAAGCTAAACCCTTATCTTCTGCATATTTAACTTATAAATAAGCCATTGGGGTGCCTAACCTAAACTTTTTTTGTCCATGTTTGGCTTGTTGACAGAGAAAAAATTGCGGCTTTGATGTAAAATTCACACTTAATCGGAAAAGAAACATACTTAAATCTTCCATTTTATTTTTCCACACATGTGAAAATCTTATATTGAATAAGCCCCAGTTTCCTCTTGAAATCCCCAATAGTAAGTATCCCTAGTTTCAAAATGATCAAACAGTTAGGATGAGATATGATGTAACACAACTATTAAACACACCGCTTCGTCAGCTTATTGTAATATGTTGATAGCGCCATATTCTAGAATTTCTTGAAAATGTTTCACAAAAAAAAAAGGTTGCTCCGGCACGACGGTGAGGACAATATCTTTGGACCTACGGCTGTTAAAAAAGAGGCTCAGACATGTGTTGCATTTTGGAAAATGACATATCTGGGGGTTCATAAGAGCTGTGGAGCATCAGAAGACTTACCAGAATATTTGTGGTCGGAGACCAGGCGAAGAACATGCCCAGGCTCACCGTTGATGTTAAAGCACACGGTTAGTTTACTGAGCGGGAATTCCACCACAAAGTGGGGGTCACCATCAGCTACGAAAGACAGAAATAAATCCATTGAAAAGATAGAGACACTGCAAAATAAAAAACTGGTGATTTTTAAAATCTTTTTTTTTTTTTACCATAAAGCAACTTAATCTGATCAATAAAGCAGCAACGAACCACCCAGGCAGGAGCATTTCTAGCTATCCCTGTATTGTATCATCTGGTTTATTTTTTTGTTATTTAAAAAAAAAATCTTTGGCTGAAGTTCCTATGAGAACCTACAAAAGATCAACACAGGAGCAGTGAGATTAGAGAGTAACCCTAATTACAGGGCCATTAGCCTTTACTAACTCATCCTGATGGGTTCCCTCTCTTTATACTAACAACACAAGTGCACACCTCCACCTCTCCCCGCTGCTCTCAACCCTGTCTCACCGATATCTGCGCGTACACGAGCGCGCGCTTGCGCGTCCTAAGTGCCACTCAGGGCCTGAGCTGGTATTTCAATTAGACCCTGCTCATGTGCAGAGGAATCCCCGAGACTCGCTGTCCGTGTGATCCCGCCCGGCGAATATCCAAATTACAGGTCGGCCACACATAGAGCGGGGGTGAGAGTCTTCTGTGCAACCCCTCCTTCTCCTGTCTTTCAAGTTTTTCTATGAGGTCTTGTGACTTCAACATGCAAGTTAGAGAGGTGTTGCACCTCTAAATTTAACAGGGAGGACAAAAAGTACAAATGTTTAAACAGGAAAGGCTGTATGGGGTCACCTGAAGTTTTGGAGATGGTGATGGATTTCTTGACAGGTCTTCTTCCAACGTTCCCTGGAAGAAAGTTTATGTTTAAATCTGGAGATTTACTGTCATTATACAGAGTCCTATTTTTTTTTTACATGATAAGCTGTTCCACTACAATTTGTCCAAGTCACTTGAAAAAGAACACAGAAATTTGAGTAGAAGTGGTATGACTGTAGGCCCTGCGATGGACTGGCGGACTGTCCAAAGTATACCCCGTCCCTCGCCCATTGACCACTGGGGTAGGCTCCAGTTCTCCCCGCGACCCCATTAGGGAATAAGCTGTAGCGATAATGGATGGATGGATGGATAGTTCGACTGTATGACCCTCACCTATGTTGTTGCTCACAGGTGAAGTCTGACTGCCGAGTTTCCTGTCCAGTGTCCGTGGCTTTTCATAGTCCATTTCCCCCGGCAGATCGTTAGCAGGCTGGGCAGCTTGGGCAGCTGCCGGTGGAATGGTGGGCGCTGGCGCCATAGTGCCATCGGCCAGGACTTCGGGCTTCTCCACCACCATGTTGGTAAGTGGGGTGAGGAAGTTGTACGTCAGAGACAGGTTGGTGGCCTGTTGGGTGTGACCGTCTCGCTCTTTGCTGGTCTGGCTTCGCAGTCGCGACCGTAGCCCTTCCTTGACGCTGAGGAACCCCCAGACGCGTTCCACGAAGTCTTCCGCAATGGAGCCCAGAGGGATTCCCAATCCCTGTGCCGCCGACGACGCCGGGGTCTTGCTTCCGGCGGCCATGGCGGCGGTCGCGGCTTTCACGTGCTTCTCGGTCTCTACCTGCCGGCGGCGTAGAGGCACGTCGCTTTCCAGGACGATGCTCCTGTCGTTGTTGCTGGCGGTAACCTGGACGTGGAGGGACTCGGCGCTTTGGTTTGTGAGCTTTCCAGCGATGACGATTTCCGAGCCATTGAAGTAGTTGGAGAACAGATTCTGAGTGACGTAACTGACGGAGTTCTCCGTGTAGTTGATCCTTATGTCAGACAGCAGAGGAGTTCCTATCTCATCGTAGAATCTGTAATTGAACAGAAAGGCATCTCAGATCAAGCATTGCAAAATGATTGCAAATCATGACAATTGGTCAATTCTCCAGGAAATTATCATTCCGTTGAAAATCATTATGTAATTCTCCTCTAGCCATATTTTAAGTCATTCCATTTAGACTGGTAGATCCTCCCTTTCTTCTTGTCCTCTTTGTCAACTCTTCCAGACGGAGACGCTGATATTTCTCAAACTTGCAAATGCTGCTCTGAGGCCTCCTCCCAGTGCAACATGTCCAATGGACCTTCCCCTAGAGGTATCTAGAGCAAAACTACCCCATTTGGCCTTTTATATATCATAAAGAGCAAAAACTACTCTGAGCAGGTCCTGGATGACTCAGCTTTCGACCAAGTCTTGCCACCTGTCAGAGGAAACTCACTAAAACCTTAATTTTTTCACAATCAACAGCTAATGACTACAGGAGAGAGTTGGATTAAAGCTAGATTTGTCACTGTTTGGTCTTATATATTTTTTTCCGGTATTTTTCTATCATTGATCCAACATTTTCCCTTGAATTTTCATAACGCTTCCAAATTGACTTGAGTCTAGACTTTTTAACATCTAAAAAAAATAGCATTACCCTATTTATTAAATCCCCCTTTTCAACATGAGGCATAGTTTTGAAGCTGGCTGTCTGCATATTCTTTACAAATGACCACTAATCCAGCTCTTTGTTTAGCAGTGTTGCTTTAGGCAGAAAATTTGGGGTGCAACTGCAAATGTCATCACCATCTTATTTATCCAAACAAACCTCCATTTCACCAGAAGGCTGTTTTTGTAACCCTGCATGCTACGGTTTCCCCACACATTCGTAAATGCGAGTGTGTTGAGCCGAACCTGTGTGTAGGTGTGTGCCCTGTCCTTATTGTCACAGTCCCCTACACCTCCTCACCTCTTAACCAGCATGTTTGCTCGAGCGGGACGAGGGCTATTATCACAGAGTCTATCTGTTAACCCCGTGTACGGATCCAGACGCGGGTTTCACAACAACGCACACATTCCTGTGAGGCTGAACAAACACCTTGTGTGTCAGACTGCAGACGGACGAGAGAAGAGGCCTGTGTGCAAAGGGCTGAAAATAAGAGGTCCGAGAGGGAAAAAAGGGCGGCTGTTGTAGACAGCCGCGGCCTCATGTTTAAGTTGATTAAAGAGGTCTGTTTTCAGCACCGTCACATTTGCGGTCTACGTTCCCTCTCAGGCTGATGAGAGACAGACAGACGTGACAGAGGAGACGAGAGAGGAATTAAGGACAACTAATTGCCTAATAAAAGGCAGATTATACACTTAGGAATGGGGAAGGTATTTGGAAGCCCCTACTAGTTACAAGGTTTTAAACAGTTGGATTTAAATACAGATCCATTACAAATATACAATTTTGGCTTCATAGGATTCTAAAGATGTCAAAATAATATACATGTGTGTGTGTATATGTATATATATATGTACACATATCTATATTTTTTATCTATATCTGTAGAATTTACATGTGTCAATTGTGACCAAGTCTCTGTTGTTGGGTGACCTGTTCGCTTTACATTCCAGTTTTAGATTCATGTTCTATCTAACAGGGCATGGAAACAAGGGAAAGAAAACCATTTTTTTCTTTTCAGTGGTCAAAGGGCCTTTGTTTGCAAATCTTTGACATTATTGTCATACCGGTTTAAACATTTGTTCAACTGACAGCTTTCACTCTAACTGAGGATCATTTCTGAACATCAGTGATTGCCAACACCATTGTATCCGTTCACAGCCTCCCTCTCAAAATCACACTTTTTCTTAACCACTTGGTTTAGTGGTTTACTAATCCCAAGTGCAAATGTTTGGCTATATCTCTGATAAGATTCAAAAGTTTTTTTAAAGTAATTTTCTCAATAACTTTGTGAAAAACTCAATTATAGCCATTTTTAGTGTATTCTGATTTTATCCATCAGTAACCTGATGTGATGACTTCTTTCATGTTTACAGTGCTGTTAGGAAAAGTCTTTCAGAGAAGCAGATTACTGTAAAAAGCAGTACAAGTGTCACTACTACAGATGAACTTCCTCTAATCAGATCAATGAAGCATGACAGTTGTCCCTGTCTGCCTCCACCGTTGACAGATATACCTAAAACCCATTCATTGTTAGCAGGGTAGGAGGCTTTTTTCTTTCATTGATTCATTTTTTTCGTAATCCTTGCTTGCTTTCTCACTCTAACATCAGTCCCCCTGATATCATAACTTGTGAAACAAGGGCCTACCCTTTAAGCATGCCGCTGGCGTCAGCATCCTCATGGATTCGCCTCATCATCCCACAGTTATCCAGAGCCATGCGCTCCAGCAGCCGGTAGTCCACGTCGTTGCCAATCCCGATCGTGAAGATGCAGAACTTCTCCTGCACGGCTGAGCGAGCGTTCCCCAGGATGGAATGGGACTGGATCTCTCCGACCGTGGGCCGTCCGTCCGTCAGGAAAATGATGAGCGAGACGCTGTTGGGGCTGCCGTCAGAGCCCGAGAGGTACTCGCGAAGCAAAGTGGAGCCAGTCTGGATGGCATCGTCGATGTTTGTGCCTGGAGTGAAGGATAAAAACGTCATGTGGAAATTCAGTAACCAAGTCTCACTTCAGAAGTTTTTATTGCCTTAGGGAGAAGGCCGTTAAACAAACGGTTTTCCACCGATGTGCATTCATTAGGCTCCTCGGCTTGTTAGCCCTATAATGCCAAATGTATCATATTTGATACATACGGTATCTGAAGTCTTTTGGATCTGAGACTTTTTGCATCATTCAGTGGTAAAAGTTTTGCTCAAACCCCTGTTGTACACAGGGGTTTCAGATATACCTGATAACAGCAAGTAAAAGACTACATGAAAATATATTTTTGACTTATTGCATGCTAATTTGATCAAAATTATTTCTGTTTTTTTCCCACATACGTTGTTGAGGGGTCAAAGAAAGACTTCAGACTAAAAAAATCCAATATTCTTCCTATTTTTCTTGGAT
This sequence comes from Menidia menidia, assembly GCA_907169785.1. Taxonomy (NCBI): domain Eukaryota; kingdom Metazoa; phylum Chordata; class Actinopteri; order Atheriniformes; family Atherinopsidae; genus Menidia; species Menidia menidia. The sequence goes on along the minus strand of CAJRST010011113.1, from coordinate 6,685,560 downwards.
CAGGCTTTAAAGGGATAGAGATGATTTAAACTGGAAAATATAACTGCTGGTTTGTCTAATATGTCCACCAAAATGCACTGTTTGTGAAAAGAGCAAACTGCGGTCCGTAAAGTGTCACCTCCAGTTGGCATCAGCATGTAAATAAACTTCTTGGCGTCTCTGATATTCAGCGGTGTCACTGGCACGAGACGATTTGGCTGCCAGACTTTGATCCTATTGGAGAAGCTGATGAAGTTAAAACGGTCGCCGGGTCGCAGATCCTTCAGGATGGTGAAGAGAGCATCTTTGGTCTGAGGGACAGACACATTAGACAATGTTTGTGGGTCCAAATATGTGAAAAATAATTATTCGTGAGTTACTTGCCTTTAAAATGTCTACTTAAACCACACACACACACACACACACACACATATACACATATACACATATATATATATATATATGATTTATTTAGCATTTATCCTAAATCCTACACTAACAATTAAATTTAGCCAGTTACATTTGCCGCAAAAGTTCAAACAAGTTATCTTGTAGCAATATATGCAATATGAGATTTAGCATCATCTTGCTTTAATATGCAATACATCCCCAAAAAGGTAAACCTTTGTAAAAAATGTGCACATATCTTAGTGGTGACTTTCCAGATGTATAAGGCTTGAAATTTTCCTGGAACACCACAATTTTAGGACAACTAACAACATTGTGAAACTGTTTAAAACTGTTTAAAACTTTATTTCTATTTGACGATTGCTGAACCATTATAAATATTTATGTCTGAGAGGTTCTTCCTTTGGGTGCCGACCCATTGCTGACCACCCTAATTAACTGCAACGTGCTCCTCCAACCTTGTCTTGTTACTTTTATTCCATCGAGTTGTTTTCTTTTTCAAACACACTGCGGCCATCAACATGAGCTAATGTTTCTTTTGAAGTCAAAGATGACATTTTGAAATGCATAGATTTAGAATAGTCATTTACTGGAAATACAATAAATGTATCTATCTCTGTATTTACATATTACAAAATGTCCCAAAGGAAACATGATTTTGGATGTAAACCTTTTCTCCTTACGGTTGAGGTATGATGTATGTGAGGCTGAGCACTGTTAAAGCTTTGACTGATCATATCCATTTAAATTCAAGGGGATCGCTAAGACTTCCTCCCACTTTTCAGCTTTGGTAATCTCAACATGTGTGAGATATGTATCTGAGCTCCGGGGGGATTTAGATGCCTTTATTTACAGTATACAGCAGGGGTCAGGACCACAGAAACCCTCTATTGTACGATCAGATCAAAACCCGTTTGTTCTTTTCCGGCAACTGGTTGTAGCCCACTGAAGGGAGGGAGGGCTGATCAAGGGGTCGAGGGGGCTGTTGTCTTGAAAGTTCCATGACCACATAGGCGGTGACCCTTCCTCCCTCATAGCGTGACCTTGCGCTTTATATTTCCATTTTTTCTTTTTTTATGCTGCAAATCTGTTTTTCCAGTTTCTCCACTCTGCTGGTCCTGTACTCTTTTCTCTTGGCAGCTGCACAGATCAGCTCTAAATCTAGGAGAGAGGATTATCGTGCCGTTGCACATGAAAAAAAAATAAAAGAGTCTGATACTGATATTCCAGTGTGGGAGGGAGGAGGTGGGTTGTCTTATTTCCTATCCAGCAAAGTCAGTTGAAGTATCATTTGGAATTGTTTTGCAAAAGGAAATGGGACTGTTAGTAACTTCATCAGATTTCCTCTCATTCATTTGGGAAAAGAGTTTTTAAAAAGCTTGATATTCATGCCTTTTCCAATATATCTCAACACAGCTGCTACTGTTTACCGTATTGTTCATTGAGTTCACAAAAAAATTTAGAAGTTCAAGCCTCATTGTCCCTGCAATCTTAATGACCAAGTTGGTTTTGCTTCAATTAAAAAACACCTTGAACTTAAGGAAATATTGCTGACTGATCATTTACTTACTCATTACCCTATCACTTGAATTTTCCCCTAAAATTAAGTGTGCTAAGGTACTTGGGCCTGTGATGAATGATGTGGCGACATTGATTTCCAGGGAACAATTGTCTGTATCCAAATATGAGGGATTGTATTAGTTGTTGTACTTCAGTGCTGTCACATTTGATCTCATAAAATTGCTTATTTTCTATGCTACATAATAGAATGCTCACCGTTCATTTTTTTTATCTGCAGGGTTTCATGTGCTAGCAGTAGCGTTTATATCCATTTGGAGCGCAACAGGGCATGATCTCATGGTCCCAGTTGCTAAAAGTTAGCATGTGCACATGCTTTCATTTATATTTTCATGGAATTTTTGCCCCATGGATTACATTTTCGGAAATCTGCTGTCTCACCTTGGAGCATTTTTCACATAATATTGTACTGATTCCAATCATTTTGTCACAAGGATTATAATAAAAAAAACTGTTTAATTTTTCCCAAATTGATCATGTTGAAACACTTTGAGATTGCAAAAATCTCAAATGATGTCTGCCCACTACAAAATCTCTCTAATGGAATCGCAATGGCCACGGTCCTGTAGTTTTTTTTTTTTAGATTAAACTGACTTATTCAAGATTGTTTACCTTCTTACAAGCCTGTTAATGGCCCACTAATGGGAATCAGGTGTGTTGAAGCAGTGTGACATCTGGAACACAAAGCCTAATCCAAGGCAAGATAAACATATTCTAATGTGCCAAGAAAAGTAGTCAATTGAAAAGGTATTGTAACACTGCACAACAATTCTCTGTAAATATCCAATAGATGTTCAGCCTAATATCTGAGCTAATCTTTTTGGGCATACCCAAGTCAACATGAAGTCTGAAATCATGGTGTAATGATGGCTAACAGTACACGACGGTAATGGAATATTTACCCTTATAAACAATGTTTTTGTTATATTGGATGAAACTGAACAAAAAGAGGTATCGATAGTCAGTAAACTTTCTTCGACATACCTGTCTGATCTTCGTGCCCAACATGGAAGCGCTGGTGTCGATCACAAACACCACATTCTTGGGCACAGCAGGCAGGTCTTTGGGGGCAAAGTAGTGGACGAAGTGTCCGTTCAAAACCTTTGGAGGGAGACATAAAGGCAGCAGGCAGTGAGATTGGTTGCGGTTGCAGATCTGGGCTGAAGACAGACAGAAGAGTTTGGCAGCACAGCGAGACTGGTGGCAGGAAGCCTGGGAAATGAATGACTAACAGGTGGGTGGAGGAGGGTGTATTTCAGAGAGGGACTGGGAGGGAAATGTCTTTGCGAGCACAAGAAATATTCAAACTATCTTCGCAGATTATTTCCTTTCGTCAAAACCGAAGAAAAGGGTCATTGGAAGTGTGCGATTTGGTCTCACCTGGATGTCTCCGATTCCCATGTCTCTCTGGACATCGTAGCGGATCACAAAGTCTCCCAGGATGCCGCTGGTGGTGATCTTGGCTTGTTGGACGATGTTTGGGCTGAAGGTGATCTTCCAGACGTTTTTTTCGTTTTTGACAACAGTGGTGATGGGAAGCTCGGGCTTGGCTGTGACAAAAATAAAAAAACAGGATGTGAGTCACGTATCCTTTTTTTTTTTCTTTAAATAGATCAAGGACGGAGCCATTACATAAACAAAAACTGGCTTGGAAGTCATTGGAGATGTAAACTGGTGTCTGGGCAGTTTACGTAATCTTTAACACTGGTCTGAGCTGCTTTTGTTCATTTCCAAGATGTATCAAACCAAAACTCTTCAGACCCCTTTTTCTGTGCCGTAAGGTTTAGCTTAGTACCCAGCATCTACAGACCTGGTGTCTTGGACGCTTTAAGACCCGATGCCGTGCTGAAAGAGCCACTGCTTTTGCCGTTGCGGAGCGGCAGCACCTCCAGGTCCAGGATGGGCGAGTGGTCCACAATAGTCACGTCCAGAGTGAGCCGGCTGACCAGCTGCAGGGGTCTCAGGCTGGTCACCTGCTCGTAGCGCCCCAGCCGGCGCTGCAGAAGCTCTTCGTATGTCAACAGAAAGATGGCCCGGTTCCTGCCCGGTATGCTAACGGCCATTCTGAACACCTCCACCTCAGGTTCTGGACTGGAGAGGAAACGGTGAGAGGTATTGACGATGCTCCATAAGGATTTTTAAAGAAGCCATTGATTAATTCTTTGTGTGGGACATGATTTATGAGAAAACGAGAACCATCTTCTTTGTTGTGTGTTGCGTTGCTTCATAGTAATTGTAAGTGTTGCAGTTTGGATAGCTGTCATCATGGATCAGTCCACGTCAGGTTTGTGTCTAAATCCTAGGAGTAATGTATTCGGGTTGCATTTTGGGGTGCTGTATCCATTTACCGGTATGTGGTCTAAAAAAAAAAAATCTCATCCTGAATATTCTTTAATCCATACAATCCCATAATTTCACTCCCACATCCAGTCTTCACTTCCAGAACTTTGCACTGACTGTGGTAGACCCCGACCATGTTCACGCCAACCATATTTATCTTAAAACCTTTATTTTCTAAAGGTTTTGGGTACCTGAGACCTTCATAGGAAAGGAATTGATTAAGTGTGGGGAAAAATTCCAGGAAGGACTTAGACCCAGGTTTACATGGTTCATATATAGATACATCTATATATATATATATATATATATTATGTGTATGTGTGTGTGTGTGTGTGTGTGTGTGTGTGTGTGTGTGTGTGTGTGTATTCACAACTTTTCTCATAAAATCTCTCAGTGATACCAGGCAAGCTGAAATCCGAGCATTGCTCAAGGGAAGATATAATAACACAAGGACATGGCAACATACGGAAAAATTGGGGTTACTGCTGAAAAGCTTGTCCATGTGGTGATATCACATGGTCTCACATGTCTCACTTCAGCCCGGTGCCTCAGTCTGAATCATATTACAAAATCTCATTTAACAAAACGTCACTTTTCAGCATGCCAGCTGCAAAAGGTATGAAGTCACTTCTTCCACTTGTCAGCTTTTGGGTCATGGATTTCTGTAACTATTCTCATCTGCAGAGCCATGACTGATATAAAACTATACAGCTACTCTCTGTGGCCGCCGTTATAGTGAAAGAGATACCCGCTTGGTGTGCTATCAGCCTAAGGTTTTAACAGAAACCGCGCATAAAGCTATGCTGTGGAATTCGGAGGAATTGTTAGACGGTAGGCGTGGTCAGTCGCAAACTCAGTCTTGGGATTTTCATACCTTGCATCACTTGACCCTTTGTTCTTGGGTTTGCCGTTCTCCTGTTTGACCCTCTTTTGCTTTGGCCTGACCTCGCTCTGGTAGACACGCCCTCCCACGATCCTGGTTGAGAGGAGGGAGGTCAAAGGTCGGGGTTTAGAACGGAGCGCATATTCAGGGACCCCTATTGTCACAGTTCAACTAGATTTTCTTGGACAAAGGACACAGAAAAATCCTGTCATTACCTATTTACGGGTAGCCTTTCCGCACATGACTGAGCGGATCTGTGCATGTGTGTTAACAGTGTTATAAAAATTGTAACCCCTTCTTCTGTCCTTGCTAACATCTCCATAACAACTGAGACCTCATAAATATGTCCAGCCACTGAATTACGTTGTGCATCCTTTTCTGGAGCTGAAACTAAACAGCTCTGTTAGTTTCAGTTTTAAAGTTATGGAAACTTTATTATCCTTGGTTGTTGAAATTTTACTACTCATTTAAAGTGGATGGGCTTTTTTCTTTCCAAAATTTTCCAGCGAGTAAAATCCAAAGTTGATCTTAAGTATACTT
>CAJRST010011113.1:6633605-6679822 GCA_907169785.1 Menidia menidia | reverse complement strand
CAAAATTTTCCAGCGAGTAAAATCCAAAGTTGATCTTAAGTATACTTTCAGATTTCATACTTTAAGGCCCAACAAAGTCAATGATCTTACATGGTGAAGTTGGAGACGTATGCCCCGGCCGGGAGCTGAAACTGGAAGACCCCCTCAGAAGCGGCCGAATGGCGGTTGAGCATGGCGCAGTACACCGCCGTGAAGGCATAGCGGGAGATGATGGTGGTCTTGATGGAGAGCTCCTGTATGAGAGGCTTGATCTCCTATAGGAAGGAAAGTCATTCAATATTCCCTCTCCTCCCGGAGTATGATCTGGAGCGGAGTTTCTGCTGGTGCATTTGGCACAATTTACGCACGGCTTTTTGTGCGTATCACAACTAAATGAAACTATGAAAACTACGCACCCCCATTTGAAAAAAAATAATAAATACAACAAACACAATGCAACGCACCCGGAGACAGATGAACCCCCACACGATTACAATGACCAAAACAGTCAATTCGATGACTTAAGATTCAGAACATTACAGATGCTTTTGGCGTGGCTCCCACGCGTTACACCCGCCAGAAAATATGGGATCCACTTCAAAATGACTTTAACTAGGTCATCCATTATTCACTAAATATGCAGTTTATTCGAATTTATTTTTGACATTATTCATAGTCTTGCGCATTCATACGTATTCAGATGCTCCAGGTAAGAGGACCTCGGTTCTTGTCCCCCTGTTACTGCAGATCAAGGATTAAAAAAACAATATAAAAATACATTTCTCTTACCTTTGCCAATATGTTTTTGACCTGCCGAGGGACTCTACGTGGTGCCTGCATACAAAAAAGATGATTATAAGATCGCATTTAAAAACCAGCACGGGCAACTTCTGGAAAACACCTTACAATGTCCAAATCGAAGTCTGTCAGGTCCACATCATCCTCAAACTGCGGTTGGTCAAGTTGTCCCTGCGCACAAATGAGACCGAGGTACAGCTGGAGAGCCAACAGCAGCATGGTGCACTTACGGTTCATCAGAAACAACTCCAACAGAGCGACCCTAACAAAACGGAGGAGACACCATTTCCAGCGTCTTCAAGGGCGAGTCGAAATACGCGTCTGAGAGAGTGGAAGACGATGCAGAGGAGAGAGAAAGAAAAAAAACGCCCTCCTCCTGCAAGGGAGAGATGCAGGGCTTGCTCCCTCCAAGGAGACCCGGACAAGGAGGAGGTGCAAAACTATCCCTGTTTGGTTGGAATAAGTAAAGAAATCATTAAAGCATTATACATTTAAACTTGCAAACTTTGCCATCACTTGCCACGAATTAATAAAAGTAGTCACAAATAGGAGTTTAAGGACTGTTTTCTAGGCCTTTCAGTTCTTTTTACCCCACTTGTCTAGTTTCCTCAGAGATAACTTGCTAATCTACTCACCCTTTAGGAATCACCTGCTAAAATGCTCATTTTAGGTTGGATTTACCATTGTCTATATGTGCAACTGAAGAAACAAAGGGACCAGGTGAAAAGGTGCTTAGAGATATAATTAAGAGTCAATAAATACTAGTTCAAGCCTAATATTCTCCTTTTCAAAAGTAAGGGTGCTAAAAAAAACAGGTTCATTTAGTAAATGGTCAGGTTGAAAGAGTGGTCTGAAAATATGTTAAATAGCAGCCAGCATCCAAAGAATTAAAAACAAAAAACTCAAAAGGCCTTCAGGAACCCTGGTGAACATTTGCCTGAGACCATTTTTATTGATTGAGAGAAAGTCCGGTTACTTGCAAGGAAAAAAAAGGAAAAAGAAAAGAAGGTTTGCAAAAGACTTCCATATTTCTCTTTGCCGTTTACTCTGTACACACAAAGAGACATCAACCAGGAAACCCACCCAATAATGATAAGCCAAGTTCACTGAGGGAAATGTCTGTTCTGCTTTTGGATCAGTTTTAGCCCCAACTTTTTTGTTCTTTTTTCCTTTTTTTTTTAGAGTGCTGATGAATATGTTTTGACCCCTAAACCCATTTATTTGTTTAAAAAAAAAAATCTATCACGGTTGGAGCCCAGCTGTCTTTGGGTGAGGCGAGAGGCGAGGTACATGCTGCTTAGGTCACCTGATAATTTATCGCCACTAATGAGCCTCACAGGTATGCTTTTGGATGGTAGGATGGAGATGGAGTATGCAGAGAAAGCAAAAGTAGAACAAACTCCCAACAGGAAGGCCCCCAGTGGGGATTGCTGTGAAGAGACGGTAGTAATCGTTACAACCCCCTGCAGCTTAGAAAACAACAAACCAGGCAAAAACAATATAAGATATTGTTAAAATGGCAATGAGAAAATGCTGTATTCTTGGTTTTAAATGTGATATCTGTACTCTATCTCATTCAGCAAATTGAACATGAGTTCTGTTAAAGAGCGTGTATTCTGTTTATCTAAATTTCATTAAGTTTTTATAAATTTAGTGCCAAATCAAATCAAATGTGATCCCAAGGATGTAGAAGCGTCTGTTTATTGTACCCCAATCGTAAAACAAATCAAATAAATTAAACCCCAAATTGAGAGCAATTAATATGTTGTAAAGTGACTGCATAATTATGAATTAAACCATAACATGTTTTTCCCTTAAAAAGATAAAGCATTGGAAAAAAGGAGAAAGTCGAGGTTAAGTGTGAGCCGTTGAGATAGCTTTGGTGCCATCTTGTGGGTAAAGTGTGGTATTACAGCTTTCTTTAGTAAAGAACAGACGTGTCGTGGATCTTCCCCAAAACAGTGAGGGCATTAGAGGGAGCTGCCACTTTTCAGATCAGTTTATTTTCACATCCCATCTGTGGCAGATTTCTGATGTAAAACCTCGGTTGGGTCCCGAACAACTCAAATCTGTCCTGTTTATCCTGCCCTCACCCCACAGGTCAGGTTTCAAAGTTTCCTTCTCCCCTCTGGGTTGCATGAAACATCACAAATATTGACTTGGGCCGGGGAGTCGATCAGTTCAGTGGATTTTAACCTCCGGTTTTTCGGCTCAGCTGTGTTTTCACAGGTCTCCCCGCAGATAGATCGGTCCCACTGTCAGTGCGTTTTTTTTCCCCTTTTTTCTAAATGTGTGTGTGAGGACATGAGTGTGTGAATCCACAGGCCTGGAAACATGAGGCGTCTGCTGCTGCTTCTTCAGGGGCTCCTGATCCTCCATCAGAGCTGCGGCTTTGAGTTTGTGATAGACGGAGAATGGGAGGACGAGGTGGTGAGTTGGAATTTTTCTTGAAAGCCAGACTGAGAGCCAATACATTGATTCAGGACCAGATGCTCATTGATTTTTCATCTAGTAGTTATTATGAGTTGTTTTGAAGAAGTAGCTTCACTTTTTTAAAGAAAATTGTTGCATGTATTGGCTATTAATCTTATTGCCTTGAACATACTGCAAAAGAGTAAACAGTGCAGAACCTAAAACCATATATTCTTTAGATGAATTGTTCAACGACAAACAAACAAATCTGAACATAAAAATATTGCATTGACGTCCAGATAATTCAACTTACATTAATCCTCTCAAATGATTGATCATACTTTTAATCATTATGCTATTTAATTTATGCTATTTATTTAATTTAGTTGCTATTTAGTTAGTGCTTAGTTTGAGCTATTTAAGTATAATTAAATCTATCAAAGCCTCCTTTTTATTTGCTGGCAAACCAGAAATATGTTATGATAACTCATGGTGTTCATAATGATAACAATTTTCTGTCTCCCATTAGTCACACATACCTGACCATTTTGAAAGACACAAGGTAAGAACTCGATCCATACAGTTTGACTTTTGTGCATTTTGTTTCTTAGGCAGCAAAAACAGCCTTTCTGATGTCTGAACACTAAATCGATCTGCATTTTACTGATTGCAAAAAGAACAAAACAGAAAAACAAACAAACAAGGCATCATCAACAAAAACAAAACCACAGTAAAGTGGATTCTTCTCTTGTGAAAGCTTACATTAATTTTAAAAAATAGAATACATTAACCTTCCTCAAAAGGTTTATGAGAACAGTATGAAACGTATAACATTTGTGTGCTTGTGCTTTGTCCAGAGAGCAATTTTGACCAGCGAGGAGGAGGAAGACTTTGAGGTATGACGGGACGCTCACTGTTTCCTCACTGTGACAGAGTTGAACCTATCTCATAATCAATATGCTGCTGTTTGGCGAGATCCTTGTGACTGATAGGTTATTGACTTTGCTCCCTGCGGATCCTGCTCTGCTTCCCTTATATAAAAAAAAAACACACTTCTCTGTTGGAAATCAGGTTGTTGTGTCAGGTTTTTTTCCCCCCTTTTGCCTTTATGAATAAACAATAAGAAATATTTCAAAAAGGGATTTTATGGGTTCTGCTCAGATTTCAAACAAAGCACTTTTTAAGTGTATATTAGGTTTTTGAAGACAAGCACCAGAGCGGGTTCAAATGGGTAAACATGGAGAAAAATGACTAAATTGACCATTAGCCATCACCCAAATTGTATCATCCTCCCCAACTATGTAAAATGATCAAATCTAGAATCAGCCCGTGACTTAATTTCCTTTCTCCAAATCGTGTTTCAGAGATGATAACTCATCGGAGTTATATTAGATGATAAATAACTTGTCTCACGTTGTCGTTCCTTTCCCTCGTAGGCCATCCGTGGAGATGACATCACCGTCAAGAGCTACAAGATGGAGAGCCGCATCACGTCGCGCTTCGCCCACACCACCGTCAGGAGTTCGGTGGTCAACTCCGGCACCAAAGCCCAAAGCATCGCCTTTAACGTTCAGATCCCCAAACGGGCCTTCATCTCCAACTTCACCATGTGAGCCCAGGGGGCTGTCCGGCCACGGCGTTCCCCACGCCAGCGATCTCACGCTGTCCCGATCTTTCCCCGGCAGGAACGTCAACGGCATCACGTTTGTGGGTTCGGTGAAAGAGAAGACCGTGGCCAGGAACCTGTACGCCCAGGCCCGAGCCAGGAACAAGGCGGCGGGGATCGTCAGGTGTCGTGACCGGCCTCCTGGACGGAACTCCTTGTGGAACAAAACAAAAACGGAATTGGTTTCTCTCTCGCAGGTCTAATTCCCACGATCTGGAGACCTTTAAAACGGAGGTCCACGTTCCCCCGGGCAGCAACATCGAGTTTGAGCTCCACTACCAGGAGATGATGCAGAGGAAGCTGGGCATCTACGAGCACTCGCTGCACCTGCAGCCCGGGAGGCTGGTGCCACAGTTCCAGGTGAGGAAACATCGCAGCTGACGTCCGCCCGTGCCCCCAACAACGCGGTCGACCTCCGATCCATATCTCTCCCCAGGTGGATGTGTACATCTATGAGCCGAGGGGGATCCGCATGGTCCAAACACCCAACACACTAGGAGCCGCGTTTGAAGAGCTGATTAAGGTCACCACCTCCAAAGACAAGGTAAGCCTGAAAGGCGGCCGGACGTGTCTGTGTTTGTTGTGTTTTTCAAAGAAAATGTACAGACCCAGATGTGGCGCATCGCAAAGTCTGTCAGGTAGCTTGGCCTTTTGCCAGAGTTCATTTTGAATGGGCAGATTTAATTTTTTTTTCTGGTTTCCAAAAAATTTAAATGGGATTTAGTTAATGAAACAAGCCTATTTCTTTTACGGCACTCTCAAACCAGGACAATCACTTCAAACTTAACCATATGAGATGAAATACATTTAGTTCTAATGTGCCTCAGTAATCTTTTAATTTCATGATTGGGTGCCATCAGGACCAGCAGGCCAAGTTTAGATGGGCCAATTTAGGAGAGTGTGGTTTGTATTTTGTATGGGATCAAATTCTTATTTCTTAACTCTGAGGATTCCTATATTTTGGCTTTCTATTCTCCAACTTTGGAATCTTTGTCGTATTATCATAATTACACATGTCCCAGCTGTGTCGAAAAAATGATCTTAAGACTTAAGCTGAAAACATATTTTTTTCTTGATCTTTACACACATATTTTATCACACAACTTTTAAAAATGACAATAACTTGAGGTCAGATGAGAGCCTCGTACTTGAAGTTTTGTCTTTATCCAAAGATTCCTGTTTAAAGTCCTGATTTCTTACATTTCTTACGTCCCCCACAGATAGTTTAGTTTCCCTCTATACTGAAAATTTGTCTCCTTTTCTTTTATCCACAGGCTCACATTGTCTTCAAGCCCACCTTACAGCAGCAGAAAAAGTGCGAAAACTGCACGACCAGCGCTATCGATGGCGTCTTCACCGTCCTGTATGATGTGACCAGAGACAGCAACGCTGGAGAGCTGCAGGTGTCGCACACTCGTGCTCGTTCAGCGTTGTGTCAGAATGTTACTTTTGAACACGGACGGAAGTTCTCGTTGGACGCGAGCGCCGTATGAGCCTCCGCTGTTTCTCCTCAGGTTTCCGATGGCCACTTTGTTCACTTCTTCGCGCCCTCCGAACTCTCCCCTCTCCCCAAAAACATCGTGTTTGTCATCGATGTCAGCGGGTCCATGTGGGGGGTCAAGATGAAGCAAGTGAGTGACAGCTGTTCACATCTGGATGGACTTTGTCCTCAGTGTTGGTCCTCATTTTTCTCATTTGTGACTTATGTTTACGCATTTAGCAGACAATTTTATCCAAAGAGACTCACAAAGTAGACACAATTTTACAGTTATCATCAATATGACAATAAGTTCTCTAGAGGAAAATCCCTAGTCAGAATCAGTGGTGGCAGCAAGATAGAGAGAAGGAAGTGCAGAAAGAGTAGTAGGGGGGTACAAAGGTATGGATAGGAGTCAGGATAAGAGATGGTCTTTGAAGAGGTGGGTCTTTAAGAGTTTCCTAAAGATAGAAAGGGACTTATCCACCTTCGGTAACACGCTGTTTTGCGCCATACACTTGCTTTCTAACTTCTCTTCCAGACAGTGGAGGCCATGATGGCTATTTTGGACGACCTGACCGTGGACGATCACTTCAGCATTGTAGACTTCAACCACAACGTGCGCTGCTGGAGCGAGGAGCTGGTCCCCGGCACCTCCATCCAGATCGCAGACGCCAAGAAATACATCCAGAACATCAAACCAAATGGCGGTATGACGGACTCTTATGTGCTGACACACATGAACAAATGCGACCGGCAGTGACCGCGTTTGACCGACACCCAGGCACCAACATCAACGAGGCGCTCATGAGAGCAGTCCAGATGCTGGTGAGGGCATCCAACCAAGGGCTCATCGATCCTCGCTCCGTCTCCATGATCATCCTGGTGTCCGATGGAGACCCCACCGTTGGTAGGATCGGTTCACTCAAACTAGAAATACTGAAAGATACCAGTATTCATTCTTTGGTCTGACGAAATAAGGGAATACAAATCGCTCCCCCCGCAGGCGAGATCAAGCTCAGCACCATCCAGAAGAACGTGAAGCGGGTGATGAGAGAGGAATTTTCTCTCTTCTCCCTGGGCATCGGCTTCGACGTGGACTACGACTTCCTGGAACGTATCGCCATGGAGAACCGAGGCGTGGCTCAGAGGATCTACGCCAACCACGATGCCGCCGAACAGCTGCGGGTGCGGTGAAAAACTTCCAGTCTTTAAGCTCAAGCCCTCTTTTTTCCTTTTAATCAGAAAAGTCTGAAATCTGTTCTGTGGTACTTTTTGTGAATGTAGACTTGAATTGAAAAGTTCTGTTTTACCAATATAGTTTTACTCTCTCATGAAGTGACAGTCAAAACTTAGTTTGGTTTGATTTGTTGGGTGGGTCATTAGAAGTCAAAGCATAGGAACTGTTTTCAACATTTTTCCAAATCACTCTGCAATATTTATATTACTACTACCACTACTACTAATAATATTAATGTTTCCCGCATATGGGCAGAATTTATGTGGAGTAAGAGCCATTTGAAAATCTTTCAAAAATATACAATAAAGTTTAGGGGGGACAAATACCAAATGATATAAGATTGTGTAGAGTAAAATTTACTTGAAGTAATATAATAAATGTTATCTGCCATAAAGAAATACTTTTTAACAGGAGAACCATACATGGACTTAAAAATTGGGTAGAATCTCTGTGTTAAGATGATGGGAAAATAATTTAGGTCTTCCATTTAAATGATAAAAGTTGATAATTTTTTGGGCACATCTCTCGGTACAAACTGAGAATCTTCCCCCATGTTTCTTTGCAGAAATTTTACAGCCAGGTTTCTTCTCCTCTATTGAGAAGGATCACCATCCAGTTCCCGGAGGACTCGGTCAGCGACGTCACCCAGAACCGCTTTGATAAGTACTTTCAGGGCTCAGAGCTGGTGGTGGCCGGGAAAGTGCTGCCGTCAGACAGCAGTACGCTGAACAGCTTCACCACTGCGTCAGCCGTGAGTCTAACACAGCACCGAGCCTCAGACACTTCCTCTGTGAGACCCGTTCAGCAGATCAGTTCCTGACTGTCTAAGCTGTGGGTTCCTTTGCTAATGTCAGCCAGAATTTTTGATTTTGGTTCAACCCTTTGCAGTTTCCGATTATTATTCAAATTCAAATGTCGTTTTGATTCTAACAGAAAACATATAGGTGACCATCTATGTTCCTCAAACCCCTTTTTCCCCCACTATACATCCCAGTGCACTAACCACAGATTCTGGAATTCTAAAAGCATTCACAGTCAACACTCAACATTCAGTCAAAGCCGTTGGCCAAATGCACTGCGTTTTCGTCGATTACGCCAAGGCCATTGGACGAAAGTTACAGGAAAGAACCTGGGACACTCGTTTCTTTTTCTTTTCTCCTCATGTTGACCTGCAGGCCCGTCTGGACATCACCTTGATGACAGAGACGGACGTGACGGAGCTGGACGGTGAGCTGGCCAAACAGCAGCACTCGTTTACTGGCTTTGCCAGACAGATGTGGGCTTACCTTACCATCAAACAGCTTATCAGTGAAAGGTGGGACACTTGGGAGCATCGTCATGAATACCTGAATATAGTCCTTATTTTTTAAGGTTCTTTATTTGATCTTATGTACATTACACATTCTGTCTACACTTATTTCTTCATTTGGCAGCGCATTATGCAATTACACTCTTAAACATTAAAAGGGAGCTGGCCAATTAGAGCCCACAGGGTTATTGAAGTGTATATAGATCCCTTACAGGCAAATGGAGGCAAATGCTACTCCACGAGCCACCAAATCTTGACATTTGAAAGCATGGCAGACTGATAATAACTCTACATACCTACACATAGTGAAATGAGAAGAAAATATCCACACAGGTTGACTTCTTGACCATTTCATCATAACTCATGGTGAAACGTTTAGATCCGATGGCCTGTTTAGTTTGGTGTAGATAGGCCAGTAGAGTTTGAATAAACAGTGAACTTGGCGTGTTGTAGGTCCATGGCTCCAACAGCTGCCAAGAAGAGGAAGATCACACAGAAGATTATGAGTCTAGCTGTGGAGCACCAGTTTGTCACCCCGCTCACTGCCCTGCTGGTGGAGAGCGAGGATGCCCAGGAGAGGCTTCTGGCCGATTCTCCGAAGGATCCCAAACAAGGATGTTGCCCAGGTGCCTGACCAAATGCAAGCACGATCATGCCACATTTTTACAAAAACTGACGCGTCGCGGTAAAAGAAAAGACTGCTCCGCATGATAGATTTGCCTCGGAATCCAGAAGGAGAAACGTTTCATGAACAAAATTGCCCTGAACTGATTACTCACACACAGGAGGAGGAATGACGGGAGGATCTGCGTTTGCTGGTCCTGCCCCCGTGTCGGTCGTCTACCAGCCTCCACCGTGGGTCCACGTCACCACTCCGGCCCCCCCACACTCGATCGAGAAAGGTCCAGTGGAGTGGACCGTTCCTGAAAAGGTTAATTTAGGTAAACCCAGCACACACACACTTTAAGAGCATCGTCACTCTTTTGCTTGAAGTGTAACCGGCTCGGCCTTTACTCACTCAGTGGATAACGACCCTCACTTCATCATCCACCTGCCCGGGAGTGACATGGACGTCTGCTTCAATATCGACTCCAAACCTGGTCATATTCTCAACCTGGTGTCAGATAACGGAACAGGTAACACACACACTCACACACTCATATATTTAAATATACTGTAATTGTGTTTTGCCCAGTTTTTCCTTGAGCGCTGCCCATTTTAGGTGACACAGTCCAAACTGGCCTTTTAGGCCTCTCATATTTCCCTCTTTTCTCCATTTGACAGAATCATGGTAGCATTTTCTTTGCTTTTAAGTAAAAGTGGTCATCGAGCCACTCAACTGGGGCACTTGGACCATTTGTATGGAGCAAGGACCACCGCTAGTTGATCACTAAAATGAAAACGGGCCCCTATTCCTTCAAAAGCAAAGGGTTAGGGGTAAAGGAGGAACAGGGATTGGGTCAGAAAGCACATGCATTACAGAACTGCTGGTTATTTAGGATGGAAGGCTTTTTGAAAAGCAGCTAGAATCAGCATAAAGTGGTTTGCACCAGTGAATATGAGATTTAACCAAATTTAACTGGGATTTAGGACAAAGAACCCCTAAACTGCTCTAATGTTCACCTTTTTTACTTGATGTGAGGCCTGGGCTGCCATTGACTCATTTGAATTGGTGAGTTGCATTTTTTCAATCAGTGAAAATAAAATATTTGTTGAGTATTGTATGCTTGATGGGAACATTTCTTGAAAAGTTTAAACGGGAGAGCAGTTAAACTCATATGATTAACTGGCAGCTGGTCAGAATAGGGTCTAAAAAGAGGACCTTGCAGAGGCAGAGCCTCTCAGGAGTGAGGCTGAACAAAGGTTTATTTTTCTTGAAATTCTACATGAGCTTGCATCTCATTATGTGACATAAGTTCTACTTCTCTAACCCACCTTATGTCCTGAAGGTGTTGTGGTGAACGGGCAGTTGATTGGCTCCAAGCAGCAGCAGAAAAGCAAACTCCGCACCTACTTCGGCATCATCTCCGTCTACTACCAGCCAGAGGGAGTCAGTGTGACGGTCAGCACTGACCGCATCACCGTAAGCGACGGTAGAAGCAGGACCTCCTTCACCTGGGGGGCCACGGCCGAAATCACTCAGGATGGGTAACCGAAACGCCTCCCACCGTCCCCCCCATTTGCTGCCGGTTTGGTGTAACACGACTGCATTTCTGTCGTAGGGTGAGGCTTTCGATTATGAAGAACTCTGCAGCCACCATCACGATAAACGATGATATTCAGGTTACGGTGCTGCTTCACCGCGTGTGGAAGAAACATCCCGTCAGCGTCGACTTCCTGGGGGTTTACATTCCCAACGAAAACCATTATTCCCCACTGGTACATGGACTCATAGGTAGACCTATGAAATGCACCGACAACACAAACTTCCCGATACCATAAAGAAGCTGTAATGAGACAATTAATCTGTCCTTGAGCTGTCTTAGTGAACAGTATACATGTTCAAGCTTTAATATTTATGAGTAAGGACGACTTTCTGAATTACATCTTACACATGGCACAATTATTAATATCTATATGTAGAAATAGATCATGTCGGGGAGCGTAATGATGTGAACCCGAGCGGTGGATGGTTGTTTATATCTGTACCCCTGTGGGTGTAAAAGCCTCCAAGTCAGGTCGGAAACTCTAACCATGGCCATTAAAGAAGCCGCGGATTGTGCGTCCGCTCATCCACCGTCATGATCTACAGCTCGGCTCATAAACTGACCCAAACAAATGTGATCCGACAGGCCAGTTTTCCAGAGAGCCCGTGGTGAGCGTGTACGACATACACGAGGGAGCCGATCCCCTGAAGAACGAAGCCACCATGGAGGTGAAAGGCAATCAGCTGCGGGTCACCAGGTACTTTCACGGCGCACATAAAGCCCAGTTGTAAAACGGGTCAGGTCGGTATCTTTGATTGTTGCGTTTCTTTGTGCGTCAGGGGCTGGCAGAAGGACTACAGGCACGACAAGAAGCGTGGCTCCAACATCTACTGCTGGTTCATCCATAACAGTGGGAAGGGCTTCATTGACGGCCATTACACCAGCTACATTGTGCCAGGCCTGAACAGCTTCCTCCAGATGCTCTGAGAGGCCTTAACCTCTTTCAAATACCTGCGCTACTATCAAGCTCTGGGTCAGTGATGATGTGAAGAGAGTAACAATTTCAAAAGTACCTGAAAACAATAACAATAATAAAAAAAAGCTGTATTTTCCACAACACAGAAGTCGCATTTATCAAATTTATTTCGGCAAAATTTTACATTTGCAATGTCAATGTCAACCTGAATGTTGTCAGACGGGGGAAAAAAATCTAATAAAAAAGTTACAAAACAAATTGAAGACATTGCCGAAAGTTTCCCTGATTTCTCTTGTAGGCGAGTTGTGGGGTGTGTGTTTGTGTGTATGTATATGTACAGGTGAATGTCTAGGAATGAACTCTGACACGGTAGAGTCCCTCGGCCTAAAGACTGACTGAGGATAAGGAGGAAAGTTTGCTGTGTTCACGCCAATTTTGAGAAGTCCTCGTACGCGATGCCCACTGTCTTCCCTTTCTGATGACCCTGTGGATGAAGAAACAGCGGCATTTTAACTTCAAGCACGGCTTCAGCAAAACATGTAGCAAACCTCTCTCCGGATTGGAGATTTAAACTTTGCTGCGTTTAATTGGCATCAAGGGTTAAAGGTGTCAGACTAAGGTGGCTTTTATGCCATTGCCCGTCAAAGCTTAATGCATGATTTCCCAAGAATTCCCAAGCTATTTTTACCTAAAAAAATAAAATAAAAATCTCTGTCTCCCAGAATTAAATATTTTGAGTATCACCACATACTGTGGTCCTCGGAGATGAAGCTATGCTAGGGTTATTTAAATGTATAAATCGCTCATCTCCGAGTCCGAGTCCCTTTATCCTTTAAACAACCAAGCAAACACTCCAGTGGATTTCATGGGTTATCATTTCTGGTTGTAAAGTATAAAAGGCACCTAAAGGAAAATAATAATAAATGTACTCAAGCGTCAACTTTACACCTTTACGCTTTTTGTTAAAACAGAACATAGTGAACTTGAATTTCCTGCCCCTCTCTCTCTGCTGTGCCCACTGACACCATACGTAGGCTCATACGGGCCCTGACTGGTTTACCTATTCATTTATTTTTTGTCAGTCTGATAAACGACTTTCAAAATATACGGACGGTTTGAGCAGACAGAGCAAAAAGTGACCAAATTCTCCCTGAAAACAGAGCATACGGCTTTAAGAAATTAGCCTAATCGTGAACCGTCAATTCGTTCTTTTTTTTTTGGTCCGAAGGATGCATTTCTAGTACACAGAGGGTATTGGGGTTTTGCCGATCGTTTGTAGAAACACTTACCGAGTCAAGTGTGAGTGTAGCGCTGAAGTTTTTCTCATCAATCCCCTCCAGCACGGCTTCTGTGTCTCTGTAGGGGCCATTCAGGATCAAAACCCGCTTCCCTGCAGGAAGTTTAACAACACTGTCACAGCTGGACCTCGTGACCTACGGATGGTAACTTTGGCCTAAAAGGGCTGAGAAGATGGACCCACCTGGTGCAGGTATCACAGTCTCCAAGTGGTTCTGATCCAGTTTCAATTTGTCTCCGGAGTCGACCATTTTCACCACTGCAGTGTATTTCTCTCGCACCTCCTGCGGCAAAAAAACGACCCACAGTTATTAACGACAAAAGCGTCCCCGCAGTGAACAATGATCCGAATCATTTAAAGCACTGTTACCGTGATGACGGCCTTCTTCTTGTGGTACTTCTCTCCCAGCCTCTTGGTGACGACTTTGACAACGATGTTGTTCTGTAGCCAGTAATCAGTTCTGACAGACTGCTTCTTCCTCTCCTCCATCTGAGCAAAAAAAGAACACAACAGAACAACCGATCAGAATACTTAGCGGCAGCCAATCCCAACCTAAAAAACAAAGGACATTCACAACCTCGATGATCTCCTCCAGGGCAGATTTCTTCTTCTTCTCCCCTCTAGAGTCCGAACCGGAGGACGACTCTTTCCTTTTAACTGAGGATGAAGTTGACGCCGCCGCTGCTGCTTTGAGAGCGCTGGCACCCAACGCTGAGCTAAAGAGAGACACAAAGACCCAGTTAGAGTGCGAAGGCTTCATTTACATCGTTTTCAACCCGCATGAAGTAATGCGTACCTTGATTTAGAGGGCCCAGCAACAGCGGAACCCACACTCAGGTTGAAAGTAACTGAAAGAAAAAAATTTGAAATGTGAGAACAAGGAAAAGTTCCCTAGATAAGGTTCCTTTATGCACACAAAAAAATAAAACACAAGGCTGACCTTTTTCTTCTTCGTTCTCTCGTTTAAGCTCTGTGTAAACTGGGTTTTCCTACAAAAGAAAAAAGCAAAAACAAAAAGGAATAGCATTATTTATCATTTACTTTGGCTCAGCCAACAGAGGACGGTGAGAGGCCATGACACTGATACTGACTTCAGTCTCCTTGTGGTCGCGGCCTCTCCGGACCTGCTCCTCGATGAATTTGGCACTCCTCTCCTCATCGTCCAGCTCTTGCTTTTTCTTCCTCGCCTGCTCCTCTTGGCGGCGGATTGTTTCCGGGTCGCGATCGATGTACTGGACGTACCAGCCTTTAGGCGTCTCGTCCACTTTGCACAAACCTGTCAGTTGTATTTAACAACTTAGAACAAATTCAGAGAAACACTCTTCTCTTTAGCTTGTGTTTGGTTCAAACAGCGACATTTGACATGCTCCGGTCATTTTCTAGAACAAAGAGGTGCACCCTGTCTATTGTATATTTATCTATGTCACACTTTTACAAGTTAGTTTCAATTATAAAGAATGATTCAATGACCAATCATACATCAACCACACACACACACACATAAAACTTTGACATCTAGATGAAAATACAGCTTTCTTCTTTATGGGCTCTATCATTTAGAGACTATAAAATTACTTGGTTTTGACATTTGGTGTTATGCTTGAGCAATTTTCCAATTCTATTTTGGAAAAAAAGGTGCATAATTGCAATCCTTGTCCAAACCACTACTGAAATTAAACTTCTCTCCAACAGCTCAGTCTGATACTCTCTATGTTTGTCTCTTTCCCTTGAAATGTTAATGTTCGCATCATGTTCTTTTTAAACAGCTTCTACCAGTCAGACAATTTGTGTAGTATTAAAAAGGAGGATGCCTTAAAATTAACTTTTATATTAGGAGATAATCTTGGATGGATTTTGTAGTTGCAACAAACCAATCAGCAAACTGTGCAATGCCAATAAGGAAATGCCCAACTTTTTAGGAGTCACAACAAAGTCTTACCCTTTCTTCCCAGCCATTTGGTGAAGTCAGTGAGAGTCTCCCACTGTGTGGAGTTCATGTGGACATGCTCTCTGTGACTGATGTACTCATTGTAGACGATGTTGTTGTGCACTCGCTTGGTTCCTGTTGATGAGACGATTTTTAGAACAAATACTTCCCCAGAGCCCTTTATATCGTCCAAATGACTCTTTTCTCACCAAAACGTCTCCTGAGCAGCTCCAAGAAGTCCCTTTTAAACTCACTGTGAAATAAAGACAGGAAACAAGTTTGTTTTTGCATCTGAAAAACCACAAACACGATTACATTTGTCCATTTATTAAGTCATAAACTCACTCTGAGAAATAGTCCATGAACTTTGTTGGGTTTTCTGAGGCCAGCAGCAGCTGTCTCTGGTGGGACTCGGACATACAGTGACATTTGAAGCCATTCTGTAAATAAACAGATACATAAACGTGAATTCAAAACATCAACAATTTCTAATAAACCTCTGTTCGACGGAATTCAACAACGTCTCACCTCGTCTCGGCATTGTTTTTGGCACATCTGGCAGTACCATCTCAACTTTTGTAGACCTTTGGCTTTTATCCGGTTGCCAATAGCTTTAGGGGATAGAAAATCCGCCTTCCCCATCGCTAACGCTTACAATAAACAAATATAACGCGTTAAAATAGTACAGTTAAAACAAGACTTCCCGAATTTTCTATAAAGGCTAGCAATCGATACACAGGCTACGAGCTACCAGGGTAAACCATTTCCGCCAATCTACGTCATAACCCCATGAACAAGCTTTAAAACTCGCGATAATATATGATGCTTTCAGGACTACCCAGTTGTTTTTTGACCAACCTAATTGGATAAATACAATGCTTTTTTTAAGTCAACGTTTTGTCACAGATGATATTTTCACGAATCGAACTGCGAACATAACACAAAATGTATGTAAAGAATTTGTTAATATCTAAACGCTTATCTTATTTTAAATAGGTAAAAACGGTGTTATGTGCTCCATCCGAAAAATAAGTTGATTGGAATATTTGCTTGCCAAGACGGGAAAAACTGAGTCCAGGATTTATTTCAATGTGAAACAAAAAATACTTTGAAAGCAGTGGTAAGTGTGAACTAATATTAGGTTTCCAAAGGGCATTTTTTTGCAAATGAAAAAACTTTCATTCTGATATATATTGCTAAAATCAAACAACTGTGGACAAAATGTTACATCATTAAACACAACAAAAGACAACTTGGGTACCCTGTATTTAATTTTATTCAAGGATTTTCGTTAGCACGCTTTTATCGGGTTGCTCATGCGAACTTTATTTAAAATTATTTTTCGATTGGCTCCTGAAGGCAACGGACGTCCATCCATTTTGACTATTACCTGCGCCTGCGCAGTCCTGTCTGTCTGACCTTCATAGGAGTAACCATGTTCGCCAGGACCAGCGCTTTGGTGTTCTCCCCACAATGGTAAAGTAACAAAATATTCCAAAAGACATTTAAGCTGTTTGTATTGTATGTTGTGCACACTCTCACTTATGCAGGTTTTAGATATGTGTGTAGCTTTTGCTAAGCACATGAAGGTCTTAAGTGCAAGGACGTGCTAACGTGTAGGCCGCAGCTAATGAATGACAGCAGTGTGCTCCGTTGTGAACGGGAAAACTCAACCGGCGAGATGCTAATGCTAGAGATCTTTGACATTGTTTGAGAAGTTAGAGACGAAACTCTACTACCTAACAAACCACATTCTCTGAGCATTTTATCCTTATGCACCATCAACGCAAAACAATTAGCCCAGATCAGTAAGCTGAACAAAGTTTTGTATGTGCAATAATGTTAGCATTTAAGCTAAAACTATGCTAGTGTACTTTTAACGTTAGCATGTAGCGTTATCTTCGTTGCAAAAGTTTAATTTCACGATTTATTTTCTGTATAACCCGTACAGGCTTGTGTCATAATTAGTACTTTATTCATTCTGTTATATTCTGTTAACAGTAGCTGTAATTGCTCATATGGGGTATTTCTCTTCACAGTGGGCAGGTCAGGAACATGGCTACCTTGAAGGACAGTAAGTATTGTGGAATTCTAACCTCTAACTTGAAACGGAAAAACGTTCATTACCATAATTTCATACCTGTCATAGCATTGGCAACACCTGTATGAATAGTATGGCAAATATGAATACTGTAACAAATGTCATTCAGCTCATCAGGCATCAGTTACAAGAATTAATATGCTGGCGTTTACAAGAACATACAAATCAAGCTTCATTTATAGACATATTTCAATTACTTTGTTATGCGCTACAAAAAATTGATATTAACATGAATATATCAGGTTTATCTTGCACCCAGATCCATTTTGTTGCAGTATGGGAGAACCCGAGAATGGGGTTTTGAGTAAAATATTACTTCATATAAGTGTTTGGATGCATTAACATTAGCAGATATTGAATCCAAAATGGCTGCAGTATTGAGTATTTGTTCCAACACAGAGCTACTGATATCTTGATATTAAGATAATTTTTAATTCTACAAATATTTTATTTTTCATGATTTAATTTCAAAAGCTGTTATGCCCAGTTATTTAATCCTTCTTATAATCAGCTAATGCCTTCCTTGATCAGTGGTCTAATGGTTGTCGTCATAATATCCAAATCTAATGTGATTTATTTCTCCTTTCACCAGTCACCATTCGGCTGAAGTCCATCAAGAACATTCAAAAGATCACAAAATCCATGAAGATGGTGGCCGCTGCCAAGTACGCTCGTGCTGAGAGGCAGCTGAAGCCCGCTCGTGTCTATGGCAATGGCGCTCTGGGTATGCCCTCGTATTGATCTGGATTTGAACTCCAGTGGTTGGTTAGATTTATCTTTGCCATCCTAAAATCCCACTTTTCCCTCTGCGCTCAGCCCTGTATGAGAAGGCTGAGATCGCTGTGCCTGAGGACAAGGCCGCCAAGCATTTGATCGTTGGGGTGTCCTCTGATCGTGGTCTCTGTGGGGCTATTCACTCCAACGTAGCCAAGACCATCAAGAATGAGATAGCTAATTTGACTGGCGCTGGAAAGGAGGTGATGGTGATCAATGTGGGAGACAAGCTGAGAGGCATCCTGCACAGGTACGAATAGAGAAGGGGTCCCATGTCAACCCTTATAGAGAAATGGTGGAAGACATGTAATTTGTTAGATAATATTGGTCTAGCTCAGGGGTCGGCAACCTTTTCTACTCAAAGAGCCATTTGGGACCGCCTCCCAATAAAAAGAAAGCACTTTGAGCCACAACCCATTTTGACGTCATATATATATAAAACCTATATGCTATGTACAAAAATCGATACTATGTTGCGTTTATGAAATCAACGAACTGCTGCAGAGAACACAAAATTTTATTTCTGCATGTAACAAAACGCATTTTACACTTTGCTCAATTGCAAACAAAATACCCTATTTGGGTCTTTGTATTTAAGAAATAAAAACCGAAACTTACCCAACCCGCACTGAAGGAAAAATAGAAACAGAATGCAGTCACCTGTCCTCCTCTTATTCAGGAGATAAAAAATCAAAACTTATTCAAATATTATCCACCGGCACTGAACGAACCATGCAAACCGAAAAATGTGCAGTCTGCTTCTGTGTCCCATCGCGTGTGTGCGGTCACCTGTCCTCCTGAATTAAAAAAAAAAGCCTTCAGCCTTCCGCATCAGCTCCGAAACAGCCTTTTTTCTCTCCTCTCCCTCGGGATATCTTTTAGCAAAGACAGAGTGTTTGTTCTCGAAATGTCTTTCAACATTTGACTTCTTGTTGTTTGCCAGTCTTTCGCCACATATTAAGCAGACTGGTGAACCAGTTTCATCAGCGGTGAAAGCAAAATGATCTGTCCACGTAGCATTAAATGTTCTGCCAATCTTCAGGATGTTTCCTTTTCTTAGATTTATTCATAATGTTTCTTCCAGGCGAGGGTCAAAAAGTCAATAAATCAGTGAGCTAAAAAATGCGGTCTGTCAGACATGTGGGGTATGCTAGGAATGCCTGTCGCACATCGGCGGACATGACGTATATTTTGGGTGCTAAAAATGTTCAAAACTTTTTGTTTTAATGTTACAAGTTTACCATAATCTTCAGATTTAGACATTTATTTTAAAATTATTTTAATTTATAATTTTTTAATGATTTAATTTTAATAAAATATTCTATTTCCCAAAGTCACTGGGAGCCACAACAGAAGGATGAAAGAGCCACACGTGGCTCCGGAGCCATTGGTTGCCGACCCCTGGTCTAGCTCCTTAGATGCCGAGTTGAGGAAGCCTCCAAATTCAATGAAACGCCATCCTGAATTACAAAATGACTTTATTTACAGAATTTTAATGCTGGAATGTCGCTTTTGATCTTGTCAGAACTCATGGTGAGCACATCATGCTGAACTGCAAGGAAATCGGCCGCAAGCCGCCCAGCTTTGGCGACGCCTCCATCATCGCCACCGAGCTGCTCAACTCTGGGTACGAGTTCGACAAGGGCACTGTCATCTTCAACAGATTCAGGTACAGTGCTTGGTGGAATCCCCACCCCCGCACAACATTTATTTGGATAATAACAGTGACTAGCTTTGTAAAAAGCAAGTTTTTAAAAAAAGAATTATCTTTATTTTTTGCATCTTTCAGGTCCGTTATCTCCTACAAGACCGACCGGAAGCCCCTGTTTTCCACAGACACAGTGGCCAACTCAGGTAATGCTTTATTTCACTCAAACCTGAGGCTGTAGCATCCACCGCCGCTCATCCACAGACCCGTTTTTTTGCCAACAGAGAACATGGGTGTCTATGACGACATCGATGCCGACGTGCTGAGGAACTACCAGGAGTTTGCAATGGTGAATATCATCTACCTGGCCATGAGGGAGTCCTCCACCAGCGAGCAGAGCGCCAGGATGACCGCTATGGACAGTGCCAGCAAGAACGCCTGTAAGATCCCGGCGGAAATCCTCACAAGTCTTCCAATAATGACTTTGCTTTTCTTTCCCAACTACTTCTGGCCCAGTCCCCAGACGAAGGCCTCATGATAGAAAAACAAAACAAAACATGAAAAATCAATTGGATGAATCGTAGCCGATATTTATCAGGGCATGGGATGTAATTTTAGACGAGCGGAAGCCGGTTTCAAAGCACAAAGGAAACTGTGAGGCAGCTGCTTTTTGTGGGACTTCATCTGCCAGCTGTGAAAAGTAAATCTAAAGTGACCGGTCTGGAACAGGATATAGCCCAGAACAGGATTTGGGATATACGTTCAGACCAGACTGAAATAATTTGTTAATCACCTTGCAAAGCCACCTCGTGTTCAACCTGATTCGAGGAGGTGTGGACTTGCTCGTTTACATGGGGGGTTTTGGTGTTTGCAATTAGCTGAAGGTTTGATGTGTTTATAGGACAGCGTTTTGTTTATTAATGGAAAGACTAGTACATATATATATTTTTTTTTTTCTTTTCAATTTATTTTATTTTTTTCCTGGGTTTAGTTGGTATCAAAGCCTTTGGAAAAATACTTTTTATTTGTCTTTTTTGTTGCTCACTTTTTTATTAAGGGAATTTGGTGGGAAATAAACAAACTCAGTTTTGAATTCCTTCCGTTTGATAGTAAGCTGCGCTTGTGTCTGCGCTTAACCCCCCCCCCCTTTCTTTTTCTCTCTCTCCTCCCTCCAGCTGAGATGATTGATAAGCTGACCCTCACCTTCAACCGTACCAGGCAGGCTGTCATCACCAAGGAGCTCATTGAGATCATCTCCGGAGCTGCTGCCCTGTAAGTTCTCTGTCCGGTCGTCAATCTTGTTGACGCCACCCCCATCCCCCCACCTCCCTTTGCATAATCTTCCTCTCTTCTTTATCTCCGACTACTCTGCTAAAAACCTCCATTCATTCACTCCTGTATTTTCCCGACTCACCCCCTCATTATGATCCTCTTTCTTCCTGGAAACTTTCTAACCTTTTGAACCCCCCCACCCCTCATCCTTGGCTCTTAATGTCTTTGCACCGTCATGTTTTTTTTTTGATGATTAATTATTCCATCTGACTCATCTACTCCTCCTCACCCTCTGCTGAACTCAGGACCTAAAGCTTGTTTCAACAGAACAGAGGAGGTAACACGGTGGAGTAGCTTA
The DNA here is from genome assembly GCA_907169785.1 of Menidia menidia. NCBI lineage: Eukaryota > Metazoa > Chordata > Actinopteri > Atheriniformes > Atherinopsidae > Menidia > Menidia menidia. The sequence continues at coordinate 6,658,441 of CAJRST010011113.1, read as the reverse complement.
ATGTCAGCTAGTTTTTAGCTGTAGGATCGTCTGCATTTCATCTCTACACGTAACAGGCTAAGTGCCTTTTGTAGACAGTAGTTTAAACCGAGCCCTGTTTAGATTTTGTCTCTGCCTTCTGCGCTCTCACACTTTGTTTCCTCTCTTTGCAGATAAACCGGCGACATCATCGTTCCCATCGCCGATAGCTCTTCAAAGTACTTTGGACACGTCGTTGTCGAGTCTAATGAATATTTGTGCTTCTATTTGTAAAATATAAGGAGAAAATAAACCTCTTACGCAGACCTGTCACCTGTTTATCAGTCCATGTGTCTATTTTCCTCACAATAAAAGCTGATAACTGATATGGATGTTTCAGTTAATGATTTCCTCATGATTTCCTTGCATTAATAAGAGGCGTTTGACATTAGTGTCTACATGGAAACAAGTCTGAAGGTGTTTTTCTGCTTCTCAAAGTGGAAGGTGGATTAATTATAGCTGCATTTCTAAATGTCACTATCACATCACTTCATTTGGTGTCTTGTTTCAGGAAGTTTGTATACCTGCTTAAGTCAAAGCAATCAGCTGAATAACAGGTTGAAAATGTACGTCTTTACAGTGTCACGATAACTGGTTTCCATTCTAATATTTCTGAAAGACGGAAACAAATGAAGTGCTTGTTTAGGTAGCTGTTAGCTAGAAAATGGCTATAAGTTACATGTAATTTAAAAACTTCTCTTTAGTGAACATTTCAATGAGATAAGATCCATTCTGCCAAGGGAACATCCTTTGTGAACTGCATTAAAAAAAAAAAAAAAGATTAAAAAAACAAAGTTGAAGTTAAATTGGAACGATGAACATTTACTGCTTACAGGTCTTGTTCCCCCTCTGCTGTGTTTCAGCCGTTTCTAGTCTATACAACAAAGATGGACTCTTAGTTCTGACTACATAACAAGGATTCTGTATGAGAAGAAATGGGAAAGATTAAAAACATCCAAGGGCACTTCTAATAGATAGTTTTATGGATTTTGGTGTGAGTACAGCAATAGCTTAAGGGCATGTGAATAATTTGAGTGTTTTGGGATCATCAGTAAAGTGTCAGTGTTGCTTGTAAACATGGTTCTCCTCAGGTGATTAAATGGAAAAACATACTGAATGAAAAAAAGAATAAAAAAGGCACCTTTCCATATGATTTATTTCTCCAATTTATTATCTTTTTGCAATAACTAAATCAAGGGCAGTAACTTTCCAATATACATCAGACATTCATTTTGTTGTATCCACAGACATCTTTCTCTTTTTTGGCGAGGCAAAAGAGAAAAAAAATTCAAACTTTTTATGCAAACTGTGTGATAAGTGTCTTTTTTTTGTAATACCTTCCTTATTTGTCTCTGCTTAGTGCGCCTGACGTGGCGGCGTTGAGCTCGCTGCTGTTTGTCCAAGCTCCACCAGGCTGTGCTGTCTGATAAGAAATGCCATGCTTTTTGGCCTCAAGCAGCTACTGGAATCCTCTTGAAACAAAAAAAGTGGCCCTTTTGAGCTCATAAGAGGGAAATAAAGCTTGTTGGTTGCACGTGGCAAACCGTTTACTCGCTGCGTCAGATTTAATAGCTGATCTGAGAAATCATGTGGTTTCCCATGTTAATGCCGACTGACATCGGATGTTTTGGTCTATAGCAACGGTTTCTTCCAAATATAGACAGAAACAGAAGATCCTTGTGGTTTTCATTTATTATTGTGCATGCTTTTGTGTGTTCCCGCATCTCTGTGTGTGTGTGTGTGCATACACGTCCCGCAGACCTTGTTTGTCTATTGTATTTGAGCTTGTTATTGTTTACTCCTGAGGGGAGTTGGGAGCGATTGCATCTGAACACTGAAATTACAGCGATGCCAGACTCTGATAAACGCAGTCAGGGAGCAGCAGCCTTCTCATCTCCCCCCTCGGTGGCGAGGCACCGACAATCCGGCAACGCACGGAGGCGGGGGGACAGAAGGTGAGGGAATGGGTGGAGCTGGTGGAGGGGGGGGGGTTTGGCGCCCTAAGAGTTATTGTGGTAAATTTAGGAATTTTCTTAGATTCCGGGTCTGTTTTACTTTCAGATGTTTAAAGTGAGACTTTCGAGTAAATAGGGAACCAGGAAGTCCGGTAAAAAGGCCTATGGAACTGAGTGTGGCCTGTTCCCCCTTTTTTGAGGGGCCAGCATGAAGTTTGGGAACTTTTTGGCACACCGTAACTTGCCCCGATATGTCTTGATGGCTACAACTTGGGTTTATGTTTTCATTACTCTTGGCATCAACAGCTTAACTTAAGACTCTTGACACAGCTTATCAAAGTAATTTGCCATTTCAACTTATGGATAATATTTATGTGAAATAAATCTGAGATAAGTCTCTAATTCTGCCAATGGGTCAAAACTCACGGCCAACAATGCAGACTTAGATTTGAAGTTCTTACAGAACTTCCTGAAACAGAGTGGAGACAAAGTTAACAATTTTCAGATGTGTCATGAAACTTGGCAGCAAGACGAAATCGGCAGCTCTCGTGCAGCATGAACACTTGTTGGGCCCCTTGGGTCTCTATGATATAATCCCAAAGTTCAAAGCAGAAATAATCCGTTTTACAGCCTGGCGCATAGAACTGTTTCGATATCTACGATCGTATGTCCTTCCTACATTCATTCTTTACATTTGAGCTTTGAATAAAAGCAGCTGAGGAACAGGTGTCAAGAGAGCTTAAAAGAAATCACCAGATGGAGCAATTACGATGTTAAGATATCTGATTTGAATAGGAGATTCAGATCCTTGTTTTCTTGATAAAAGTGCTGCATGATTCTGGCTAGAGGTTCGCTGAAAATTCTCCAAAAGACGCCCGTAGTGCACGGCGTGGGCATTCTGACCACAGGTGTTCTAAATGTTATCAATACATGTGCAACATCTCAACATTTACCCAATTTACTATTCTGTTTTTCAACTTTTGGGACCCATGCATAGAAAAACGGGACCCTATTTGGAGGGTTTTGGGAGGGGGGGAATCCTGTCCTATTTTACTCTATAAGATCTATGCTGTCAGTCACCCGTTTGAAATCCTGTCACCAGCTGGCTTCCCAGCATCAATGGGCTTTTAAGAAGTTTTTTGATGATGAAGCTAAGCAACCTTGTTGGCTTGAGAAAATCAGATATTTCTTTCAGGTAACAACAAGGAAGAGAGACTTAGGCATATAGAGCACTCAAATGGTGGTGGAGCTCACCAGCCAGCTCCTGATGGTTGAGCCTTGGTCCAAAAAGTAGACAGGAGAGCATCACACTGTTGGGTTACATTTTTTAAGTTGGGTGCAGTGTGGTCTGGATGGCAGGCAAGGTTTGGGGCCGATACCCAGCGTCATAAACTGGCTCGCGGGATGTGTTAACATCACCTCACCTTTGGGGAAGGAGTTGGTGTAGGAGGATGACCTGACTTGATATAGCTTGGCTTACCTTCACACACAACCCCGGCTTCTTGAGCCAGACTCCTGGATAGGGGCTTGACTTGTCCACCGAGGAGAGAAAACACAGTTGAGATGTGTGTTTTTTTTCTGAAGGCAGCTTTGTGAGACCCAAGGAACCGCTCCCTCAGCTCGCGATTTCCAAGAGTTATGACCGCAAACCAAAATTCCACCTTCAGTTCACTCTTTATGGAGATTGGACCTTGGCTACAACCGGGACCCTACTGTGGCAAGGTGAAGTGTGGGGGAGTTCGTTGACCCAACTACCCTGGAGCAAGGCTAGCTGGGAATTTCACCCAGGGAATCATACACTAGTTTCTAGTTCTGCTAACCACACTACCTTCCTAGGTGTCACACAATTTGAACAAGCTTGAAAGTCAATATTGGGGGAGGACTCATCGCTCTTTCAGACCTGATTGTCAGTCCACTTCTTGTGCCATTTAGAATACCTCAGCCTTTTCCTCAATGCTAACACGCTAACCCCTCAACAAAGCTCACAATTGGCTTTATGCACTCTGATTCTTCAGTTATTTTTCCATTTTCCTTGCGAAATCGGTAAATCGCGTTGCCCTGATTTGACAGCTGGCACCGTCATGAAAGTGGAGAGAAAAAAATAAAAAAATGGGGGACGTGCGGGGTAAAAATGGGTGTGTTTCGAACGAGTGAAGACATCCGAACATTGTGTTGGCGGGCCTCGCCGCGGCTCTGTATTAGCTTCACCTCGTTATCGCTATCGCCCTCCTCCATTGTGGCATGACGGCCAGAAAATGATTAGAGGAACGGGTGACAATGGAGGCAGAGATTTCTGCCGACACCCGGGGCAGTGCCAGTGTCAGGTACAGCAGCATTACACTCAAAAGACGGGGCGCACAAAAGAGCCCCCTTTTTTACTTTAAAACACGCACGGGGTAGTGGGGGGGGGGAGGGGGGGGGGTGGGGGGGGGGGGGGGGGGTTCCAATTGACTCCTTCCAAGCGCTTCATCGTTCCCTCAGGTAATCAAAGAGAGAGGGATGAGAGCTTCAAAAAGGAAAGGCATTTTCACTCTTCCACTCTCTTTTCTCCCGGCCCTCAACTCCTTTTTTTTTTCTTCTTCTTCTTCTGAGAGATGCGGTGAGAACAGGAAGCGAGGTTGAGGTTGTTTCCCACGATGAAATTTGTCCGTGTGAGCGACGTGGACTCTGATGTAGTAACGTCGAGGCATTATCTCATTTATACCCCCCCCGTTACTATTCTTATCTCAGTGCGTTCTCCTCTCTCTTTCCTCCTCCCCCCCCCCCGCTTCAGCCTTACACAAAGCTATCTGCTCTGTGGACTTTTCTGACTATTTATGTCGGACAAGGTCAGGATCGTTTAAACCGCTCTGCCTCTCTCGGCCCCCGCAGATGAGATAGCGCGAGAGGAAGGAGGGAGAAAACGATCGATTCCAGTCGGCGCGCAGATTTATTCCCCTCTCGCTTTCCCCCTTCATGTTTCCCTCTCGTTCTCGTCCAGGAGGGGAGGGGTCACCGCTGCCTCTCGCTAACCCGCCAGGCTCATCAGTCTCCTTAACACCAGAGGCGTTTAAAATACAGTAGCAGCCCCCTTAAACTGGCCACTTTTCTCCCGGCCCCATAGAGAGCCGTCCTCCCATCAATCCGGCCGGCTCGGGTTTCTTAAGGAGCGTGAATGGTGAGGCCTGTTGAGAGCGGGAGAGGAAGAGGTTTAGACAGGGGGAAGTGGCAGTCTGCATCTTTCACGGGGGCATTTCACAAATGAAGTGGGGCACTTATTCAGCCTGGCGTGTGTGTGTGTGTGTGTGTGTGTGTGTGTGTGTGTGTGTGTGTGATTGCGTGGCAGGCTCTCTTTGAGAGCGAGAGGCCAAGCGTTGGCTTTGGACGTCGCAAATTTGTTGATCTCACCGATTGCGAGGTGATTCTCGTCGAGGATCGCAATTGCAATTGTCAGCTTTTTTTTAATTATTATTATTTTTTCCGTCCCTTTAACTGCGGATCTCCGTGTTTGAAGAGCTCCGGATCCATCCAAAAACCAGGATGAACACTGATAGCTAGCTAGTCAAACCCACCCATGTGTGTGGAGACTGATCGTATCGTCTCGTTACATTCATTTCGCGGCGAGGTTTTTCTCATAGACGGTCGGTGTTCCGTGAAGCTGCGACTCGTCGAGCTTTGTCTGAGCGAGCGTTTTGGAGAAAAAGGCTTCGCATATGTCTTCTTTTATTGTGCGTGAGAGTGTGTGAGTGTGTGTAAGTGTGTGTGTGTAATCTTCTGCCACTCATGTCTTGGGTTACTGTGTTTCTGGCTGCATGATAGATGGCTCGGCGCTGCCCCCGGATGCCCCCGCAGCCTCTGCTGCCGGACAGCATGTCACCGCCAGTTTCCGCTAAATGCACGCGTCGGCGTTTTTTTTTTGAGCGGGATGATGGCCACGACTCTCAGTTTTGCCTGGGCCGGTTCCGACCCCCCACTGCAACAGGATAGGTGGGTTGAGGATGCCCTGGCAGTGTGTTTGAAGTGGCAATACGCTCGTGTGTGTGTGTGTGTGTGTGTGTGTTAAACTGAACAAGGTCCATGTCCTGCTGAGTGTGGCGGCCCCAGCCCTTTCCTGTCCAGACCACACGTCTAACCAAAACCCAATGTGTCCTCATGTTTCTCTATGTGTGTGCTCATGAGCCTTCCTGTTCAGGAAGGACCACAGCTAATAGCAACTTATTTATGACGTGATAGATTTTGATTAATCCTACCATTTGTAATTCCAGCACTTCAAGAAAATGACACATATAATTACTCAGTCCACAGTTACCTCCTCCAATGGCTTGTTGCTTCCAATTTACAGTTAAAAAAACACCTAAAGGGGCCAAAGTTTAGAGGGATTAATCCATTATTTGTTTTGATTACGCGAAAAATTGTTCCATACAGAAAATGGCTAAACTAATAGAACAGAATAACCTTGGGTTTTTGTTGAAGACTTAAGACTGAAATGGTTTTGTCCAAAAAGGAAAAAAAAGAAACTCAACAGATCTTCACTGAAGAGCCATGAAGATTGATTAGAACCTTTGTTAAAATAGGAATAAACACCACACAATGATTTGAAAAGGAAAATTCTTGCTTACAAAACGTTTTCAAAAGTGAAATGTTTTCTTTGTCAGTTTAATACTTCCATGCTTTCATCGCACATCCATTCTTTTCATGCAGAATTCAATTTGACGTTGTCCTGCTGAAAAAAAGCACGACCTGAACAGGACAATTCTTTGTCTGGATGGTCAATCAAGCCACAAATCAGTGAAGAGTTTTGCACTTTTCTTTAGTTAATCTTGAATTAGATGTAGTGATAATTTCTTTAAAAAGTTCACTGGTGTTGCATTGCAGATAAGGGCCTTTTTGGTATTATCTGTTATTATATGTAATCCTCAGTTTCTTGCAGTTCTCATGCAGAGAAACGTTGTAAATTGTTGGTGTATTGGCCCATCTTCACCTTTAATACCAGGTTGTGTCACTTCCTTTTTGGGAATTGCCCCAATTAGTAGTGAGCTGGAAATATCTCCAGCCTTTTGTTTCACTTATTCTACTTGTACCTTTTTCACTTGTAAGCTTTGCAAATGTGTTACAAGCCAAATAAGCTGAAATATTAAGGTTCAAATAATGTATTTGTATTTTCTGTGTTCTTTTTTTGCTTACAAATGGACAATAATAAATTCTAAGGCTCCAGAACATAATTTTCATTTTGCTCCAAACTTAAAGTTTAACTTTCTTAACAGCTAAATCAAGACATTTGACTTTGACTCCTCAGTCCTCCTTTTCTTGTGTGTCATGTTTTTCCATTGAAACCTCATTAATAAAAAGCTACCTCCACCTTTCCTCGCAGATCGGGGACAATTTTCTTCCCCAGAGCACAGATTCAAAGATTTTGTCGCCGATAGGCAAACAAACAGCAACGAGAGGAAAAGGAGAACCGAATAGTCAAATCCCCCCCCCCTCTCCCCCCGTCTCCCCTCTTCCTCACTATTCTTCCTCCTCCTTCACTCCAGCGCTGCCAGCAGACAGTGTGTTTCTCAGTGTAGTGGAGATTATAGCCGGGAATGACAAGCACGCCGTCTGATACCATATCCGCTCTGAATTACAGATCAGCCCTTTTTAAATGATAGTTTAAATACTTGCTGCAGGCTGCGAGTTTTCACAGGGTCTTATTTCATTGTTATTATACTATGACCATATTTGTGTTAGAAAATCAGTGTTGGCGCTTATTTAAATGAGGGAGAGTGGAAGCCGATATGCACTCCAGTGTGTTATTTTACTGTGCCACTTTGGAAAATCCCTCAATACACCCCCCCCCCCCTCCCCCCCCCCCCCCCCCCCCCCTCCTCTTTATATTTCTTACAAACACCCACTACCCTCCCTTTTTTTTATGTGTTCTTGTGGAGAATTAAAAGGGAGCAATGAGAAAAGGACAAAAGAGAAAGGACAAATTGTAATTAGTTTGATTTTTGTGTGTGTGTGCGTTTAGCGCTCGGCTGTGAGGTTGGTGTAGCCCATTAAGGGTTAGATTCCCATACAGAGAGGCGATTGTGTCTTTCATTACCGCTCTTTTAGGTTTGAATGTTTTGTGAGGGGTTGAACGACCGACTGGAATTGTTTCGCCTTTGCTAATTTTGATCACTGAGTAAACGTGGGATTGCACAAAAAAAAGTCTGTGTCTGTCTCTCTTAAAGAAAGAAAAGTTAAAAACAAAAAACCTGGAGATAGACCAGGTGAGCCCAACATGGATGAAGAGGTGCAGTTCTCCTGACGGCGTACTGGGTGGCGCTGTTGCCCCAGCGATGCTCCATCTTTTGGATAAAAAGGGTCCCCTCGGTTTCAGTGGAAGGCTCTGAGCTCTTTGTGCTCTGGCGTTTCATGATGGGATTCTCTGGAGAGCAGAGGATGGAGAATGACACTCCTTCCCCTTCTAACCCTCTCCCCCCTTTCCTCCTCGCTCTCTGTTGGAACACACCCCAGCCCGGACACACTGAGAAATGAAGACGCCTGTTCCACATCCCGCGCTGGCTTGTTTGACAGCGTTAACACTTATTTCCATGTGTGTGTGCATTTAAAAAAAAGATGAAATGCAGTTTTATTACAAAATCAGCGAGGAATTACAACATGTCTGCCTGTGTCCGACTCACTTTTTTGTTATACATAAAGTCATTTTATGTTTTCCCACACTCCATAGTCGTCTGCACACATGCATGTGTGTGTGTGGATGACTGTACGTCCACAACACTAATTATGCTTCTTGTTTGTTTATGGGGTCTGAGAGAAAAATATGTTAAATAGGCCAAAGGGAAAGAAAACACAGTCATCAGGGCCAAACCCTTCCATAACTGTGCCTAAGTCTATCCTAACTCCCTACGTGCATCTTTCTAAATGCGTTTTGATGTTCATATTATGGTCAAAACAGCTGTCACCGCTCATACTCGCTCTTTTTTTGTTGCGATCCACGTGTGTAGGTACAACAATTGTGCTGATCAAAGAGTGCGAGGGCTGATATAATAAATTCAAATTGTACTATTGTACTAAAGTGTTGAGAGCTTTTAGTCATTGCTATACCAGCTGTAACTTATTTGAACAGGCTGGCAATTTAGAATCCCTTCAACTTCAATTTATAGAGACTATCTTCCAAATAAATTATGCCCTGAAACCTTCTGATACAATTAGAAGCCCTTAGTTGAAGTAGCTGTGGTCCATGTCTCACGTTTGAATAACAATATTGTGCAGGAAGATAACAAAAAAGATCACATTATATGATTGTATTTAGATCCCTTTCACCCAGGATTAAAATAGAACCTTTCCAGTCCGATTCCAGCTGAACATCTAGTTAATCTGCATTAAACACAACATCACAACATTTTAAAGTGACATTATATCCCGTTTTGCTTGATATTATAACTGCCAAATATCTACAATACTGACACTGAAACAGCAATAGTGATGCTAATTATAAAACATACTGTATACACACAATAGCGCCCCTGATACATAAATACCAATAATAATTGAAACATTGCAATGATAGTATTACAATTAATCCCTAATGCTTATGCGCAGGCTGCTAATAAAAACCTACATGCTGTCTTCTTGGAGTCTGGTCAACATGTTGCATTATTTCAGTGTTCTTCTTAAAAAAACACACACACACACCAGCGTGTGCCAGATTTGATAAATTCTACAAGAGCAGTATTCACTCACTGTCTCTTTCATACGGTTTCATGACATAAATCTGAGGTGTTCCATTCTGACAAAGCCACACATGTTCTGAAACCACTGATCTGAGTAATTCAGAGAGTAACTGTGCAGACAGTGGAAACATTTTCGGCATTAGCATCCTGCAAAAGTGGACTCCTGCTCTAATGATGCTTACTTCCCTCTTATTTGTGTATTTTTCCACGAGCATATTAGTGCCTTCTTGGCCTTTTGAGAGCCATTCAACCACGTTTGTTGAAGTACATTTTTTTTTGTGTGTGTTAATTTTGATAAAAACCGCATTTTACAAACCAGACATGAGACACCACGTCATTTGTTAGTCATGTCAGAATTAATTGTGAAACTGCGAAACATGTTTTTTTTTTCAGGGCTTGTGGGTTTTCAGAGAAGAGAGATTTTAAAAAGGTTTTTCTGGTGCAAAGGTTTGATACCTCCAAGTTGCTTGTATGGATAGAACTCTAATTCTATGATCCAGTGAGTAATCTATTGATTCTTTAGAGGTACTGTACATGACACAAGTGCATTCTTAGTATGCGCACCCCCCCACTCGTGCTCTCCCATTTCTGTTTTTTTCTTGATCTCTCTTCCTTTCACTTTTCACCATCATGCATGAACATAAAGGGATGTAAAACACAGACTGCATGAAAATGATTCAAAGGCATGATGTATACTGTGCATGAACTGTGCAGCTGAGCTTGCACATCGATGCTGAATTTTTCTCTAGAAGTTATGGATCGCCTTAAGGCCGCAGATGAAAACCCATTAAATCGAACATTTTTCACTTTCCTTTGCATATTGTCACGGTTTGGTGAGCACCCTGCATTTGCAAAAAAAAATGTCAACTTGTTCAGCTCGGTTATGTAAGGAAGCCATGTCTTGAGGTTTACCAAAAACATCTTTCTTGGGTTAATTTCTATGATTTTATCACCCCGGTGAGAAACACACGGCATACAACAGCGTCACTTATGGTTTTGCAGTTTGCTTTTGGCGGACCTACTGAGCAGCTTATAGAATCCGACATCTGTGTTTGTCAGAGAAATCTATACCCAGCTTTAACCACATGTTTGAGGTTAAAAATGACTTCAAGCGTGAAATGTTTTGTTGCTGCATAGGAACTTCCGTTGAGAAAAGCATGGGAAACGTTAACGTGATGCCAACAAATGTCATTCCTATGTTAAGCTAAGTTTTTTATTTTCAAACTTTTCTTCCGCATACCATAAATACAATTTACCGAGACACGGAGATGCTCTGATACACCAAAAGCTTGAAATGCAAAGAAATGACATGAAAAATAAAAACGACCCCACGCTTTCTTTTCTTTATCAATACTGTTCTTTTAAACACATTTTTCAGAAATACTTCAGAATACTTTACCCTAACCCTTACGATGTGCAAAGTTACCTGTAATGGGCCGGCGCCTTAATCAATCTTGACAGCAGAAGGCAGCATTATGACGCAAAGTATCATTTTGAGTCGAACCTCTTTGACCTGTCAAAGATAATCTGTTAATACCCGCTCAATAATTCCTGTAACTAATTTAGATTAAAAGCCCATCAGCACTTTATGGGATAGAAAAATGTTCTCCTTAGCAAAACTTTGTTTCAACACATTTTCTGGTACATTGTTTCTAAAGGGGAACAGAATAAGTTATCCAAGAGGCTATAATATAGAACTATGGAAGCCTGTCAATCATTCTCATGTTATTTATTGAAGGTTTTCTCTTAAAATATGTATGTATACAGTATGTATGTATTTTGAAAGACAATTGATTTGCATAAATTAATTGATTCAGCTTTTTGTTGATACACTGGTTGTTATTTTCAGAAATAAAGCACAGTGTCCTGTGCTATTTCTTTAAATGTTTTTGCATCGTTCACCAGTTGTTGAGCAAAGCAAATTTCTTGGTATTTTCTCTTGTTTTCCATTTTGTTTTGATCAATACATTTTTTTCTATATGAGTCAAAGGTTCTGTCATGATTAATGTAATTTCGCCACAGATTCAGTTATGTGTCAAATTAACTGTCTGACCTCCTTTTAAATGACACATTTTTTCCCAGAATGCGACTTTTATGCTACTCGCCCCGCAGAGCTTGTGGGAGGATGAATATTCAAATCCTGTAGCTGTTGATTCCCACACTCATTCACCTTTTTCCCACCGCCGGGGTGTGTGACGTCCAAATGAAACAGAGATATTCATGGCTCCTCTCCACGAACATAAAGACCTGGACCTCCTGCCCTGGCCATTCAATTAGCCACAGTGGCCAGTGTGTGTGTGTGTGTGTTTCTCTCCGTGTGCGAGTGCAAACTATTGCCCTGTCTGAGCAGCCAACCTCAACTAAGGGCCAGGCTCAAACATCGGCTTAAAGCTAACCAGGTCACAGCTGACGGTGTGAGAAACAGGACTGTGCACAGTTTAGTGTGTGTGTGTGTGTGTGTATGTGTGTGTTTGAAGAAAAAGGGAAAGCTTAAATCACCTCAAGTCAGTGTTCAAGCAGGTGTGTTCCTAGAAAAACACCCGATTGTGGGACAGTTTGATGTCAGTTGAAGTTGGCGGCGTTGTCGAACGAGTGACTTGTAAATGTGTGAGTTTATGTGTGAGTTTGGTTTGTTTTAATCTGTTTTTTCTTTCTGTTGGGGGCAGCATGCATGAGTGCCAGCCTAACCAGTGCAACCACATCTTTCAGCAGGATGTGTCGTTGTTTGTAGAGGTGGTCGAGCTGCACAGAATTTCTTCCGTTGTCGTTTTATAACTAAATCCCGCTTCTCTGGTATAACCCTCTCTTACTGCTGGCACATAATGGCAAGTTATGATTGCCGTGTGACTACATGACAGTGCAGCATTTAAAGATTGAGCATTTGAAGGTTATGAAAATATGAGTAATACAAAAATCACTGGATGGTTCTCATCTGAAGGGTTGCATGTGTATTTTTGTCTTGTTTCTTATCTCACCAGAACAATCAAGTGTTCTCACAAACTAATTTGCATGTGGAAATTTCCATAATCATTGTGTGTAAGAGTTATGGTTTGAAAAAGACTGCAACCTTTGACACAAATAAAGTGTGAGGAACATTAATGCGATGCTTAGGGTATTTTTTATTTGAAAAATAAATCAGGCGTAATCTGTGTAAACGCGGACTATCTTTGACACCTGTAAATTAAAACCACAAGTCCTCATATACTGATGCTTTGTAAGAAGGTGTGCAAATGTGAAAAGCTGCATGATAACTCTAATTACAGCCTTACATCTAATGTTGCGACACAGATGGCTCCTGTGAGATTCAGAGGATCAAGATAACAATACAAACTACATGCCACAGGCTTCTAGAGGTTGGGCAAATGTTTTCAGCTTCTGCTGTTCATGTAAAATGAGTGTGAATGTGTATTTCTCATCTTGATATCAGTAGCTTTTTGCTGGCTAGGTCATTAAACTGGTGGTGTATGTCTTCACTGGCAGAGCGTAAAGGTTCATGCCTCAGAACCTGTTATTGCCATTTAACTACCTTTTATGAAACTGCTTAACATTTTGTTGGCACTTGGCTATGACTGACTTCCTTGCTGCTTCTTCGTGGTCGCCATCTGTCTACGTGACACCGATGTTTTTTCGCATCTGTCCCTGAAGAACCGCTATTTGACTTTCTCGTAGTTAGACACCTTCATCACTTTACAAATGGATCGACTCCATTCCCGGTGGCTTACGATTGCTACACTTTGGAACCCGAATCCACTTGGCGTTCGTTCACGACCTGGACTCTCTGATTTTGTGGTTAGCCAGTTTAAATGGATCCCCCCCGCTTTGGCAAAAGTTTTATTGAAGCAGCTAGGTGTTTGTGGGGCGCATTTGGATCTGTAAATGTGTATTATGTCGGGTCCCTGGTGCAGAACAGCTCTTGCTTGAACGTCTGCCGTCGAAATGGTATCACTGGTTTCTGTTTTGGGAGATCTCTGCGGCCTGCAATGCTTCTTTCTTCTATGTGTTGTTTCATCTGGGCCCTGGGTGGCCTTTTATTACCTTAGACAACTGGAATTCCGGAGTTAAAGCCATTAGGGCTTTGCTACATGGCTGGGAACCCATTCTCCGACGGCGGTCAAATGGTATCCTTCCTGACCTGTCATCCCACCTTCCCCCCAGCTATTCATTCTTGTCTACAACTAGCGATGATATGAAATTCTGTTTCTGAACACACTACAACACTCTTCGTTAGCTGGGATGTTTATCCATTCATCTCACAACATCTGCACGCCTTCCCTCTTACTGCTATAATTTTCCATTAGCATTGCCCCTCTGGTCAGTAAATGTGATGCTCCCGTAGACCCTTTCATCTGTACATCCAAGTTCTCTAAGTTATAGACAAGCACACCTCCGGGGCATCTGTTTAGACATTTTGAGGAAATGTATGAAAAAGACACAACACTTTCATCACCCCCCCCCCCAACTTGACCCACAGTCTGTGCTCCTCACCCCTACACACCTCCCCCCCCAAAAAAAATCTTTTTGCCATTGACAGGCATTTCCCGCCATCAGGGACCGTATAGTGTGTGTGTTTCTGCAGTCTGCCATTCCCAAAGCTGGCGGAGTGTGAAAACATGTAATTGCTTCATGAAACCTAACTAGGTGATATGAATAATCTGTCAGAGGAATGGGCGACCCAGCCTCCGTGCCAATCACTAAGGTGTCCCAGTGTAGCGAAGCGTGGCCAAAACCATACCTGTCCATCTGGAATGAAAAAAAAAAATCTGCCCTTCAGCCTCCCCTTCCCCAGCCCCACACTGCCGTTATCAGACCAAAGGGCTGAGTGTGTGGGAATTCATTCGGGACCCTTCATGCCACCATGATCAAGTCCATATCAGATAGAGGCCCGGCTGCTGATTGGTGTGTGCTCGTGTGCGGCGTCTCTGTCTGACTCAGAATGTAAAACTCCTCACAAGACGGCAAGAGCAGAGACAATAGCCAAGTGCAATTAAAGTACTTTTGTTAAGTGGAATGAAGGGACAAACCAAACTGTTCAGCTGGTGACAAACATATACAGAGGGGGAGTTTCTGTCAAGACAAAGTGAAATGATCGTGGATCCAAGAGGATAAAGCAACAGTTGGAGCGTTGTTGAAAGTATTTTAGGCCTCCATGATATACGTAACATTAGCATGTTTCACGTGGTGGCAACTTTGTCTTTACAGGAGATCTAAACGAGCTTTTGTGGCATTAACGTCATCTCATGCGGTTTCATCCTGGTTAATATATTTCTTACTGATTTATATTATTAATACCATTGTGACACGGTGGTACAGTCACCAAAATGTTGACTTTGGGGCTCTGCTTGTACAAGTGATACCAAGTTAAAATGCAAAATTTGAACAGAGTGAAAATCCAACACTTGATTTATTGGTTTCCATAGCCATGCATTTACAAGGCAGTTATGTAGCTCTATGTAGTTTGTATGATTATATAGCCAAATGAAAGAAAACAACATATTTTTTGGTATGGCTGTTTAAAAAAAAAAATCACAAAATCCTTATCTGTTTTTTTTTCTCGCGCAATATAGAACTATCCACGCCGTATTAGAGCAGATGTAAGGCAACACAGAAAAATAACACACACCTACATGTCTCTTTGAGTCATCCCCAGATTAGACTACCCTTCACTACAGCCAATCCCCTTCATCCGCCACGTAAACCCAAGTCACTCTGCCCGTCTCACCGATCTTATCTGGTCCATTTCATTTACTATGCTGAACTTGGCCCCCCATGTGTCATTACTGAACTCCCTCACACACACGCACACTTGCATGTACACATAATGCACAAAAATATAGGTATACACTTGCTTTTTTTTACCCACTATGAGAACATGTGGTGTTTGCTTCATAGCTGGTGTGTATTATCTGTTGAAATGCATGTATACCTTTGTGTGCGCACATGGGTGCTCAGTGGTGTGTGTGCTTTAGTGGCTGTATGTGTTTGTTTTTTATCAAAGATCTTTAAGCTGGGTCATGTGTTGTTGCTTCACATTTCATCATCCTGCTCTCTTATCTTGTGTTTTCATACAAAACTGCTGTAATACTGTTATAACACACACACACACAGACACACACAATACACCAGACTCCCACCACATAACGGTAAGCTGGTGAGGAGCGTTTGTAGGAGGGAGAATGAAGGAGGAAAAAAGAGGCAAAAGAAAAGGAGGGAAGCAATGATGGCAGAGGTAGGGGGGTAAGAGGGAAGAGCGAGGCAGCCTCTAGCTAATGTTTTTTTTTTTTTGTTGTTGCTGATGTTGGTGACTGATGTGCTCAACGCACACAGAGGCTGGAACCTGCCCACGACGTGAGGAATGAAGACTCTGATCGTTCGGGCAGATTATCGTGTCCTCGGACACAGACATATCTCACCATCCACGCTCCACGTAGTGTTGTTTTGTCTGTAGAGTCTTTTAAATAGGACTGTTGTCTCAGCGCTCACTCACTGAGGGTCACTGCATCACACCAGCTCATATCCATCCATGTTTATGGAGTTGGAAGCTGACAGCGGCACGAATATTGCACTAAACATTAGAATGTCCAAAAACGTAAAGCCTTATTCTACCTTTATACAACCAAGATGGAAGAACATTTGAAATCAATTTTGGAACACTTCTGTATAAACTGGATTACGAAATGGATAAACGTAATGGACAAGACGAACCCTCCGAAGAACCTACAGAACCTACAGAACCCACAATTGTTATGCTTAGATTTGTTAAATTAATCATTTAAATGCTAATAATCAGCAAGCGAAATAAATTAAAAAGAGCAAAGGGGTGGTGTTTTCTATATCAGGCATGACTTGATTGTGACGAATATATTCATTATGGAAAACACAGCCACATTGCACAGTAAACATTTCAGACAACAAACTTTGAAAACACATGGCACCAATACAAAAAAAAAAAATATCCTAAACCAAGCTTTAAAAACCATAAATATGTAAACAAACTGTAATTGAACTGTGTTAAATTTACACAGTCAAAATGGAGAAAACAATCATTTAAAAAAAGTGATAAAAGTTACATTTTATATCTGTCCAGATTCCATAGTCAGTTAATCAATTTGAATAATAGAGTTTTTTTTCTATAGAGCTTAAATACCCACAAATGATGCTGCTTATAATCATCATTTTAAGTTGCTGTGCTCAGTGCATACTGTTAGGACCGTTCCATTATTAGCCAGAAGGGGGAGACCACGGCCATTTGCAGTACCAGTCACACCTGTTTCAGAGATACTTT
This sequence comes from Menidia menidia, assembly GCA_907169785.1. Taxonomy (NCBI): domain Eukaryota; kingdom Metazoa; phylum Chordata; class Actinopteri; order Atheriniformes; family Atherinopsidae; genus Menidia; species Menidia menidia. The sequence goes on along the minus strand of CAJRST010011113.1, from coordinate 6,641,486 downwards.
ACTTTCATTCATTTAGTTATTTTACACACTTTTTGTCATTAATCTATATTTATTTATGTACATACACGTTCATTCTAAAACTGGCTCAAACACAGTGGAGACAATTAATTTCAAAGTTGAATAAATGAGTTGACTGAATTTACTTTACTCATTTACTTTACCATTCAACTTCTGATCAGCTTCTTTGCTGCCAAGCTACTTTTGCCAAAATCAAAGGTTTTTTTAAGGCTAAAAGAAATGTAGCTGTGGTTGCTGCCTGTTGGTAAATAGCTTGCAGATTTCAACACATTGCCATCTACTGACTAGGCGTAGAATTGTAAATGGAAAAGAATGGATATCAACTAAATAATGGATATTATTAACATTATCTTAGGATTTTTGTTTTGAAATCTTTTGCTGAGACACATTTTATAAAATGAAATATTCATTTCTTTCAGGGACACGATTATATTGTTATATATGTGTAGTACCTAGTTTAGTTTTTTTGCTCAACTTTTAGGTTGTCATGTAAGAAACTTCTGTTATTACTCATTAATCACTGTGAAAGTATTCTTTCATGTCTATACTATGAGTGACACAGATAGAAAACAGTAAACCAGTCAATTGAAACGAATTAGACACACAATAACCGTCAGGAAGTGCTTTTGATATTCGAAGTAATAGATTTTGATTCTAGCATAAAACAAAAAAAAAAAGCCACAGTACAGTTCGGCCATCTGGGTCAGTACTGGTAATCTCCCAGGTCTACAGCGAGACTATTTGCCCTAGGAACATCCTGGACTTTGCTTCCTGTCTGAGCATCTCAGGCCCCACGAGTGTCCAGCCACCCCATCCGGGCTCACGGGAGCTTTTTCCCCTTCGCAGAAGCTGATTGGCCCGCGGCTTTAATTGTCGACGTCGGAGGGGTGGAAACTGAGCGCGGGGGTGCATAATGGCTTCCGATTTTGGGGAGGAAACGAGATGTAAATGAGGTAATTATGTGTCTTAACAAGGGCAAACAGCGTTGACATTCTAGCCCTGGAAACCGGCGTATTTATAGCTCATAATAACCTTAAGTGGGACTGGCTGGAAGGCTGTCAAGGGAATTATAGCCGTCTGAACAGCTCTGCTTTTGTTTTTATTAGGGTCAAGTGTTTGAAAAGGCAAGGTTGGTCTTGGATTCTTCCATCGAACGCGAGTGAAATATTGACAGGCATAGCTTTAAGCTTTAGTGTCCCCCACTGACTTTTCTCAGATCCCCCTTTAAGAATGAATTTGGATAGTTTTGATGCACAAAGTCGAGGGCAAAACTTTAACCCCCCCACCCCCCTCCTGCAGAGAAAGCTGAAGAGGTCTACAGTCGTGTCAGCCTTTTATCTGAAATATATACAATAGAGAAAAAAAAAGTTTTCCCTCCAACATTTTTATGTTTGTCTAACTAGTTAGTGCATAAAAAGAATGAATTGTGAGTCAGTGAAAACAAAGAGCGTTCCATAACCAGATTGAGTTTCAGTGATTTTTGGCTCCTTCCACTCCAGTCCCCTCCCTGCTTCTGAAGACTGAACTCGGCCAGTTATGCTCCTTTTGTTTTTAAAACATGACATAAAAAGGTTAGATGTAAAAAAAATGAATGAGCTGAATTGGAACCTAGTTTGAAGGAGGCCAGCGGGCCTGTGGGTAAATGTTTTGGCATTAGGATTTTGCCGAGCGCAGCAGAAATGTATTTTTTGATGGGGTAAGCACGGGGAGCTTTGGAGTTCACCCTGTTTTCACATTCCCTCATACATCCAATTCCCTCCCCGACAGATTAAAACGAGACTTTCGACAGCATTTCTGCATCGCACAGTAGGATTATCATGTGGCACTGAGGGCTTTTTTTTTTTGTTGTTGTTGTCAGGAGCGGAAATGTGAAGATACAGCCAGTTCATTTTCAAACGCTGGACGTTGGTTTATAGTTCTTTTGGTTTCTGTTTTTTTTTTTGTCTTTCAAGAAGGGGAAATGACAGGACGTTCCTGTAAAGAGGGATTTCTGTTGTGCAAGAATAAACTTTGCATTCACCCGAAGAGAAACGTTCCTGACTGATGCTTGGGGTGTTAGTCAGGTTAAGCAGCGTCATGCGCCTTACCTGTAAACCTTAACCTGCTCCCTTCCTAGATACACGTATTAAGCAACCCCCACCTCCTCCACCCATCGGTCTCTCTTTCCAGTGGCACTCAGCCGTTACGTTCTCAAGGGAAGGGCAGACTGCTGGCGCCACACTGTTTGGGCTCTCGCTGTATCTCCATACACACACAAACGCACACAAGTAGACACACACGCACAAACACACACACATATATGAATACATATATACGCCCGTGCAGGTACACAGGTACTCGCACAGCAAATTAAGCGTATTGTTGCATTTCCTCCGGCCTCGACGGGGTTGAAAAGTCACTCGGAGGTTTTGTTCTCGTACTACATAGGGGCCCAGGCCACCAGATGTTTTTGCAAGAGAAGTGTATCTGTTTGGTTAAACTCTTTAATTATGTGATATGTAAATGACATATACGTAGACATATACACTTTTATGTAAGACTGTTTAAACAGTGAAATGATGTACATGCAGCTAGGAATATATATAAGAGCAGGGAGTCATTTTCTTCAGTGGAAGTTTTGATGTCGTCCAACATTACACACAAGAAGTCAATTCACATATTCAGAACTAGGTTTTAAATGTTATTTGTGAGCAAAGCAATATCGATTAGTAATACTAAACAGTTTTTAGCAGCCTGAAACTAATATACCATTCAATGTTTTACTAACTTCAATCAAATTTGTATTTCCGTCATGCTTTTTAAGATATAAAACAATAAGAGCCCTTGTAAAGTCTAGAGTTTACTGAATCAAACATAGTCCTGGACATTGCCTAGAGCAAATATCTCTATACTAATGTTTTACTTATCAACAGGTGACTTCTTAATCTGGCCAAAAGGTAACATGGGAACATATTACCTGGTTCTCATTAATTTTTCATTACAATCATTACACATCAAACTTCCAGGTTAGGTTTTGGAAAAGCTTATATTTTACATTAACTTTACACCAAATACTGATGCATAAACAATATTTCATTGCTTCTACCCCCTAAAAACGGATGCTTTAGGTCACCATTTTGTTCAGTTTATACTTGTCTCCCAGCAATTTTGATGTGCTTATCTTGAGATCAGAAGTTGATTGTTATGTTATCGCGATACAAAATGGACAGTTAAGATCATGACGCATAGTAAACAAACTTTTATTTGGCTTTCTCCAGATTATGGGGTGATAATGGTGAACTCTAAAATAGCAGCTCTTATGCAAACACAGACTATGACTTTTCGTCAAACACTGAAATACTGAATTTAACTAGCTCTTCATCACCCAGCAGCTGACTCAGCCTCTCACGGGTTGCAGAATTTTACTGAAGACTAACAAAAATAGTAGCCTATTATCTTACTTATTTGAAAAAAATCAAGGACTGACCTCTCAATAAAATGACATCATTAGCCTGGCTTTGCACCATATGAGCTTCATTATTTTCAGATAATGAACTCTTATGATTTTGAAATACCGATAACAAATGGCAAACGTGGCCTCTAGGTGTCCGTATTTGAGCAAAAGCGGAGGCAAAGTTTAAGGATAATGCTGATAAAGGACACTTGTGATGTGTTTCAATAGCTCTGGTAGGAAATGTGAAACCTCTAACCATAATAACATTACTTTTTTTTTACTACCTCTTACCACTCTTAAAAGTGGTCAGCTTCTGATCAGATGTTGGCCTCAAGAGCCAAACTCCTAACCTGTTTTAATGAATGGAAGTCAATTTAAAAGTTTGGGCCAATGCTAGTGGTTTAACAAGACGTATATCGAGAAATCCACGGTGTTTGCAAGAGTTTGTCAACTGATGCAATGGCTCTATCCTTCATAGATTACCCCGTCACAGAATAAGTTCCCCTTTGGGGTTTTTAAAGTACTAATCTCATGTATTTCCTGGCTTGTTGAATCCAGTGTATGATAAGGCTGTTCTGTGTGAATGAAATCTGCGCTTCAGCCACAAATTAAATGATAAATATCTTCTGCTCCTTTGGGACCAACCTTTTCCTGTCGATGCAGAACAGAGGTCACAATTTTTCTTTGATAGTTTCAATTCAAAAAGCATATTCTGATGTTTTGGTCAATCACTAACTGACGCAAACTTAATATAAGTGTTCCAACCAAGAAATTCTTTACTTTTTCTTTTTTTCTTTATAGCTTGCATAAGACTGCAGATGCAGTTGTACTCGTAATTTTAGTGAAAATAAATTATATTTCTTTTCTTTGATCAGAAATTATATTTAGTCTCAGTGAGTATTTTGAATACTTCTGGAATCAACACTTTGACATTAATTTAGATATTTGTGTGTTTTAACAAGAATTAGGAACGCTATAGTTGTTTTTTTCACAATTAAGAGTGTTTCGTGATTAAACTTACTTGACAAGGTTTTGTCAGTGTTTATAACGAGGACATTTTTTACTTCACGGGGTAGTGTGAAGAATGGTGTTTTCATTGGGTTAGTTTTAACCATAAGACGCAGCTTTAGCATGTGGTGCTGCCAACACAGAGACAGAAGTTTCATGTTCCGTCCGAAAACCTGTACAGATTTACATTTTGAGGGCACAATGAATTAAACACTTGTCCCGTCTTTGCTGTTGCGCGAGTGGTTTGGCAAGAGTGAATGAAAGACAAAAAAAAAAAAGTGGTACAAAAAGGAGAAAAATATTCATGACACTTCGGGTGACCTTTGTGTGAATCGCTGTCTGCCCGCCCCGAGAGTGTTTTTGTGGTTTGTAAAGCTTATTTAACTTCGGACAATAAGTTTAAAGTATGATGTTTAGGTCAGGTGAGGCAGGATTATTTTTCCAGCCTAATTTGAAGCAGTAGGCTCTCTCCCCTTCAATTTTCTCGCAGTCTCGCTTTCGCTCCTCTTCTCGTAGTAATCCGCCGTGATCTTGATCAGAGGCAGACACGAAAAGTTAAACAAATAACCTCTGATGCTTTGGAAAACATTCCCCTCTGATTGACCCGACCCTGTGGCCTCCGAGACACTCTGCCTGGGGTCGTGACCCCGCGGTGGCAGTGGCTCTCAGCGTCACACGGCCCTCTGTGTATTGATTCGGTCTCTGTGTCTCAACCCATAGGAAAACATGCAATCAAATAAAATCCAGTCCACGTCCAGTCAGGCCTCCTTCTACTTTAGACAGACTGGAGAAATCTGCGGTGAGTCTGACACTTAACGACTTCTCTTACTTACAATATGTCTCATTGAGTATTTTGGAATCAACACTTTGACATTAATTGAGATATTTGTGTGTTTTAACAAGAATTAGGAACGCTATATTTTATTTTTTCACAAATTCTCATAATTTCTTCGTTATGTTTAATCTGGTTTTTGCTATACAGTTTCAGAATAGTGGATAGAGAAAAAAGTCCAAATACTACAATATATGGGCTCCAAAAATCCTGTTCTGAATGGATCTGCCTATAGAATTCTTCACAATGTGAATTAAATTATGTGAAATTGCCCCATGAGCACTAATGGTAAAACAAACTTAACTTTTACCTCATAAACTGTGATGCAAAAAGGATCATAAAAGGGATATCGTGTAGCTGAAAAACTCTTTTATAGCTGCTTCATGGATTTTAGGACCAAGTTGAACGTGACATTATGGTATGGATTGTTTCTTCTGTTAACATGGATAATGATAGTTTATTAAAATAAAGCTATAAAATGAAAATAAATGATAATGTAGCTGTATGTACTATCATGTGCGTATGACATTTAATGCTATTCTGCCACCCACACAAAAATAGCAATAAAGAGTTTTTGAACTTTTTCATTTCAGGACATTTTAGCTGAGCTTCGACGAAGGACTTGTGAGTCCATCTTCTTATCTAAATCTACATGTTCTTTTTTTGCTGTTGGTTTGAATGTCTGAAATGCTGTTTTTCAGGATTCAGGGTGGAACTTATGACACTGGACGTGTATACCTGAAGTTTATGACCTGGATGGAGACGCGTCGCACTAGATGTGACCCTCAGATAAAGCTGTTGTGATGCATACAGGCAGACTGCCTGGAATGAAAATACAAGCGTGTTCTCGCCTTGCTGTCTGCAATGATAACAAAAAAAGCCCCCAAAACATTACCTCTGAGCATCACAGTCTGACGACAGCACTGTTAATTGTACGGATTACAAAACAAAATTTGTATTTTTTCTCCAGTTTTACTTTTTCTCCAATATGTGATATTGTACGATATTCTATGGCTATCCCATGTCTATGTCGCTTATAAATAAGTTATAAATAAGTTATAAATAGGTACTATTTCTTCTCAGTCAGTGCTTATGTGGTGACTTGTGAGTAAAAAAGAAAAAAATGTGCTATGAGTTAAATGTGCTTTAGGTTTTCATTAAATGTTCAGCAATTTTCTACCATTAACGTGACATGTAACTGTAGTTTAAATGCACTTAAATATGAAATTTCCCACATCATGTGGGTTTTCTCTCTCTAAGGGGTCATAAGAATATCTGTGGATTTGCAAAAAACGAACAACGGGACAAGAACGAGGAAGAAGAGTGTCAAAGATGGCAAGATTTCCCGTAATTATACCTCCATGGTGATTTAACAGGCAGGAAATGCATACTCTGGAATTCCCAGAGCGTATCCAGCCTACGATGAAGAGACATAAGTTGACTTCCCTTCACTTTACATAAAGTTGTGAAAAAAAACCCACGGAAGACCATTTAGTTACCAAGTGTTAAATGCCACTTTGATGTGTCTGAATTAGAAAATAAAGTCACATCCTGGCATGGCACAATTCTTAGTCTCATAACAAAATCTGTTTTAATTTTAAAACTAAATCAGTTGTCTGTGACGTCAATATTCCATCCATATTCTCGGCCAAGAAATGCTTAAATGATTAACATGTTTAGTCGCTCCCACCTTGTTGTGTTTCTGTTTTCATGGCTGCCGACCAGCAGCATGTGGTGTGTCCATAATGGAGGGATCAAGGACATTAGCCGTCCAGAAAACCTGCCTCAGAGTCACTTATCCCTCCAAGAACAAAGCCGAGGTTGGATGCGATAGGCGGCACGCATACGTGTTCTCCCGCTTATCTTGTTTATGTGATGGAGTTTTTCAAACGCAAACATTTTCTTTAGATGGCACAGTGGACCTCTGCTCTGAGATAAGTATCGAATGCAGACTTAATTGCCTGAGATAGAAGCTTATTATTCCCATTAAAGCGGGCGTTCGGGGCCTCGCTCCCCGGGTCTCTCCGTTGCCAGAGTCTTTCCCTCCCCGTCTTTCATCCCCTCCCTCCCTCCTCCTTTTCTTTCTGCTTGTCTCTGTTGTCCGTTTGATGTGGAGATGAAGGGGAGAGAGAACAAGAACAGTTTGGGCCTGAAAAGTTGGAAAAATCTGGTAACAATTGCGACGTAATGGAAGTGTTTGGAGGTCTTGTCCCCTGATGTTCTTTAGCAAATGATTTTGCCACCCCGAGTGCACCTTGCATCAGCTGTATACATTTGTAAAAACCTCCATTTCATTTGACAAGTTTCTGTTTCACATCCATTCGACCGCTGACGCTTAATCCATCTCAGTTTTGCATACTTTCTCTCAAACCTGACCGTACCCCAGGTACAAAGCGCCCGATTCTTTCCCTTTCCCTGTTTCTTCACTCCGACGTCTGTGCTGTTTTGCATGGCTGCTGCCTTTTCTGGGATTTGTTCGTCTCTGGCGGCACTTTCCCTTGTCGGTCGGCACCGAGCCGGCATTCCTTCACGGGTTCACTGGCAATGCTCAAGTGGCTCCCTCTTAACAGCCCCCCCAACCCCCCCCCCC
>CAJRST010011113.1:6588057-6633205 GCA_907169785.1 Menidia menidia | reverse complement strand
TTTTTTACTTTTTCCCCTCCGTCTCCCTCCTCGCCGACTTCTCGTTCCCGCCCCTTCATCCAGTCCGGAGCTGAGTCAAGCTAGGAGTCACAGAGACCGTCTGGACACGCAGGGTGGTGAACATCCTGCCGAGAATGACGGGAAAAGTCTTTTATGAGGGCATTAGCTACCGTGTTTTTATGTTTTAGAGGTCTTTCCTACAGTGCGTTATTCTCTCTCTGCTTTGTCAGCTCACGCATAATTTCTCTGCCACACGGGCAGTTTAGAATACTCAGGAGTGGTTTCATTAGCTCACAAGGTATTCCCAAAGGCTCGTGTTTGTATTTTAAGGAGTCATTTTGGGGTGGCAGTGGCCTATATTTGAACAGTGTGCCTCCTTTGTGTGGTACAGACAGGCAAAGGGTCAGAAAGAAAGATGGGGAGACATGAAGATAAAGGGCCACAGGTTAGGACTTCTATTCAGGCCAACTACATTAAGGAACTACAGCCTCTATATTTGGTATACCTGTTGGACCAGTTGAGCTATACAGCGCCCTGATAGAGGCCACAGGGCTGATAATGTAATCTGTGCCACTATAATGCATATAAATGCAGCGTATTGCATAATAAATGAATAGTTACTTTCATTGCGAGGGGGGAATATTCAGCGTTCTCGTCGTATCTCCCGCCGTTTTCTCCGGGTGTTCGTATTCCGCCGGCTTTGTTGCGTCAAACCGCTCGCTAACGTTAATAACTGCAGCAACACAAGCTAATAAATCACCTTCACCGACCAACGTGGGGCAGCATTGTGGCAATGATGAGAAGATGTTTTTGCACAAACGCTTGAATGAACGGCCGGCAACCCCGAATCTTTCATTTCCACCTGTTCAGGAAAAGCGTAAAGCTCACAAACGCGGGGTTGCCCTTCCCAAAGTGAAGTTTTACGAGATAGGATCGGCGTTGACATTTCCTGTGTGCCACTCAATCCGGGAAATAAAACATTCCTGGGTACTTTGACATAATACTCAATGTAAGGCTGGCTCCTGCCTCTCCCTCTCTGCTGTGCTTCAATTCCGTTTTCAAAGCTAGGCTATGAAGGCTGTTTCAAGATGACAAGCTTTCGGAATATTTCAGGCAACTAGCATGTCTCACATGTCCAGGTTACGAGGATGGGTGTGGCTTCTAACGCAATTTCGGAGCTGAAATTGGGTTAGAGGCCTGGTTAGACCCTGGACAGGTTGCCAGCGCATCACAGGGCCACACAGAGACAAACAACCATACACACTCACATTCACTCCTAGGGACAGTCTTTTCTTTCCGATTCCATTCTTTAAAGATATCTTATTGACAGCTGCCCATTCATAGTAACCATTTCTTAGTAGGCTCCCGTCAATAGAAGCTGGATAATCTGAAGGTCCAGATGCATTTCTCAGGTCCAGTGTAAGATCTTAGTTGTTGTTGTTATTGTTGTTGGTATTTCTTAGAAAGGACATCAGTTTCAGACGTTTTTTCTGTTTAAGGTAGAGGTTTAAACTTATGCGTATTGCTTACTGGCGTATTAATGTAATGTAAATGATTTATCTATCAAATGATTGCATATATTTCAAAAGCTTGTCTTATTTGGAACATATCTACATTGCCAGGTAATTAAAAATACATGGAATTCAGATCAAATGAACGTTTAATTATCAAGTCAAGGACGGTACTGAAAACTTCAGCACTGACATGCAGTGAAACGGAAATTATGCGATAATACAGATGTTACTCAGGCTGCTTGACTTTGAGAAAAGCTGCACACTTCGTGACTTTACCTGTCTGCGAACAAAGAGCAGGGTGGGGAGGAGGACAGCTGTCTGCAGCTGGATCGGCGTATTTTCAGAGCCATTAGCGAGAGGAGTGTGTAATTCAGAGGGCCTCCGCTGTCTTTATTCACGTAACGACATTAGGATGTAATGAATCATGAAGAAGGCATATTGTTCCACGCCACTCTCCCCTAACACTGCTCACTTAGCGCGCACACACTCACACTCAGGTGTAGAACATCATTATCGCCCAGTTCAAATTGATGGAGAGTATTATACTGCCAAATTGATTTTCCTTACGCTGCGATCATCGTGACACAGGAAAGGAGAAGAAGAAGAAAAGACGCAATCATCAACAACTTTATATTCCAATCAGCATATCTGAGACCGGGTGAATAAAAAAGAACTGCAGCGAGAGAAAAAAAAAGGAGAAGAAGAAAAAAAAAAGGAGCCGGGGCTCAAATCATCTCAAATTGCTTTGCTTTTTTTTTTCTTCTATCACGAAATGTTACCGATTATCAGGAAACGCATAAATTGAATTCTTTTTTTTTTTCATTTAAGTAATAATTGATTTGACATTTCGGAGCACTTCAAAGGCAGTTTGGCCCGAAGGCTTTGCAGTAAATTACAGTATAAAGCTTCGGATTTACCATTAGCTGAGTGTCAAGTGTTCGCTCTGCTTCCCCTCGCCATCTATTTCTGCCCCCCGCCCCATCCCTCTCACATCTTCCCGCTCCCCTCTTCCCGTCAATCTTTTCTCCCCAAACCCTCTGAAATTCTAGTCGAACTTTATACAACTTGTCTTCCCCTGTGCTGTTTGTGTGCATTTGTGTGCCTGCGTCCTGCTCTGCCGTTTTATTGTAACATAAAGGCTCGGTGTGTTTATCAGTAAACTGAGTTCTACACAGTTTGCCTACCCCCATAATAACTCTTTTCATTTCCGTGTTTAGTTTATGTATTTCTTTTCCCTTCTTTTCTGCCCGTGTCTTCTATGCGGGGTGCAACAACAGTCGGGAGGATGTTTGATATGTAAATAGGCCTTTCAACAAAGTCCAGGTGCTATCTGTGGGTTTTTACAGGGCTGATACCTAGGTGGTGGATGGCTTCAACCAAGCACACAACTGACACCAGTTTTTTAGGCAATTTTCATTTGAATTTTTTTTTGTTCTTGAAATTTGATTTCGATTTGTTAGTGGTACAGTCATCTGGTATGATATATTATAATGGATCAGCATGGTTATCTTAGAGTCCTCATAACGTGTTCTTAGGAAAAAATACTATATCTGCTATCAGTACTATAATAGCACAATGCGATTTATTTAAAATCTAAAAATATATTTTTTTTGCATAATTGCCCTGTTGGACATGCACTATTCAGTCAATGTTAACTTATTCTTTCTTTTGTTGACTCAGATTGAGAAATGAGAGAACCTCAATAGTAGTCTTTTACGCCTGGTGATGCGGCTTTTTACATTTTTTAAAATCTCAACTTCACTTTGCATGCTTTGCCACAGTTGAATTTGTTTCACTGGTATCAATCCAGTGATCACTCGTATCTCAATAAATAACAGACACACAAAGCATCACAATTCGGTGCTGTGTTATCGTTGTGTAATGACGTACCAGTATTCAATGTTCTGAAAGAAAACTCAGGCTTTTTACATGACAATAGGAAAACAAAGTCAAACACAGTCCTGTTTCTCTTCATCTGATGTATCATTATTGATATTTCGCATAGACAAAACAGGGCCTACTGTTGAGCTGCAGCTGTGATTAATAAAGTGGTGGTGTGCGTACACATGGTCTAATAAATCCAGAATTTTTTTGGCGTATGCCATTTTTGGCTTTTAAGCATACATAAACTCGTAGTATAAATTGTGCGCAATGTATTATAAATGAGACCCCTGAACTTTTTAAGAACATTAGCATGATGTGCAGTCTGTGCTTTAGAGACTGTTGCCTTTATGTTAAAGTGGAAAAATGTGAGTTCAATGTATCAATAGTTTCCTCTCTGTGTTAAGTGTTCAAGGGTGGGGATGCAAAGACAGACCCCAAAAAGATCCAGTATGCTCCTGAATGGTTATCCCCTTCCACTAGAAAAGAATTTAAACGATTCTTGGAATTTGCAAACTTCTTTGGTTGGCTCATCCTAGACTATGTACATTCAACTACCTTTCCACTGGGCCCTCAAAGCACAACCAGGTTTCACCACCTTTGAGAGCAGATTCACCTCCACCCCAATCCTAACTGAACCAGATCCAGAGCACCAATTTATCATCGGTAGGTGGATGTATCTAATTCAGACGTTGGGGTGGTCATATTGCAAAGATCAAAGTCGGGAAAGGTTGCACTCTCGTGCAGAACTATGAGGTGGACAAGAGAGAACTTGTAGCTGTGAAACTAGCCCTCGAGGAATGGAGACATTGGTTGGAAGGCTCCAGGTAACCAGTCTTCCTTTGGACAGACCACAAAAACTTAATCTACCTCTAGACAGGCTCATTTATCACCGTTCTTCGGGAATTTTTTTAGACTTTCCATCACTTAACTACCTAGTACCAGAAATGGCAAAACGGGTGAACTCCGACAGGTCTGTTGAGCTGGATAGGATTTTTCCACACTCCCGGGTTAGGGTTAGGTCCACCTGCCGGGAGGCCATTCCACCAATCAGGAGGGGCCACACGCTAAATTTAAGGAGCCAGGAGTCAAGAACCTGTGGATCATATTGTTACGACCCTGCCGCCATGCTTGTGTATGTACACCTTTGGGGGATATTGTTTTGGAACTGTGCTGTGGCACTTGAATTCAATTTGGACTGTTTTGAATAATTCCCGTTTGGTTTTGTGTGGTTGTTTGTACTGCCTTGGATCCTCTGGTTTAGGTGCAGTTGATTTTGTGTTTTGTTTTGTTACTCTTTTTGATATTGGATTGCTTGTGTTCATTGGTTGAATCTTTCCTTTAGTTAATAAATAACTTTTTGTCATTACGAAGAACATCTGTTTTGTGTTACATCCCGTTTCCCTCAACGAGCTGGTTGTAACACTGGGTTACGGAGAACCAGATCAAAGAAGGGCTCAATTCCTGGAATCGGTGCCGTCATCCCTTCCTCTGCTTGATTAGAAGTACTTCACCGGGCTCACGCAGTCTAATCCGGGTGACGGCCAGGTGTCCACTGTGCCATCTCTTGTTGACCACCTCCTCTTGTTCCACACCCTTTATCCAAAAGTAACCATTCTCCAGAGGATTAACCTCAAACTCTCACCTACCCGCCTGCTCACACTTCACAGCCAGTGGATCTTCCCCTTCCAAGCCGAGATTCCCACCCAGATGCTGAAAGACTAATGTTAAACTTTCGTTCTTGGATTTCTTATTAACAACTTTAGCCCCTCTGTTAATTAACCACCTCACTCTGGAACATTCTTCAGCTCCTTGTTGCTTCCTGTGAACATATACCAAGATAATAAAAAAAAAAGAGTCACAATGAGTCCAACAATTGAGTCCATTCCTTTTTTTGACCTAAGCTGCGGCCTCTTTCCCTGGTAGTCATATTTTGTGGATTTTTTTTCTTTTACTCAGAAAATTCTTTTTCCATGCTTATGTTTTAGAGACACCAAGAGACTCCAAGTTGTAAGACAGTTTGTTGGTCACTAGGCTAAAAAGGACCATACTTCTTTAAAAAGAGACAGTTATTTGTGATGTGAATGTGTGAAAAAAACAATTAAATTGCCTGACATTTTTTTACACGACCATAATAATTCATGGCAAATAATAATATAAGGCCCATTTTAAAAAATGCTCAAGGGAAATAAATACAGAAAGATAAACAAGAATATTTATTTAGCCTTTTCAGCATTTCAAATCTAAAATATGTCTAATATGAGGATCCCACAGCAGTAAATACCATCAAGTAGTTTTGTTAGTCTGTTTATAGTTAAAAATTATGTTAAAATTAGAATTTATTTGAGAGTTGTATTCAACGTGGTCCAAATGAGTGAATAAAAACAGTTCATCATGAAAACTATGAAATCAGTTATCTAAAAAAGGCAACCACTTGAAGTCCTAGTTAATTCATTAAGTAGGACTATTTTGCAGAAGCACCAAGCTGTAAAAACATAGCTGTTGATATGTAATCTGTATAGATAATAATTAATACACAGCCTTGTACATAAAAGAGTTTGTATGTTCTCATTGTTTGCGTGGGTTCTTTCTGGGTACTCTGGCTTCCTCCCACCGTCCACAAACCTGCATGTTGGGTCAATTGGACACTCAAAATTGACCTCTAGTATGTGTGGTTGATTGTCTGGCCCTGTGATGGCCTGGAGACCTGTCCAACTCTCGCCCGTTGTCAGCTTGGATAGACTGGGATGGATAGGTGCACATAAATAAATAATAATTTCCATTTTATTCATATTGAAATCACAACAAATGTCAAACTTATGCTGTTTATCTAAATCTGATTCACAAACATGTTAAAAAGGAATCTCGTACTTGTAATACCTAAATTTAAGTTTGCTGCTTTTTATCTTAAAAATGATAGTATCACCACTGACTAACCTCAGTGGCATATATGTCATATTTATGTATTTTTATCTTGTTTTAATTGATTGTTTTTAGTTTAATTTTAGTTGGTTTCACGTAATTCTATTATATAAGTGTTTTTTTTTAGAGAAATCATTTTGATGTGGTATGGAATGGCAATAGAGCATTTCTTTACTGTCTAATTAGAGAATGTGAATTTTGCAGTTGGAATACAGAATAGAATGATAAATTCAGTTACTAATCTAGCAAGTGACCGAAACGAGTTCAAAATTTTACACCCTGCAAAGAAAATCTCATCAATCAGCAGCATCCGCGTGAAAACGCAGAGCAGATATCCCACTTGTAATTAGCTAAATTCCAACTCGCATAGCCTACGTGGCCATCCACACACACTTGCTGATTGTCACCTGAATCCCAAGTTAGCTGGAGGTGACACATATTGTCTTTTGGCCTTGAATTAATGTGCCTGTAAATACGTTCCTTTTTTTTTTTTTTAACCCCCGCCCCCCCCTATTCCTATTTGTTAAGTTATTCATAGAACTGCTGATTGCAAGCAGCCGTCAGAGCTAAATGAGGGCCTTTGTTATTGTTGAGTAATTAGGACAGCCATCATCGTGCTCTGAGATGACAGGGTCAGTTAAATAGTTTCTCTCTTCAGTAGTCTGGGCTGATTATGGGAGCTCAGGCAGGCCTGGGAGCTGGAGCTTGGGAGGGATGGAGGGGATGAGCGAGGGAGGGGGGGTGGTGGTGCAGATGGGAGGAGTGGGGAGGAAAGCAGACCTTATCTCAGGCAATTAATCAGAGACACTCATATTGCGGGACAATTATTCAAAGCTCACTCCTGCATAACTCAGCCCAAGGTTCCAGTGGGCTCGCTGTCTCTCTCCATCCCCCCTGGACTGGAAGGTCGGGAAAGTGAGAGGAAGGTGGAAGTTGAGAGAAAGAGAGGTGTGTGTACACGTGCGAGTGTGTGTACGTGTGTGTACCAGTCAGCTGAGGGAACTCAGGGTCAAAGTCACTCAAAGTCTACTCTTCTCTGGAGGCTTTTTTTGTTTTTCAAGGAGTTTATTCCCCGTCATGTTTACACGTATTAAGAGTTTTTTTTTTTTTTTGCCCGTCGGTGGAATAACATGGGCGTTGACTGTTCGTGCCTGAGTGTGTTGATGTGTATACGTGTTTGTGTGTTAGAGCCCAGGGCCAGCATTATCAACATTCCTCGGTGGCAGCAGGGTGGCTCGCCTGGCACCATACAAACAGGAAAAGGAAATAGCTCGACTTCAGCATGGTTATCTCCCAGAGAGCCCTCACAGTGTGCACGAGTGTGTGTTTGTGTGTGTGTATTACGAGAACGGTAGCCTGTTTAAATATGGATCCCGGTGGCAGTGAAATAGTAAACAGCAGTAGATCCATTTATTAAAGGCGTCTTCATTAATATTGCCACCATGTTTTGAGGGAGATTGAGCTTTTTTTTTAAACTCCAAACCTGTTATGACCTGATTTGACATGTCTGTGCTTTTACCGTCAAACCCTGAGCAGCGCATTACATCGCATCAGCATTTTCAAGACATATCAACAATAATAATTTAAAAAACAATTGATAAACATCAGGGCAAAGTTTTAATTTACAGTAAAAGCATATCATTTAAGTTTTGAAATGTTTCTAGTCTACTTCAGAGGTTTGAAAATATGTGGAGTAAAGTTAAACCTTCCAGAAAGCTCTATAAAAAACAAAAGACTATAGTATGATGACTAAGCATCTTCAGATCAGAAGACACACCAGAATTACTCACAAATGTGGTATTCAGGATCTGACTAGTTGTTAAGTCATCATTTTTCTTTCTATTCTCTGCTCCTAACCTCTTCCTCAATAGAGAATACTTATTTTTAAATATAGAAACAAGGCTACCTCATTTTAAAATTTTTATTTTTTCTTTTATGATGATTTATGCAGCTTAATGGGAACTGGATTTTCTAAAACTAGGATTTCACAAATTCCATTTGAAGACAGAATGCACGTAAATATATATGTATGCTCTTAAATTTCTGTGTTTTGTAAGAGATTCACACCATACCTGCTTCATTGCATACTTAAAATTCTGGGAAATTTCTGATTTATGAACAATTTTTTTTATTTATGTGTAAGAACTGGTTCTTACCTTGACACATCACTTAACGCATTTTAAAAAATAAATTGCTGACCTCGAAATGTAGGCTTTTAAGCCTCTTGAAGACATTTTTTAACAGTGTATCTGATGCAAAGATGGGTAGAGGTTGAAAAAATCAGTTTATACAAAATGAGACGCAGTTTCCCAATTGACTTACTCAGTGTAAGATTGGGACATCTTTACGTAATCTACAGTATATAATATAGAGGGATTCAGAGGATCTGGAGATATGTTTGTGCTTATGATATGATGCTTGGGATCAGTCATGGGTGCCTATGTTGTTATGGCCCTCAGGCAACATTGCATTAAAAACAGGCATGATTCTGTCATGGAAATCACTGAATGGGCCCAGGAACGCTTCCAGAAATAATCGTCAAATGCAGGTTAAATTTCTGTCATGGAAAGACAAAGCCATGGACATGACCCAGAAATACCGTTGCCTTCTGTGCACCAAACTTCCCCAACAACAGAAGACTGGAAATCTTTTCTGTGGTCAAGTCCAACTTTCTTATAGACTCTTGAATATTATTCCTAGAAATCGTGAAGTGCACATATTCGTCAACGTGTCGTGAACAGCAAATTCAAGAGGGGCTGATATTTTCAGTGAAGTCTCATCACTTTTGACATTTCTGATATTTTGTATATTCTATCATTAATCAGGCATTCTTTTATGAGAATCACAAATTGCATTCTGTTGTTGTTATCTATACATTTAAACTTCTTGCATGATCATCCCACCTTCAACAAGCCTTTCAGCCAAAGCTACTAAGTGAATAATTTTTTTATACCCTCAAGTGGGCGTGAATCAGATATTATTCAAAAGTTGAGTGTTTAAATAAAAAACTTTCAGTGTCACTTTTTTATATGTGTTTGAGACAGATGTATTTTATTTTACAGTATTTCTTGACAAGATTTCTGCTGCTGTTGTGGCCTTTTCCCCATAATATTGAGCTGTGATCGCGCTCCATGTAAAGAAACGTGGTGGTTGCATGACACTCATTGTCACTCTTGCTCAGGAAAATGACTCGAGGCAGCATTTTCAAGAGCGTTAACGAACAGCTCAAAAGAATTCCCAAAATCGATTAGAGCGGGGAGCTCCTGAGGGCGTGTTTTTGTTTTGTACATGGCATTTAGGACCTGACTTATGTGGCTACACGGTTTTCCTTTGACCTCATAGGATAAACTGTCAGTTGGATTTATTTCCCTATCATCGAAGGGTGCAGTGATCAGATTTTGGAGTTTAAACACTTATCAGGAAATGGGACCACAAGTGTTCCATTACCTTTAAAAGAGCAGAGCAGCTCTAGTATCTTCCAATAAAGTTAGCATTTTACATGTCAATATTTAGGCCTAAAAGGTAGAGCATAAAGAGCATAACCTGAGAGCTCGTGTTGATACCAGTGAGATAAGAGAGCTTCATTATTACACGAAAAAGACGGCATGCTAACGGAATCATTTTTAGCGCGTTTCGTTGGCCAGGAGATGCGCTGGAGCTAAATAAGAGCATGCAACCTAACCACGTAAACTCTGGCCGACATTCAAAAGCTTTCATCGCCTCGCTTTTTTCCTCTGCTCTCGCTCCAGCCCCAACCTGATCCACAAATGTCACCTCCAGTCGGTGTATGAAAGGAGAGGAAGACATTGAGGAGGAGGGAGGAGAGCGGGATCAGCGCGAGGGGGAGGAAGAGGATGAGAGTGTCATAAAATGCAAATGCGGCCCTGCGTCCGTTTTTACAAATTAAATGTCAGGACATAAAATATTGTCAGTTTCATTTTGCCCGCCAGAAGGATGACAAATCCATATTCTCCCTTAAATAAAACTCTTATTGCGGTGGAGGGGTAATCATGGCAGAACAAAGCGCGGTGATTAACGATAGCAATTTATTGTATCTGGCGGCTGGCGGGGTACCGGCTACAGGCAGGAACAGAGAGACATCATGGTTATCATAACTCATATCGTAAATAACAGGGCCCAGCCAATCACAAGGAACCGCCGATGTCATCCCAAATAACCTTTGATAACAATTACCATAGAAGGCAGTACAAACCCCGAAGTCACAATGTTATCTTATCCCTATTTTCTGCTTGTAGAATACAACACTATTACCATATAGATTAGACTATTTATAATGGTGCGTGTCACTCTGGGTGCTGCTTTAAGTCGTCACCGTGTATGTGTGGGTTGCAGCGTGGCGAGGACACGTTGGGGTTGTGTGTTTGCAGAGGCATGTGCGTGTGTGTGTGTGTGTGTGGATGGGGTAGGTGGACCTGTCTTTGGGAGGAGATTATAGCCCGGTCTTTATGAGGAACTGAATTGCCCTCTCTCAGTATCACACGGCAGCACATTGCCAGGGCGGCCAGTGCGCACAATGGCGTGCTGGGAGAGGAGTAGGACGACGTGTGGCTGTGTGTGTGCATGTGTGTGTGTGTGTGTCAGAGTGCTTCCCGGGTTTGGTTGGGTCGACTGGGGGCTTAGTTGAGTGGGGCTAGGGTGGAGGGAGGGAGGGAGGGAAAGGGGGAACTAGAGGAGGAGACATTAGCAGGGAACCGTTGATAAGTGTTGGAGATTAGCGCAGGCATATCTTGTCCGAGGTGTTGTTCCTCCTTGTTTTATCTGCTGATAGAATTTTTCCGATGGGGAGCAGCGATAGATGGAATGCGATGCTTCCTCGCACGCGTGCAAGCCATCTAAGCTTCCCACCCACGAGGCGCCGAGTGCCTTCCTTCACCTGAAATTGCTTCTGTGATCACTTGGAGACCCCACAAAGAAAACTTAACACCCACACACATAAAAACACCAATTGTAGCTCGGTCTCTGCATTGTAAATGGGTGAATGTCAGTCAGTTGAATCAGTTAAATCTCTGACCTGTTTGTGGCCAGCAGACCAAGTTCATAGCAACATAAGTCATCATACCATCATGACGTAATTCGTAACTCCACACAGCACATATTTTTGTCATGGCCTTTTTGTCATTGTTTCAGTTGAAATGTGCGTTTTGACTTTTGTCTAGAGATGTGTTGGTTTCCACTATTTTGTTTAATCTTCATTTGTGCTTCCCTCAGCCTCTGAATTTAGGAGGGCCTGAAGGTGAACCTCGCAAGATCATTTTGCTTCGTGTCATCTATCAAGTTAACATTTAAGGTAGCAGTTTATTCATTCGTTATTCATACCACTTATTCCTTGTAGGGCTGTGGTTGGCTGGAGCCAGTCCAGCTGACACTGGGCACCAGTCCATCACAAGGCCCCATATTGTCCTCATTTCCTTTAACCAACTGAGCAATAGCGATGTCCAGCAGTTTTGTTTTAGCCACTTAATGGTCATCATTTCTATTTCACTTGCATCTTACTAAAAGCATAGATCGTACATATTCCTATATTATTCTATTGTAGCATCCTAATAATGTTTTTTAGGGTACTTTTTTATGCAAAACCTTTTTAAAAATCAAAAATATAGTCAAGGAAATCTATACTTTGGGGGGGAAAAAAACTTCAACACTATTGAATAGGTGTGGGATCTTTTAAAAGAGAATGTAACAAAACAATGCCAACATCCAAAAGAAGAGCTTTGGAATGTCCCTCAAGAAGTCTGGAGGAGTATTCACAAATAATAGTTACAGGAAATTACATGAAAGCCTGATTGAGAAGGTTCATAATTGGTTAATCCACACTCTGATTAATATGCTGGATTTCTTTTTTCAATTAAATAAAATTTTATTTATATCGCGCCAAATCGCAACAACAGTTATCTCACAGTGCTTTCCAAAGAGAGCAGGTCAGACCCTACTCTGAAGTTATTTACAGAAGCTCACCAAAAGCAAGCACTAGGCGACACAGGTAAGGAAAAACTTCCTCTTAACAGGCAGAAACCTCGAACAGAACCATGGCTCAGGGTGGGTGTCCATCTACCTCGACCAGTTGGGGATGAAAAAAAGAGAGACACAGGGAAAGAAGGCAGGAGAGAGAGAGGGAGAGAAGGACAGAGAGAGTAGAGGGAGCAGGGGGGGGGGCAGCCCACACAGTAACACAGAAGTACAGACAAGTATAGCTAGTGTTGCTATAGGCTGGATGAAAAGTGGCACAGATATTGATATTAATCTTAATGATAATAATAACAGTAATAATAATAATAGGACTATGAACAGCAGTTGTAATTGTAGCAGAGGGTGTTGAGTCGGGAAGGAGTTATTGATGTGTGTATACTATAATAAATTGCAGCGCTAGCTAGTTTCCTAGCTAGTTTCCTCTAGGCAGCATACGAAGAAATAAAGGATGTCTTGAGTTTTGCACAGTACATATTTTCCTTCTTCTTTCATTTTTTGCAGAACCATCGGTCGTCTGTTAGCAAACAACTCATGACTCTGCATTGCTCCATGGTTCTGAAAATGGAAACCTGTGAGAATTCATAAGTGTATTGCCACATTTTTTTTAAAACTAATCTTGTTGTGTAGCAAAGATTAGACAAAATTGTCTTTGATTTTTTTGCTACATTTCGGCTCGCATTAATTCTCATCGTAATTCAAGGCAATGCTGCAAATGGAAGACAGCTGATGTGTGTGAGGATTGTATCGGCAGATGCAGATTCCTTCATTGTAGCGATGGAAAAGGAAACATGCTGGTATTAGTGGACTCTTTAATCAGTTTTGCGTGCGTTTGAGCCTTTCACGCACATACCTGTGATTTAACCTTAAAAGGATAAAGAACATGGCTTCAAAGGGCACTTGATCCTGTACTATGAAGATGAGGATAAGGGGGAGAGGACGAACAGGAGGAGAAGATAAAACTGAGCCAGAAGCGAGGATGACGAGACCTAAAGTGAGGACAAGGTGGGAGACAAAAAATCCATTCTGATGTGTATATCACTCCAACAGAAAATAATCTGTTAAATGTCCTTTTCCTTTCCAAACAAGTAAAAGTGTTCCAAGTAAAAAATAAAAAGCAAGCATTAGTACATTACCCAGTGAGCTTTAGGTAGATTAGGAGGAGGTGATAGAAAAGACAGCAACATTTTAAAAGTCATGCTCAAGAGCAGAGAAGGAGGAAGACCTCTGGGGATGTAAATGATGTTGAAGCAGTAGTCGGTGGTGAAATATCAGTGGTTTCTGGCAGGAACATCCCTGTGTGGGCTCACAACAGCTAATCTCTCCTGACAGGATCTTTACTTAAATAAAGATTCTGTCAGTTGCTGCGTGCTTTTGGTTGCTTAAGTGGAAGGCCAACAGAGGCTTTTGCCAAGATCCAAATTGTTTTGACAAATCATGGCTGACGAGAGAAAGGAGCCTTCCTACCTGTTCAAAGCTAAACATGTCCGATGGAAACACCTCCTTGCAACTTTCAGATTTGAGGGGAATCTGAGGTAAGATCTTTGGGCATATTCTTTTAAATGACTACATGCAAAAATGCATTTCTAAACAAAATACATGACCCTCACCCTCATGGATGTAATTTATTTTCTTCCTACACAGTTAGCCAGTGGTTCATAGGGAGTTTTTTCAGAACACAGTCTTGTACTCCAGAAACTTTGCAGCAGCTGCACTTTGCATAAAGCAAGAAATGGGGTTTAGTGTGTCACTTTTAAACCTACAGCAGTCAATCTCTTATTTTGAACGGTGTCCCTGCCACAGGCATTTTTAAATGGGTTATTTGCATTAATCTGAACTAAATTTGAAAAGAAACATCCATCCATCCATCCATCCATCCATCCATCCATCCATCCATCCATCCATCCATCCATTCTCTGTATGTCTTGAATAGTTTTTTATGTTTTCATTCACTTGTAAAGGACATAATAAGCTATTGTGGCAATAAAAGAGAATGAACGTGATCATTTGCATCTATTTATTCTACAAAAGACATAAAATTAAATGACAGAGCCTAATTTGTTGGCATTTTGTTTTGAATTCTCATTGTGTCTGACTAGGATAGAAATCAGTTTTCTTGTCAGCCAAAAAACGGAGCAAGCATCCTCATGAGATGCAGAAGCTGATTCGCTCAGAGTTCAGGAACCCTTTTTTCTTTTTTGTCTCCTCGGCCTCTTTCTCTTCAAAATTTCATCTCCTCTCTTAGATGGAATTCGCAAAGTGATTTTCTCCTCATTCCTCTAAATCTCTTGATCACTTTAATTTTTTGCTAGGCTGCTTCATCGGTGTCCTGGGAGAGAGCGAGAAAAGAGAGGGGGCAAGAGGAAGAGAAAAAAAGCCAAGGGGCGAGAGATAGCAAACAAGGCTGGGTGAGAAGTGAGAGAGAGAGCTGGAGAAAGCAAAGGAGAGCAGTGTAGAGTTAAGGCTTTATCAGTGAGTGCCCTGAGGTATGTGGGGACGCTGCTGAATCCAGAGAGATTAGGGGAAAAATGCAGCACATGGCAGTAAGGGGCTTACGCCACAGCTTGTATTAGTTCAGGTGAAAAGAGTATTGCTTTTACATAAAACTGGACAAATCCAGCCACAATGCATTTCCCGTTGGACCACAATGGAGTCCTCTATCTATGGGCCTCACCTCCTGTCCCCTGGGCTCCCCAAAGCTCCTCTATCTAAACAGGTAGGAGAGATTGCAGGAAGGAGGAGAAAATACTGAGGAACATGGGAGGAGGAGTAGATATGACGCCACCCCAGACTCCATTTTCAGAGTTTACAGGGGAGGCTTGTTGTCAGGAGGAGGCGATGGTGCTAATTTCCACCGGGGTCAGGAGGTGTCCTGTCCATCTCACTTTCCGAAATCCCTTTCTTTTCATGGGTTTTACAGCAGCCGTATCCTCTTACTTTTCAGTTCAAAATCAAAACAGGATTTTCAGAGGTTTTTAGATGGGTAAAAAAAGTGTCTGAATTCAAACTTGGATCTGATTTAACTAAAGTTGCGGAGAAGATTGGGTTTATAATCCCTACAAAACATTCCATATGAATGCTGCGTCTGTTTTTCCCATTATGTATGTCTCTGGCCATTCACAGTAAGTGGTAAGTGTCAGAATATAATAAAAAACAATTTTTTTTGGGAGATAGTTTGCTGTCAGTCATAATTTTCAGTGAAATCCAGTCAAATGAGATAACCGTTGTTGTGATTTGGCGCGATATAAATGAAATTGAATTCAATTTAATTGAAAGCAGGAGGTGGTGGAGTTCATAAAAGACCTTGTCTAACACATCAAGAACAGCCCAGTTAAAGTTGCTCAATTACGACAATATTAATTTACTATGTGGAACAGCCAACCAGAATGATCTCTCTCACCGGCCGAACTAAAAGTGATATGGCTTGAAAAAAAAAGAAGAAAAACACCAGCGATGAGAGCAGAGCTGATGCTGCATTATACACACCAAAAAAACACAAGAGAAAGATGTTTACCAATGCTCCAGATGTTCCTGAAAGTTACCACAAAACATGCCACTGCTGCTTCCACAAGTCAATTGTTACTGCCCCAAAGTGGTTTGGAGAATTATCATAACGATATACCCAAAAACCAAGAGGGTTATGCCAACCATGGCGTTAATTTGTCTCCAATGAATCCGTTCGTGTGTGGAACACTCCAAAACAGGTGCTTCTGGAGCATTTCTCCCACTGTTCCTGGTTTTTGTTACACCTGCCTCAGCTTTCTTTAAGAACTTGTCCCAAGCATTAGAATATTATAGAATAATATAGTGAATATTTTGAAAAAATGAAACAACTTTGCAGTGTATTGTATTAAATGTATGTTGGAAAGAATTAGAAAATCATTGTATTATACTTTTATTTACATTTGACTCAACGTGGCAATTTTATTGGCACTGGGTTTGTAGAAAAGCTGTGATGAGTTGGAAATCGTTAGTTAGTTTCAAGAAGGATTGCGTAAAGAGATCAGGGAAAAAGTCTCATCTCTCTCTCTCTAGGGGGGACTTCAGCATCTAAGTGAAGACACTGAAGTCTCCCATCGCTTTAGCAGTGACTTTTATGTAAATCTTCCGCTCTTAAGATGCGTTTATCAGGGGAAAAAAAAAATGTCATCTCGAAATACGTGGCCTGCACTCCTCTTTATCTTTCACTTGTCATGTACAGTAAGCCCAGGTAACAATGGGGCCTTACATTACATTACATGCCCGCTCTGCATTCACATAATCAAGTCAGACATCCAAAGCAGCTCCATCACCTCTCCCGTCCTCACCATTATTGGCAGAACAATGCCCTCAAAAAAGCCAAGTTGGTGATGGGGGTAAAAAAAAAAAAAGAGAGGGTCCGTATCTGCCACGGCGCTTAACATTCATTTGTGTCGCGATTAATCAATTTGGGCCCCTCTTCCTCTCTTTCTCGGCGTTTCGTCACCGTTTTCACTCGTTAAACAAAGAGCGGCGGCTGTTTGAATGAGCCGGGGCTCATCGCGATACGGTGCAGGTTAAGTAGGAGTAGCATGTTTTAGGATGGCGCCCTCGACGCTCCCCTCTCCTTCAGAAACACTTAGCCGGTGATTAGCATAAGCTGATAGCGCTATCAGGAACGTACCATTGTGGTGACCCTGAAGTTGCGCCCTCCTCCTCCTCAGCCCTCCGCCGCCACCCGTCTTACCCCCGCGCTCCCACCCCCTCCCCCTTTACTCCCTCTGAGAAGGTCTTATCTGGGATGTACAGGGTCTTGGTAGCCTCCTGGGGAGATGATGGAGGGCGGGGGCAGAGGTGGGTACCGAGGAGAAGGAGGATGGGGTGGTTGGAATGGAAAAGGAGGCGGTGTGGGGGTGATCCCATTATTGAACACCCCGTCTTTGGATGTGTCCTCTAATGTTTCTGTACCTTTTGGATGATAACTTCCAGGCAATTTGTAAAAGTACAGCTGAAAATAAAAACATTTCCATTATGCAAACCAATTCAAACAGACATATCAATTGGATGTCAGGTCACCCCCGGTTCATTCTCCTGCTTTTTTTCAGCTCACTAAAACTGATTTGACTTGGCTCATGCTGGTTTTGGCACAGAAGTGCTCAGCTACATGACATTTGTGCATTAAATGAAGCTCCCATTGCATAACCGGGCCTCTCACGCAGTGTCTTCTACTTGTTGCGTGGCGTCCTAGTTAGTGGTTCCCCTTGCCCTATTTCGAACTCAAGGGGACAGTAGGGACAGTGTTTACCGAAGCACGTTTTTTTTTTTCTAACCCGAGATAAGATCTTGAAACTAAACTGTACCCACTTTCCCGTATTCAAAAGTGACGCTGACATCATCTGAAATTCACACGTGCGCAAAAACCTCAGAAAATAGTTTTTTTAAGGTCAATATAAGGCATCCCCATTGTGTGGCAGAACTGATTAAATGTCTTGGCAGCATCCAAGCTCGCCATCACATATCAGACAGAAATTGAAGCCGTATGTGATCCTTTGAAATCTTATACGTAAAGTGTGTTGTAAAGGCCTTTTGAATATTGAAGCGTCTGCTTCAAGGTATCCGAACACTATGATCACTTTTTGAGACTAAATCTCATCCGCGAACAACGATGAGACTCTTTGTCCATGTGGCTTCTCGAAAACATTCAGAAAAAACGAAAAAAAAACAAACAAACAAACAAACAAACAAAAAAAAAAAACTGAAAGAAAAGTTGATTCACCCAAATTTTTTGGGCTCTTTGTACCTATTCGAGGAGGCGGCTGCCTCTTCACCAGCTGCCTCTAAATCACTCCCACGATACCTCGGTGAGACTCGCCTGCGACGTGAGGAAAAAAGTATGATGAAACCACAAAACAATGTGCGCACGCAAACGACACAAATGTGGCGACACATTTCTTGAAGGTAAGCAATTTCCATGCACGTTAGGAGCTTAGCATCGGGGCTGCACTATTCATATCATTTTACCATTATGATGCAAATGATAACAGTAGTGCCTGGCTCCCTCTTTCATAGGCACTTCTACTATGAAGAATATGGCACATCACACTACAGCTGCACACTTATATCGCAGCGCACACACACGCAGACACACACAAACCAAAATTTACCCAGCTCTATTGCTTATCCCTTTTGTTTGAGCTGATTGGATCTGTGGCGATCACATGTTTACCCAGAGCGCTATCTCTTGGAGAAACCTCCGTCACGGGTAGTGAAGAGTAACGTTTGCCTCCTTTTTGTGTTTTCCTTTTATTTTGGAGACGGGCACGCACACATGGTCTTTATGTATATATGCTAATAGGATGGCTAACACGGTTTCACACTGTTTGTTTCTGAAAATGATGCAACTTGCCAGACATCCGCTTTTTTTTTTTTGCTGATGTTCACATTTTCCTTTTTTTTTTTGCCTCTTCCCTTTCTCGTGGCGGGCATTTTGGAACGAGCGAATGAGAGCGAGCAAACGGAAGAGGAGGACGAGAAGAGAGCAGGGAGGAGGGGAAAGGAGGGAGGAGAAAGGAAGAGGCGAGGGAGGCGTGTGCTGGGAATCCACAAAGGTTTTGTAATAAATGCATCGATGACAATAAAAAACAAAAACATTAAAGGGAGAAAAGCTGTGTTTCTGTGTTAAACAATTAGTGTTGCAGCATTAGAGCCAATCAGGAGGAGACAAAAGCTCTGCAGCAGCAGGGGTTTACCCCAGACACAAAGGCACAAAGACAGATGCTCTGCAGCCCAGCCAAGCTGCAGTACCACACCAGCTTTCACTGGAGCTGCACGGAACCACATCCACTTCCATCTGCAGGTCTAATAGTAACGCAGAGAGCTGTAACAAGAACATTCATAGTCCGTAAATGTTGCAAAAGCTAAGCAATCATAAAGATATAAAGGATTATGCAATTGCATTCAGCATATCCTTAGTTTTAGCTTGTAAGGATCTTCAAATTTTACAATTTTACAAACCTTTTCCCCCCTTTAAATCCAGTTATGGTACCAGATCATCTTATTTTAAAGACAGGATATATCATTTGTTTAGAAAATTGAATCAATCAAATGCAGCTCTGCTAAGTGATAGAACACTGAGCCCACTGAGCACATAAATGCTCTACAATAACTTTGCTACAAATCATCAAGATCCTCAAAACCCAACTTTGATAAAAAAAAACATATTGGTTATCATTCCAATGTATCTCCTCATTGTTGCACACCAATGAAAACATGTGAGACACCACAGACCTAGTGTTAAAGCACTTAAAGTTTTTGCACTTAAAGACAGGTTCAGCAGCGGGTGGGAATTGAAAATATGACCTCAAAAAACATCAAAATTCTCATTCGTCTGAAAGAGGTTGAGAAAATAGACCAGCCCGTGGTGTGACAAAAAACTGGCGTGGGAGCATAACAGCAGATAAGATCGCACTTGCGTGTGACACAGATGACTCTCTGTGACCATCTCCACTCACATGCCCACGTGTATATACATACATGTGTCTGGTGTGTGTTTATTTCTTTAGCCAGGGAAATCTTAAAGCCCTTATCATTTGGTTAATGAAGCCTGTGATGAAGCTAAAAACAAAGATTGTGCGCTCTATCTCGACTGACAGCGTGGTTAGCTTTGTAGCCTCTGCAATCTTCTTTCCACTGAGTTCAGATCACATTCTATCTCTAGGCCTATGTCCCTTACTGGATGAAATGTGTGTCAGAGTGGATCAACTTTGACCCCTCGTGCAATCGTCTGACAGAATGTTTAATTTAGTTTGCTGTTAAGTCCACAAACACGGTGCGCTTTGCCAGTGTGCGGAGAATCAGGGTCACATATGAGCAAACATGGGTTTGCGGCCATATTGTTTTTGTTCACTAATAGCCTTGGTTGTGGGCACCAGAGCACATGCGTTATTTATTTGAAACAAGACTGAAAACAATTGCTAAGAATGTTAAAAAAAAAAACTATAGACAATGAATATATTACGAGGCCATTTTACCGGATGGCAGTCATCATGTTTGGTTGGGAAAGACTATACCGTACACATAATATCAACTATATGATATGATGAGAATTGGGATTTAAAGGGCCAGTTCGTCTAAATTACAATGGGAAAATGTTTTTAACCCAGTTGCTCATTTTATGAATGTTTGTGAAAAATATGCTCTCTTTGTGAATGGATCAATCTCCTTATATTTGCATTTTAAAAGAAAAAAAAATCTTGGTTAATCCTTTAACCTCAGATGCCTTTCAGTCACAAGCAGGTCATAGTTGTGATTACACAAGTACAGTAGCCACAGTACCACAAAATTACAAATAAATTCAGGGATGTTAGTCATAAAGCTCCCGCATCCTGTGTGGTCATTCTCTTCTTTCAGCTCCCGTCGTACCATGAATGTGTGTAAGACTCAGACGCTGAGTGTGTGTGTGTTAGGACACCCCCCCCCCCCCCGCACCCCACTGCACCACCATGGTGTGTGTTACCACCCCAAGAGAGGCCAACAAGCTTACGCACACACACACACGTAGACACACAAGCGGACGCACAAGCTCTCTCTGTATCCTCCAAGACAGAGGTGGTGATGGCGTAAAGCCTCATGTTTAGACTCTGCGTCTTTGTTCCTCCCCGATGGTGCCTCCTCTACCTGCATATGAGGGAGGAAGTCTCCGCTGTTTCCACTTTAAAGCCAGGAAGCGTTTGATTCCCTCAGTTTCCTCCGCGACTAAAAGCCCATTTCATCTTTTCTCTGACAAAACACTATTATTCCTGCGGCCTACACCCTCGTTGGCCCGGCCTTTGATTCCCCCCTCGCCCGTTGTGTCGGTTCGGCCACATTGTCGCACACTTGTTGCACGCACACAACAGAAACACCTGTCGCACTGTCAGACGCGGAACAAATGATGTCAGGCATCTGCGTAAGAGGTGCCATCTGTTGTGCAGGTGAAGCTCACAGCCAATCGTTGCCTTCTACAATGTAAACACTTCTAAAACAAACTCGTACCACCAGGAAATAATGACTAAGTAGTTGTTTTACTCTATTTTATTAACATCTAAGTTTATTTGCTGGAAGCTACAATCCTACTTCTATTGCTAGATCTTCAAATGCATTGTAGGATTTTGTACCTACATCATGTTTCATGGAGTACAAAACTGACGACATGGATCTGGAGGGTTGCTTGGCATGTCTTGGTAAGTGTAAAATATCTAATATATAGACCTTTAATTACCTACTTTGGCCAGCCAGGCACAAAGAAACTAAAATTGGTAAGATGAGACGACCACTCGGGTTACAGTGAGGTGAGGGCTACCATACGTCCTCTCCTAACACCTTAAAACAACTCTCTATCGATGCCCTATTAACTGGGAGCAGTCTTGGGGGGGGGGCTGGTGTCAACCCCACCTACTGGCCCAAACCTTCATGAGGTCACAGAACTGACAACTGAACAGGCAAGACACCCACACGCCAGCCAATACCTTTGGCCCTTGAAGATGGGGCTTATCTGGAAGTGCGGGTCAAAGAGCTGTCAGACGTGTGGGCTCAGCGTTGTGTATGCATTTGCGTAAACCGATACGTGTGCATTGTGATGCTTGAGACAGGCAGTAAAGACTCAGATAAGACGTAAAAAATGAGCCGGCCATCTGAGAGCGGTCAGTTAAAGTTGGGGTCAGTGGCCCCCCGGCAACATCGCCCGGCAGAAAGTCCGGGTTTTTAAAGTGATATTTTGAATATACAAATTACTGAGTCGTTCAGCTGTGAATTTGATGTATAGGCAGACATCAGTAGGTTGGGGTTAAAGAAATGTGTTCAGAATTGAGTGACATCAGTTGTGACCGGTCAAGTGAATGGTGCTTAAGCTGGTTTTCTCAGTCTACTCTTTTGGGAGAAATACAAACCCCAGTGTATATCAACAGCATGCTTTCATCAGGGTGGACATCTACATATGGGAATAAATGTAGGTTTGGGTATAATTGAGACTACTACAAAAGAGAAAAGAAAGGAACTAGAGGGATTTTTTCATTTAAAATTGTTATTACTTTTTTTACCAACTGGTAAATATATTAAATGTATGTGGCACTTCTCTTGTCAATTTGATAACTGAAATCATTTTCATGTTGCATCGTGTTAATACAGATTGTGAATCAAAAGAAAAAAAACTGACCTGACACGACCTTTGTTTAAAACGGTTGAATGTGTAACAGCATTATTTGCTTGAATGTTTGAGATAGTGCTTTTTTATGTATGTCAGATAGATGAATAAAGTTCTAATGTTGGGTGGCATACATTTCCAGAATCAACATCCATGTCTGAACCCAACCTAACTTCTTGCTCCATACTCTTCTTAAAGCTATTTTTCTTTTTTGGGAGATATTTAACTTTGATCTCAACACATAATTGGCCCCAAGCGGCCAGCCTGAAGGGTTACATGACCAGTATTCCTTCATCCTTAACATAAAGGCCTTATGCTCTTAATTTTGGTCTTCCAACCTCAAATTGTGCTTAGTCATTGCTGCTGTCTCATCGTCTCAAATTAAAACCCTTGTTGCTATAGATCTACTTTGAGCTATTGTTTTTTAGAGTGATGACATTCACAGAGACCATCCAGTTCAGCCCTAATCTACTATGTCGAATAGTTACATCAGTCCCCAGTGCGAAAGATGGTTTGACACTGAATTCGTAAAAGCGCTTGGATCCAGATCTCGACATGAATAAATCTGCATCTTAAAATTCAAACACGCCCACATTTGCATGCCATGAAAATGAGAAGTTGTAACATTCCAACATTATGATGCATTATTGGAAAGTGTCACAAAAGTTATATAATTGAACCAAAAGAATAAAATATATAATGTGATGTTACACTGTACACTTGTCTTGAGTATAGGTTGGATTACCAACCTGTCTAATTAGTGGCCAAAGACCTTTTTAGAAATGGGTTGTGGTGGTGGTGTGGTGCTTAGCACCATTGCCCCACAGCAAGAGGGTTCTGCGTTCAAGTCCCAGAAACCAGGAACCAGGACCTTTATGTGTGGAGTCTCTATGTTCTCCCTGTGTCTGAGTGGGTTCTTTCCGTGTACACCAGCTTCTTCCCACCGTCCAAGAACCTGCATGTTATGTTAATCTGACATTCTAAAACTGTCCTTAGGAGTGAGTGTGAGTGTGGGTGGTTGTTTGTCTTTGTGTGTCTCTGTGTGGCCCTGCCATGCACTGGCAGACCATCCATGGTGTACCTATCTCCCACCAATTGACCACTGGGATATGATCCAGTCCCCCCGCGACCCTGTTTGGGAATAAGCGGTTCTGAAAATGGATGGATAGGGTTGTGGATAAAAAAACAAACAGTTTCGAAAAGATATCAAAAGATGGTTGCTGGATGGAAACACGTCGCCTGAAGCAAAAAATGAATCATAGATTTTAACCACTGCAGTGTCAATTTAATGTAATCTCAGATGCCCTTCTAATCCATTTTGTTGAACAAGGTGCAGTACACCATTCCATAAACCACGTAATAACAGACCGGGCGCCCTCGAATTTGTCAGCCATTCAACCTATTTCTATAGTGGATTTTAAATCTTCTTTTTTTAAAAATAAAACATTGCGAGGATATTTCCCGTTTGTTCTTGCCACGCGCTGATGACACTATTATTGCAATGATATTTCTCAGCCTAATGAAATCTGCCCTGCCATGCACTGATGGAACACTGTTAACTTTGATCTCACAATTAAGTCTCCATGAACAGCTAATAAAGCATAATCTGCTCTGTATCTGCTTGTCTGCGCCAGAGGCGCTGAAAGCCTTTTAGCATATCTTCACTCTGGCTCCTGACTGACACTTTGTTGCTCTCGGCTGAAACAGTGACTTACTTTATCACGCCCCAGATAATACAATCAAGTATTAAAGAGTTAGAAATCAAACGGGATCTGCATCAGTGAAGTGGGAGATGAGTGGCAGATGCCTATGGGGCTTCAGGTTATTTAGGTCCTCTTTCCTCTTTTTCATCCACCTCGCTTCTACTTTTAAGTAGATATCTTACCATCCCTGAGCGGAATACAAAAAAGGCAGACCTGCTTTTTTGTAGCGGTTTTCTCACTGGGAGGCTGGGCCCCTTGTTGTTGGGGGCTATTTGGAAATATCTAAACAGCCAAATCTTCCATTCTGGAAGTACAGCTTGACGTCACTTCGTCTTTTGATAGCTCCCATAACCTTTTGATACTTTTGGCTGTAATATCCCTCCACTCGGATCTGACTTAATAACAGGCCAAAACAGTAAGATTTTTGCTCTATGATAAGGAAAATTGCAGCCTTTTATTTTTTGGGATCTGTTCCTATTTCCTCCCTCTAAAAAGAAAAACAAGAAAAAGACGAAAAGGAAGAAAAAAAAAAGACAGACGGTAGCAGTTTGGTGTTCTATGCCGCAGAATTGATAAGAAATGTTTTCCACATGAGTCGGACACTGATTGTAACAGCACTTTCTTCTTTCTAAGCCAAATCTGTTAGGCTATTGCCCGTGCACGGTACATATGGAACAAAGTCTACAGTCATGTCTGCTTTGGGGAGGAGCAAACCCTTCAAGGTACTTTTTCAAAACATCAAACATGTTCAAAAATCCATCAAGGCCTTAATCAGTAAGGACTTTGTCATCAAGAGACTCTACCAAGTAGAGGAAGGCCACAGAGTTGCTCTGATGAGGTTGAAAGGTAACCCTTCCATCGGGCCCTCGTCGTGAACTCCCGTCACAAAAACAACACCGCTTTCCTCTGCCCCCGGACATCACACTTTTCATCTTTCCACCTGCTGTTTTCATTGGAAAGACACACTTTGAGGTCTGAAAAGGCCGTATCACCAACGTCACCTGTTCTCAAACACAACAGTTTGGGCTGGATGGATTTTTTTGTCTTAAAAGAAAGACAAGCAGATAAGATTAGGAGGCATAATGAGCAGAGGCTGAAGTCAATTGGCCGGGGCCACGATATTAAGAAGAGGCTGAGCGAGTCCTTGTGGTTTCGTGTTACTGTGACATTGTTTTTGGGGACTTATTGCAGTGTTTAATTGTGAGAGGGATGCACTTGTTTAAAACGCTAAAGATGGGGTCGCGTGCATTTAATCTACCTGACTTCTGTCAGGTTAATTTTTTTTTGTTAGTTCACATGACACATAGTATCCCACCCATACTTTAATTATGCATTTTGGTTACTAAATCAACTGCATTTCAATTTACATTAGTTTTCTTTATTCACATCTGATAACAAAGCAATCACTCTTTTCCTTTGATGAAAAAAAAAGAAGAATTTCAAAGTGAATACCTCCAGATATCAGATGTGATCGTGTGAGAGTAAGCAAAAAGGCATGTAAAAGCATAAAGGTGATAAAGCTTATCTTCTCTTATAATTATTATACGGCTGAGAATCAAAAGCAGTCAAACTGGTGATTCCTTGAACAAGTGTACTTTAGCTCATTTTCAGATGCTTAGTAAATTGCTTTATTTTGCAAACTCTGCCGAGTAGTGTACGTTAGAAGATGCTTGAGTCATAATCCTGCATGGTATTGTTGTCATGGTAGCGACTGAATAGTGGACACAGCTCTTTTAGCATGTCATTTTATAAAATGTGCCAGTTCATGTGTGATTTATCATCGTTTGACACGCATTTTGTGACTGTGTTCATGTGAGACTGTGTGATTGGCAACATCTCTGCTGTAAAGGCCTTGTGACCTTTTGCACCCAATATGTTAGGAGCCACATCTCCGAATGAAAAGCCTGATTATTTTTACATTTTTAAACCCTGACCACTTTGCAATTCACCAAGCACCATGTAAGCATGCGAAGAAATCTTGAAATGCATAGAAATGATGGTCCAAACAGGCCTTAAGTGTTGTGACATGCCAGTAAAGTTCCGTAGCGGTGAAAATATATTTGATGGGAAAAAAAGAAACCACGCTAACGTGAAAAGGGCACCAAGCTCGTTTAATAGCACTACAGCTTCCTTTCAATTCTAAGTGGATTGCCAGCAGTCCTTTTGGAAGTTCAAAAACTCCAACTTAAAGTTAGATTCTGCTTATTTTCTTTATAAAACAATATCCCGGCCTTTCATCAGATGCGTTGGAACGTCTTTAGCCTGTGAGCCACAGCTCTATCTCCTCCCCCTGTGGATCTTCTCTTTCCTTTATCAATGTTCTTTAAACATCAGCTTTTCAAAAGCTGTTAGGGGTGTGATGTGAAAAGAGGGCAGTTTGAATATTCTGAAAGGTTTAAGACATTTGAAAAAAAAAAGAAAAAAAGAGACAAGCCTAAAGCATCATCTGCAATTACATTACTCGTTGTCAAATATGTTTGCATATTCAGTGTATTAAAAAAAAAAAAAAGACCTGCTGGATGTGGCTTAATTTAAGCAGCCTCATAGGCGACATGCAAACTCTTCAACAATGTGCTGGAGAGAGATACCTTATTAGCCCTATTATCGTTATTCCTCAACCAGATTGTTGTCCTTCACCTAACTTACCACTTTATCGTGTATACACAGACCAAATGTACTCTGCAAAGAGGCCCGTGGCTCCGGGCTCGGTAAGAAAGTTGGTTGGTCGGGAAAATACAAAATTGGGGCCCACCGATGCCAGGGCTGACTGAGAGAGTGGGCTACGTTCTGACAGATGTGGCGCCGTGTCAACCGAGAGGCAAAGATGTCTGGAATTAATGAGGCCAGGTGATGGAGGGGAAATGAGCAGAGCTGGAACCGGAGCTCTCGCCTGCAGTTCGCCGGAGAGACCCGTGGTGCTTCATTTAAATAACCGCCTTGATCTCACTGATCACTTGGCTAAAGGCTAGTTAATTAAAACTAACAAACAGTGCATTAACGCCCTCGCGGCGCGCCGACACCGTCAACCTGGTTGTGTGCAAGCGGCCCCCCCGGGGAGACGGGTGCAGCATTGTGCATGCAGGTGAGGCAGAACTGTTGATTTGAAATGCCAAACAGAAAGATGGCAGTGGGTTTTCTTTAAGCGCCCATGATTGAAAGCAGAGGCAATACTCGCTGCTGTCAGGGCGAGGAAAGGTGTCTGTGTGCTTGTGTGTGTGTGTGTGTGTGTGTGTGTGTATCCTCTGAATAAAGGCTACATACCCACCTAAAAAGGCCAGCCTGGAGCTTTATAGGCAGGCGCTTTGATCAGAAAGGCTGGCTCACCATCTTCTTGTGGATGTCTTCACTGGATGCTGATGATGCTCTGCGCTGGATTCTCTGTGGAGACACGAAGAATAGAAGGCAAACGCATTCAGATTAGACGTCTAACTTGTGCTGCGTTCGAGCCCGTGACGTTCAAGCTTTTCCTTTTTATGTTGTTTTCTCCACAAAGAAGCTTTGGTAGCTTTGATAGAATGTATTAATGTTGTAACATCTGAAGCATTTCTTTCTTTTTTGGTCAATTTGGGAATTGCTATCAATAAGATAAATGGATAAATCAACAATTTTGGTCCTCAACTTTCTTATAAAGCAGAATAATTATGTCAGATTGTTCTTTTTTTAAGGTATGAAGGTAACGTTTACAAAAACTGTTTTCTGTTTTGTGGAGAGTTCCACAAATCATGGATCTTCATGGATTTTAATGAAATCAAAATGTCCTGAGCTTTCCTGTACATTAATTAACTCATTGACAACATTTAAGGCACTTTTAAGACAGTTGAAACACACACATTCATGTCTGAAACTGAAAAAGTGGAAATATATTCTGAGGATGTTTGGAAGGTTATCTAAAAAGTGAACTTTTTGGCTAAGTGGACTTATTTACATGATGATTACTCTTATGATACAGTGTTATGGTTGGATAGTATTTTCTGTTTATTTCTTCTATTTATGAAAGCATATTAGACCTATCCTTACATTATTAAATGTTTAAAATCTAGTAACATTTGAAAGTAACATTTTTTTTGTTAAGAACATTCAATTTGTGTGGGTACTTTGATTTAAGTAAAGGATTTTTGAGGAAAAGGTTCCTAAGGATGTGATAGCCTACTTTGAATTAATCCCAGAGGGAAATATTATGTTTTTGTTGATTTACTTTACAGGTTTGGGCACAATGGGGAAAATCCAGTCATAAAGAAGAAACACAAGATGAATAAGGTGTTTTAAAAATAGTTCATCCTTAATGAATGAGAGTCAAACTAGCACTTTCAGCAACACTTTTGGCAGTTTGCAGTCCTTTGGGAAAAACCGAGCACAGTGTTTGGAATATTTAAGTAGATTTAGCTCAGTATGCTTCTCCAAACTATACACGCAAGACATGTTCCCAACTGTTTGTAGTGACTGATGGTCCAAGTTCTTTTTTCAATGCTCAAATGATTTGAAACACCACCTTAAAAGTAACGAGTAACGTCCCAGACTTCTCGAAAAAAGGATGAAAGCCGTTAGTTCTGAGGAAGTAATATGTATTCTGTTTCCTTCTGAGCACCGGGGCCCCCTCTGCTGTGTTTGTGAATGACTTTGTGACGACCTCTGTTGCAAATGTCCCCCCCCCCCCCCCCCCCCTACACCCCCCCATCCCTCTCCTTCATTCGCAGAAAATGGAAATGGCTTAGCACTATCGTCGTTGCCCTGGCAACCATCTGAGTCCCCCATCTCGCGGTGGAGAAATGAGTTCTGAACAGGCTCAAGAGAGGCAGGGATTAAACATGATCCTGCGGACGGACTGTCAATCAAAACCACAACTCTCCAACCTCCTTCTGTTCACCAAAAAAAGTCAATAAATAAATCTGGAAACTAAAAGGTGCATTTTTTTTTTTTTGGTATTATTTCGTGGTCTTCGTTTTTTTCTAAAGTAAAACAAACACAACTGATGATGGAGCTTTTTTTCTTCCTTCCTTTCTGTCTTTCTTTTTTTAAATTCCTCTCACTTAAAAACAAACTGGTTATCCTGCAGCAGATTTAGCGGTGGTCGTTATATTCCAGCACCGAGAGGCGATGGATTAATTTAATTAGCCCGGCGAAGATTAATGACAACTCATAGGCCTCTTGTAGATAAGGCTACGCCGGTAAAAGGGATGTGGCGTTTTCAAACATGTCTGAGCATCTAATCTGGGAAACTTCGGAGTGTGGATCAAGGTAGCTTGTTTTTACTATAAATGTATGAGTTATCTTTAAAGTTAAACAAGAAAAGAAACGCATATATATCACGATATGAAATAATGTGCCCTTCATAGCAACCAGCAACCTGCACCTGGTGCAGCATCCCGCATTTTGAGCTCCAAATGTGGGTTGATGCACCAGGTGCTGTATCTCCATTCAACTGATGCTGCCTGTAACGAGAAGGTAAAAACAAAAGTAGCCTATTCATTTTGTGTTATGAATACTAATCTATGACACTGAGTAGGACAAAATTTCCTTGCCTTTTTAAAAATTTTAGCCTGTGTATCACTTTGATGATATCTTCCATCTAAGATTTTCCCTTTGAGGATGTGTGTGTAAAATAACCATCTTATTCTCAGCACAACCTTTGTTTTTCTTCAGCGTAACTTTTTTCTCTGAAGGAGAATGTGGAGATTCACATAACAGCACATTTGTGCACAAGTACTGGTAACACAACCAACACGAGGATACTATTACTTGAATAATGCCAAGCTTGGGCTTTTCTTATTACTATTTTTGCCTATATTCTCAAATCAAACAGAGAAATAGACCAGGGGGTCAAATTAGTATGAATAAAATATCAAGTTATTGGGAGTATATATTTTTTTAGAC
This sequence comes from Menidia menidia, assembly GCA_907169785.1. NCBI lineage: Eukaryota > Metazoa > Chordata > Actinopteri > Atheriniformes > Atherinopsidae > Menidia > Menidia menidia. Next base: position 6,603,191 of record CAJRST010011113.1, on the reverse strand, counting down.
TTTTGTTCAAACTATTGTTTTGCCTTTAAGCCAATCAAAAGCACATTCTGCCGAGTCGGCATCAGTTTAAAACTTTCATTTCATGCAATAATCTCTCTTCCTGTCGCTTTTCTTTTATACGGCCTACTCGCGTTTCAAAAAAAGGCTCAGAGTTCATCGAATGGTGCTGCAAAGTCTCCCCGTGGATCAGTTTCCGCCTGTTGATGACTGACAACGCGGACTATTAGTCAAGGAACGGCAGGCTGTCGTTAAGGGGTCGGCCCGTTCGTGGGTCATTTTTTAATTCCCCGACTCGACTGGTGCGACCTCTTTAGTGGCGACGATGACAGCTGAGCTCACGAGTACCGAAAAAAAACACAAAAAAAACAATAGGTGGGTTCTCCCGGAGAGCCCCTGGCCGCGCTTTGGCGCGTTTGGCTCTGTGTGGCGGAGTGGCTTACCGCGTTACAGTAACGCATTACTGGTGCCAGGCTGGCAGGGGAGAAAGGGAGGGCGGGGAGACCCAGACCCCGTGCAATTCGATATTTTGCCTCTTTTGACAGTCGTTTAAATGGTGGCGGGGTGGGGGGGGGGTATGGAGAACCCGATAGCTGGGGACTTACACTCCTCCAAAGGCTTTCAGGACACTTTAGCCCGGCTCGGCTCGGCCCCGCCGCGCCACTGAGTCGCCAGGCGGGGTGTAAACGTTAAACGTTAGCTATTTGCTCCGTGGATTGCAAAGGGGGAAGCCACCCCCCCCCCTCTTCCTCCCCCCTCCTTCCCCCTCCTTCCCCTCTATTCCTCCTCTGCTTTCTTTCCACAACCTCACAAACAGTCATTGACTAAAGCAGCTTAGGGAGCCCTCCTAATAACGAATTAAGAGCAACGGAGAAGTTTGGAGGGGGGAAAAGAGGAGGAGAAGAAGGGAAACGTCCCGTAATTGCCGAGGCATGCGCCAGACAAAGAGATCCTGACGCGGTGGAACGGGAGGTTATCTGCCACCGTTGCGGTTCCTTATCAGCGGATAAATATTTGTATATCATGGCCCAAACGGGGACTCTGTGAAGCCCTGTTGTGATTGTTGCGGCGCACGGCGATCGTACACAGAGATAACCAACCAGGCCCACTGTATGCGTCCTCTGCAGCTGCGGCGTGGGGGGCCGTGGGGCTCCCCCGCAAAGCCATTTTCAATTATGAGGTTAAAAGAGTGTGTGTTTTTAATAAACGACTGTTCATTAAAGAGGGAGTACATTCTCCCCCCCCCCCCCCCCCACCCCCCACCCCCGAAGATAACAGGCAGGTTGCATTGTGCGGATCTCTCCCGGGAGGACTCCTGAATGGATGTTTGTCCCCCAAACTCCCCAGCCTTGCATCTCATTAAAGCTCATCTCCACATCTCTATCTTCGATATCTGGCCATCGCAGGCTCCCGTCGGCCCCCCGTTTGGCCTATTTCTGCGCAGATTAGGATTTTTTTTGCTTTCCAAATCGGGTATATTTTGGAAGCTCCGTTTAGGGGGACAACCAAGTGAGAGCAAGTTTTGAAAAAAAAAAAAAAAGATATGAAACCGTGGAGTCCAAGTGGCCAAAACCAGGCCAGGATTATAGTCTTCCCGGCCAGGAAAGAGGAGCACGAGATGGAGTCGGGCGGGGAAGGGGAGGCGCATGGAGGCTTGTCTGGCATCCGCCTGTAAGTGTCCATCCTCGGTTTGTTTGACATGGCACGAGTCCCCGGGTATAAACCCGATAAACATCTGGCGGCGCTGCCAGGACATTGGGATATGAGGAATTGGATGAGGGAGAGGCTGCAAAAAAATCATAATGAGAAGAAACATGGGGCTGGAGTGGGAGGAGAAGAGGAGACAGACAGAGAGAGAGAGAGACAGAGAGAGAGAGATGCTGATCAGCTAATTACAGCTGCAAATAAAATGCAAATTTATCCTGGCACGGCTAGCACGCCCGAGTTTAAACATAGCGCCATCCAAAAAACTCAAAGCTGCTCTGGCATGTCGCCAATGATCACTTCCAAACAAAGGCTGATTATCCAATAACAATGAATCACTATATTATTATCGTTATTGCTATTATAAATATCATATACCTGGCTTCTGCGCGCTACATCCTGGTGGGTTTCAGACCAGACTTCCCACACCCACTAAAAAAAAACTGGAGGAACAGAGTGAGACAGGCAGAAAGAGAGAGAGAGAGGAACAGAGAGAGAGAGAGAGAGAGAGAAAGAGATGGCATGCGTCCCACCACGCATGATGATGCTAACACCAACAATCCAACAATTACAGCTCCCCAACACTATGGCCGCTATTTACAACAAGTCCCCCCCTTCAATCTTATGTAGTGATTAATGATACATCGCCAGCCAAAGATTAATCATGGAAAATTAAAGAATGTTGGACGTGATCGCGAGGAAACAGAAGCCGTGGCCAGATCAGGTGGGATGGGAGGGCAGAGGGAAGAAGGAGGAAAAGGAAGGGAAAAAAAGCGAATTAGCTCCATCGAATCTTTTTAGATGCAAATATTTTTGTTATCTCCACTTTGCTGCGCTGTTTCGCAGTGTTTATGATTAATTATCTGCTCTTGGTGAAAAATAAATCATGCGAAATTAGGATCTCGCTGACTCCACCGGCGTAAGCAGAGATGGCAGGTCGATGTTGTTAATTTCAGGTTGAAATTGACACACTAATTATAGTGCAGAGTGCTGCTGGAACACTAGCAGGCAAGATTATACCTCTGTGCTTCTATTTTTTCCGTCTTCTTCTTCTTCTTCTTTTTTTTTTATCAGATCCCCCTTATATTTTACCAATTAAAAATCGTAAAGGCATTTCATTGCCCTCGGGATAAAAAAAAAAAAAAAAAAAGGAAAAAAAAAAAAAAATCCCCCCTTATAAAAAAAAAAAAAAAAAAAGGCACGAAAAAAAAAAATCAGCCTCTCTCTCCTAACATGGCCATCACTTTCCCCCATCAGATTCATTGTGATGTATTAGATGCAATAAATTATCCCATGTAACAAAACATGGCGAGCTGAAAGGCTGATAATCTGCAGAGGGGAGATAAGGATTCATTATTCCAAATCATTATGAATCCAGCGTTGGCTGTGACTTCTTTCTTAATCAGCTTCTGTGATCCTGGATACGTGAAGGGAGCAGATAAGAGCAGAGTCGTTTATAATTCTCCCCACCTCGGCCTAATATTTTAAAATAAAATCGCAGGGAGAAGCCACCGTAAAGAAAACACACTCGCGCGCGCGCGCACACACACATTGAAACACGTTGGCTTAACGTTTGGAGGGTGCACAGGACGAGAATAATGAAACACATTGAGAAAAATAAATAAGTATATAGATAATACGTGGCCCGTACATTTTTTTTTCTTTCCTTCTTTTTCTTTTTTTTTTTTCTCCCTGGTGTTTTGTCTCAAATTAAGGTCATCTTATTCGACGTTTACAGCGGAGAATCGTGTAGGCAGAAAGGGGAGGAAAAAGGTGGGGGAGAGGTCTATGCTACGGCGTTTATTTCACATTTAGAGTGGGGATGTGGCTAATAAAATTTAGGCTTCACCGGGAGGGTTAAAGGAGGAGGGGGGGCTAAATGATTTACTCCGTTTACGCACTATAAGGGGGCAGAAACGCCATGGTGCATGGGGTGGGTTGCAGATTTTTTTTTTAATTTAAACCCTGCCTTGGTGGATGTTGTGCTGCTGAATCTCGAAATAATTTCAAGGAATAACAGAGATTTTACACATATACTGAGATTCTGTTTTGAACCAGGTGAATGGGGATCCTTCTGCTCTGAATATGGGAGGGCTGGTGGGAGGAAAAGGCCGCTCCGCGTGCGCGTGCCTCTGCTGCTGGCTGTCTTGGCCTCGTGCGCGTGCGCGTGGAGGCTCTCGCGCTCAACTGTTGTCAGCCCCTGTGCTGTCACGCGGGCGCTCGCGTCAAATTCTACATTAATCACGCGATTTCACAGCGGGTTGGTGGACGGGAGAGGGGAGAAGCGTGACTTTGGACTTGGTGCATCACGATTATGGTCCAAGTCTCTGAGAACGACCCACTTTGGTCCCCTTGACACGACAACAACGGGCCCCCAAAGTGGCATTCCGGACATATATACGCTCTCTATTTACAATTAATTAAGGATTGACTCTCCTTCTCCAAAGATGCTTCCCAAAACGAAAAACCCATCCCTCTTTTATTTGCTGCATCCCAAACGAACAAGGCGAAATTGATTCCCCGTCTCTTCCCCCTTGTAATTAATCTTTTTGTTGCACCTTTAATATGCTTTAAGCATAAATGCCGCTTTAATCGATGTTCCCCCCCCTCTCCATTATATGAAACCCATCAATGTGCGCGTTTATCGCCGCTACACCTTGAGATTCATAACGAGGAGCTAATAATTCCCCCTCAAATAAGCACTTTATTTACATCAAAAGCAGATTAATAAATCATTACGATCTGGATGTGTTATTTTGTCATTCTATTTGTCGAAATACTAATTCCCTAAATGAAAAGCTCATGATCATACTTGGAAATACTGAATAATTCATTGGGTTTGTATTAGAAAAGAAATATAGAAAAGAAAAAAATAAATAGAGGCATTGGGTGAATCGCGGTCACAATTTTATACAACGCGGTCTGCGCCAATTATCTTTAATTTATTACCTTAATTGAATTCCTTCCCCACAGATAAATTTGGGGTATGATCAGTTTACATTCTCCTTCAAAGAGTCAAGGCGCGACATGAGAGATACCGAGCCTGCAGCATCCTCCCTCTTCTTTCTCCCTCCTCTCCACTCCTCAGTGCATTTCACAGAGAGAAGGATCGGATTTGCTTGGTGCTCCTTTCAATCAACCACGGTGTCAATAAGCGGGCTCGCAGGCCAATCTCTCCCGATATTTGTATATGCTCCGGGTTAGCGGTGGGATGTATGTGGAGCTTTGCACGTTTCACAGAAAAAAACACAAACAAACGTACAAACGAGAAAAAACAAACAAACAAACAAACAAAAAAACAATGGCTAAATCTCAGATCACGTTATTAACACTGGTTAGAGATTCCAGATGCGTTTGCTTACACGTGTGTATTTATTTCCTTATTTCTTCCTTACTTTATCATTATCATTATTACTATTGTTATTATTATTTTGTTAAAGGCGGTTATAATTTGCTGTGGGGTTTGGCCCGCGTCCCCTCTCTTGATCAGACACCAGCTATATGGCTTCATCTGTCCCTTTGTGAGAAGAGCAGAGAAAGGGGCTCCTCTTCCAAACACAAAAGGGACGCGCAGCATTCTCTGTCACCGTGAGGGAGCTTCTTTTTTTTTTTTTTACTCTGCTGGTGAGCGCAACCTGCAAACGGCACCGCGGATAATGCGCCTGTGCGCCGCATCCAGCCGCAAAACACATCCCAGTGATCACTCACAACTAAACACAATCAAATCATTTAAAGCCTATATTTTTTTTACAAAGGCGCGCGCTCATTTGAGGTGACTTGTCAATACAATAAAACAGATTTAACTAATACCGGCTAATATAGTTTCCAATAGTCATCCTCTGCAGTGCTGTGAACAAGCTTTATCTCCAGAAATCTCAGACACTAACAAAACATTTTCACACGGGCCTAAATGTGTAGAGTGTTGCCCAATAAAAGGGGCTAAGCAAGAGTAAAAATGAATGAATTAGTTCCATGTGTTAACTCTGTCATTTAAGCCTGCTCCCATTGGTTTGTGTTGCCTTCACTTGCTTTCAATTCAGACCCGGAAGAGCTGGCTGTACAGTAAGTGAGAGGCCGCCTTTGGTTGGCCCGTGCGGTAGCCATGTGCGCGCGCGCCTATTTCTCCTCCTGGTGACCGAGGGCGGGCGGGCGAGCGGGCGCGCGCACCATCACCGCCGACACTGCGAGACGCGCGCGCGCGGGCGCGTGTGTGTGTGTGTGTTTTTTTTTCTCTCTCCCCCCTTCCAGTCCGCAGCTCTCACTCTCCGCCTGTCTCTAAATGCCAACGGCGCCTCCACCTCTATGTCACTCTTTTCTTCAACATCTGCTGGAGAAAAAAAAACGTCCGCCGTCCACTGCACCCGGTCAGTAAATGTTTAAATTTGCGCTGAGTAAAAAAGAAAAAGGAGAAAAAAAAAAAACAGAAAGCCCGGGCCGCATCCTGAACGCTCCGGTCCAATGGGCTGCCTCTGCTCTCTCCGTGTGTGGCTCGTGATGTTGCTCGAGTGTGAACGATGGGGGAAACTTTCGGCTTTGCACGCGTGAAAGACATTGAGTGAAAACGAAAAATATAATAAGGGCTAATTAGGTTTTTTTTAGTTCTTTACCCCCACTCATCCTCTCCCCCCTCTCCTAAACCCCCCCCCGCCCCCCCCCCGCGAAACAAGAAAACGTTGGTCGGCGAATGCTCGGTTTATTCGATTTTTAAAACAATTTTTTTTATTTAACCTCACTCTTGTGACCGCCATTGTTTCCACAATTGTTGTTGACCAAAACCTGTTCCTTAAAAAAATTATAATTAAAAAAACACGTATTTGTTTTGGTGGTAATTAGCGATGCTCGTGTTCCCTCTCGCGCTAGCTTCAGGTCGCCAGACAGCGAAAAAAAGAAAAAAAAAGAAAACAGAAATCGCCTATTTCGTGAAAGAAAATATATGGAACTATACCTACCTGAAAAACCCGAGCCCAAAATAGAGAAGATGAGGCTTTTTAACCAGCTATTACTCGCCGTTCAGGTTGGTGGTACAGGCAAGAATCCCATACGAGCCGTGAAATTGATCTGATTACCTTGCCGGCGGGTCATATAAAAAAGGCAGAAGAAGAAGAAGTAGAAGGAGAAGACGAAGAAGAAGAGGTGGGAGAAAAAAAAAGAAGGCAGTTGCTGAGGCTGCAGCTTTCTATCGCCGTTATTAGTTTCCTCCATCTTCGTCTTTGGTTGATGTGTGTTGATATGATTAGGGGAGGGGGGGTATGGGGGGGGGGTGGTCGTTGGAATGAGTGGTCTTCCAAATTAAGGGGGCATCGCGCGCGCACCGTCACGGGCCGAGAGCTCGCGCGGTTATCAGCGAGACGGAGACGTCGTTCATCCTCGTATCGATGCCAGAGGGCTGTTTTTATTTTTCTAATCCAAGAGTAGCCGAACTGTTTGTGTTGTGTTAGCTTTAAAAAAAAAAAAAGAAACAAAGCACAAAAAATGACGATTTTAATAAAAGTATCCTCGATTAATTTAAAGCTGATTTTGTTCTCTCTAAGCTTGACTGAGAGGGACAACCGTTTAGCCCTCCTTTCATTTGAATTACAGCCTCTGTTAGATTTATTTGCTCCGTGTTTTGAGGTGGCTGCCAGAAAATGACTACAATGCTCAGCCCCAACTCTCCCCCCCCAAAAAAAAAGAAAAAAAAAGAAATATTGAGATGTTGAATGAATGGCTCTTCTTGGACCAACAGAGGTTAAAAGGCCCCCCCGTACGTCAAATTACAGATTACATCAGCGAGTCTGGCGAGAAGCGATATAGACTCAGATAAGCATCACATGTCAGTCAATTGGCAAACTCATTTTTTCTTTCCCTCTTTGCCTTCCTCGTTTAGACGATGTGCTGCGTTTTTTAATTTTTCTCGTGGAACACTCGAAGAAACATCACCGTGTTCCCCACGGCGATCGCTCTCACTTCAGATCATTCTAGGAACCCCTGGAGTGTTTGTGAGTTTCGGGCCGCTCGACTAGCAGAATTCGACGCCCTCGTTTTGTTCTAAGAAGCAGAGTTGGTTCACATGCTGACAGAAATCCAGCTCATTTTTCTTGAAAAGACAAGAAAGGTGACGAATGACTCAGTGATGTGCCATTAAGATTACCTGCGGTAACAGAGCAGTTTCTAAATGTATAAATGAGCGTTAAGTTAGTAAAATCTCACCCTTTGGCTCGACCACTCTCTGAGCATCTGCGTTATTCTTTTTGTAAAAAGCAACACAACTGTTTTGGCTCTGGAAAATAATTTTACGTTATACATAAATATAATAGACATGCAGGCAAATATCCATAGAGATATATCTGTAGATCTATATATAGATCTATCTATAAATTTATCTATAGATTTAGATCTATATATGTGAATGCATATATATAGTGGCATTATAGTAATAATTTTGACACAAATTCCATTTTGTTGTCATAAAAGCTTAATATTAGTCGCACCTCCTTTGTGCGTCTTGGGAATAAATAAGAGAGCCACGCACACAAAAAAATGACACATTATGAAGCCACGATATCAAAGCAAATGATGAAACAGGCCCAAATGCAAACCCACACACCCACACCTCGTGTTTATTTTTTGACACATAGCTGCAGCTCCTGGAAATGTGTTGCACATAAAAAAAAATACACCTATCGAACCCATTGTTCTATTGTGGCTGTCGTTTTAAGGATTTTTATTTTTATTTTTAAAGGAACAGACTGGACCGTCGATGTTTTGTTGTCGTTATGGTGATTGCTGCGTGATTCCATCTGTCTGATCTGATTAATCATCTGACGGAGGAACATTTTATTTGGGAGGGAAAACAATGATTGCAGCTCCTGATGGGGCCATGGACGGGATGTGGAGGGACAAACTAAACACGTACCCTCCTACACGCACACACACTCTCTCACACACACACTCACACACACACATTCACACACACACGCGCGCGAGAGAGAGACGCTATCTGGAAATATTTGATCCCCCACATTGGCAACAGAATAATCCGTTTCTCGTCTTAAAATTCTCGGTCGCGCGGAGTATGAAGAAACTGTGCCACGTCTTGATTTTAATCACAGCTGGCTGACATAATCACTTGGAGATTATCTCTGCCATCAAAAGAGCGGCTGGACCCTCGCCTGTTTGTTTTTTTTTTCTTTCTTTCTATTTTTATGAATCAACCTTTAACGCACATAGCAGCACTTCTGTTTGTGAGCCATTAACCTAAAAAAAAGAAAAGAAAAAAAAGACGATTGGAGGCTGGGTTTGCTCACATATATTGAAAGAGAAAAAGATGAATCTCCCATTTCTTCTCCGTGACGACAGTGTGGGATTCTAAATAACGTATATTTATAAAAAAGTAGAGTCTTTTCCCCTGTTTTGAGCTCCAGTGTTACTGACACTAAGGCTTGGGAATCGAGTCATGGGGATGGTTTCCGTGTCCCATTCTTTGTGTTTTGGTTGCATCCAAGTAAACAAACAAGGAAAGGGTATATTTTTAAAAAAATCATAATTTGGATTTTTAGGTAACATCTATCATCGTGTGGTGCATTCGAGCACCTGTAAAGTGCACTTTGTGGATAATGGTTCCCGAGATACTTTTCAAGAGGATAATTACACGAGTCCGCTGACAGCTTGACAATGGCCGCTACAGCAATTTGCTTCCAAGTTCACTCTCAGGTTTGCCAGTGTGAGAGGCGCTCCCTCTTTCTGTCTCCCTCTCCAGGTAGGGGGCTGTATCCCGGAGAAGGGAAATACGCCCTCTTTTTTTGCCAAGCCTCTCTGTGCTTCCATGCGCAAAACAAGCTTAATATCAAAGAAAAGAGGTTTTTAACAAATTTAAAAGCGCTAATGGAGTCGTCACCTGAAAGAGATCCTGTTCCGTGCTTTTTTATTAGGTGCTATGATAAAAAAAGAAGGATCTATTTAATTGCTTACTCGTTGGTCCGACTTGATACAAGGCTATCAGGGATAATTCTGATACCTGCGTGGTGCAAGGGCGTGCGCGCTCCCGCTACCAACCCACAGCGAGAGGGTTCATTTCCTGACTCGTTACACGGCGATGACGTCACATCCAGTGGGTCGACGAGGCAGCCCCCATCGCGAGCGCCCAGACACTCACAAACACACAGAGCCATATATGTGTATATAAATATGTATTTTTACAATGGCTTAAATATGGAGAATCCAAGGTGGAATTTGGGCGTAAAAATGCGCCTCTGTGGTGATGAAAGGAGCCTCGGTACACGTGAGACCGTGCACGTGTGATCCAGACAATTAGTCGCTCATCCAGAGAGGGAGAAATTGCACTTTGAAGTACAAATGTGTTTTTATCCTTTACCTTCTGATATAGAGATGAGAAGCAGAAGTCTCAGTGCGTTACCATTGCGTCGAATGCGCAAAAGTCCTGTCAACACCTATTGTTGTCACTGTTTAAGTTGATGCATAGCAATAACTAAGGAATCAAGTGACAAAAAAAAATTATAGTCCACATGAGGGGATTTTCTAAAACGTATAAAAATAAATAAATCTTGCCTGGCACCCGTGCGTCCTTGTCCCGTTCTCGCTTCACGGTGAGGGGGAATCGGCTCAATTTGGATCTGCCATTAGGAGTAATGTGCCTGTCACCGCGAGAGGACGCACTGTCACAATTTTAAGAGCATAAAACATCCCTGCAACCTTGCCATTTGCGTAAAAGCAACAGGCTCTGCCGCGGCTTATTTTTCTGACTGTCTTCGGATGTGCTCAGAAACTAGAGAAACAGTTATCGAGACGGAAAACTGCCCTAACCCCCCCCCCCCCCGTCATGTTACAGCACGCTTTGTATGATTCCAGTGAGCTGAAGAGAGATATTTACCATGTCCATTTAGATGTCCAGTGATTTCTACTAAACTGCACGTTTTGCCATGCAAATTCATTCGAGCTAAAATATGAGATTTCCGATCAATATGAGGGCTAATAGTCCATTTCAAATAGATACATTAAATTAGTAAAGGTTTTTTTTCTTTTTGGGAAGATCTATTAACAAAATAATAAATAAACAAAAAAATGAGTGAGTGTAAAAAGATACATTTCTTTTGCTTCTACCAGGGTCCAAGTTACACTCAATTAGGAGAGGCCCCTCCCCTTAAAACCGATGACACTGACAGACCCTCCTTAAGTTGCGTCGCGCCACAGCTGTCTGCAAGCATTGAGCTGCCTGGCGCCATCCTGAAAGAATGCCTTCACTGTAAAAATAAAAAAAAAAAAAAAAGGAAAAAAAAAGAAAGAAAAACGAAGAACTGGAGAGAGAGAGAGAGGGAGAGAGAGCGAGAGAAAGCCAGCGAGAGGTAGAGCAAGGGTGAGCGAGCACGAGCCACACAGTGCGAGAGGGTGAAGAGGTAGAGAGAGAGAGAGAGAGAGAGAGGGAGAGAGAGAGGGGAAAGGAGTTAATGGATAGGACTACAACTGCGCACAAACACAGATTTGATCAGTGAGTTGAACTTGCTGGTCCTGGTCAGTGCAGAGCGAAGCGCACACCGGCCCTGCTTTACTTGTTGAACCGGGCTCAAACGCTTCTTTTTTTTTTCTCTACCTGAGAGGAAGAAGTTGAAGGAAGAACTCTGCGTGGGACCGGATTCCATTTTGGACGTATTTATGTGACAACTTGCTTTTGTTGAATGTGTAATGCGGGGTATGTTTCGTATTTAGTTGTCTCTCTTTCCAGTTCTGAGGTAAATTCGCCACAAAGCGCGAGCCGCCTCCTTGTTATGTTTTTATTTCTTCTTTTAAAGCTGCTGCACGTGAACCCATTGAAAAAAAATTAAAAAAAATTAGACGATAAAATTCTTCTCTCTGTCTCCAGGTGATCGGAAGCAAGCGCGGAACCTGTGGATTTAACGCAAACGGATTTGGGACTGATTATTTCTTATCTTTTGACTTGCGCCGCTTTGCCCCGGCGTACATGAACAGTTCCTAAAGAGTCAAGAATCAAAAGCGAAGCGATGGAAGTAAGTGCGGATCAGCCACGGTGGATGAGCCATCATGCCGCGGTGTTGAACGAGCAGCATCCCGGCTCACATCACCCGGGCCTCGGCCACTCGTACATGGACCCTTCGCAGTATCCCCTCGCTGAAGATGTGGATGTACTCTTTAATATCGATGGACAGGGGAACCACGTCTCTCCGTACTATGGAAACTCTGTCCGAGCCGTCCAGAGGTACCCTCCTCCTCCACACAGTAAGTAAACGGCCTCTTACGGCCTTTTATTTAATAATGTGCACATTATCCTTCTTAGATCCTTGTGCGTAATTGCAGACAGCAGCGGAGGGCTCCATTACGGCCGCGGCAGTCGGAATTATTTGTACTGTGATCCCGGCCGGGTTTCACTTTTGGCCCGTTTTCTATGAAAAGACCAAAGGGCTTTTGGCTAAAACCGCGCGCCGTAAATATGTAAAGTTTACCACTGGAGTATCTTTGGTTTCTGCCCACCGATCGCTTTTCACCGAGTTCCCGTAGAAACCTCGCAGATAGCTGACTCATATGTCAGAGAAGTTTATCGAAAAGGTTCGTGCGTAATTTGTGTTTTTTCTGCCGCGCTCTAATGTTTGCGAGCCGATTTAAACAAACAGATACGCTGGCACAGAAGTCATAGATACACCTGGAGAATTTGGTTTATGGCCAGGAGTCTGCTTTCACCTCTGGATGCGTAAACGTGGGTTCGTGTGCAGAGTGTCCCATATCGCAAGTTCCCGAGGAGTCAATTAGGATGTAGTTTCTTTTAGGGTTTTGAATTTCAAAATTGATGAATCAAGGCCTGATTGACAGGTAAAAAATAAATAAAAAATTCACGTGTATGGTTGCTTTTCATTGAGGGAACTTCAATAACCCCATCAGAAAAGAAAGTGTTTTCAGTCATATCAATATGGATTTTTATAAAAAACGTTGTCACATGTGTTAGTAGTAAAAAGGGGAAATACAGACTTGCGCGTAAACTCTGTCTTTTTCTGCATGTTTAGGCCTTTTATGGTGGGAAAAAAAAAAGAGTCTGAAGCCAGGTTGTGATCTTGTTTTTATTTTTTCCTCCTCAGGTAGCCAGGTGTGCCGTCCCTCGTTACTGCACAGCTCTCTGCCCTGGCTGGAGGGGAGCAAAGGCATCGCCCCGCACCACAGCAGCTCCCCGTGGAACCTGAGCCCCTTCCCCAAGAACCCCCTGCACCACGGCTCCCCGGCGGGCCTGTCCGTCTACCCCCCGGCCTCCTCCACCTCCCTGTCCACCGGCCACTCGAGTCCGCACCTCTTCACGTTTCCCCCGACCCCGCCGAAAGACGTGTCCCCGGACCCGGGCATATCCACCCCGGGCTCCAGCAGCTCCGGCCGGCAAGAGGACAAAGAGTGCATAAAGTACCAGGTGACCCTGGCCGACAGTATGAAACTTGAATCAGCTCACAGCCGGAGCGTGGCGTCAATCGGAGCAGGGTCAGCCTCTGCCCACCACCCCATCGCCACATACCCACCCTATGAATACGGCCCAGGCCTCTTCCCACCAAGTAGCCTGATAGGTGGGTCATCTTCTAGTTATGGTTCCAAAACAAGACCAAAAACAAGGTCCTGTTCAGGTAGGCGTGCGCTTTATTACATTCCCTTTTGATCTAACGCTATTACCCCAGATTTGCAGCCATTGATGATCAGCCATGTTCAACCTCACTGTCTAAAATCAGAAAAGAAGAAACAGTAATAATAGAAAAAAATGAAAGCCCAACAGTCAGTATCTTAATCCCATCCATGAACAGTTTATGGCTTAAAGGCCAAAGAGGTCAAATTATTTCCTCTTATTCCAAACAGACGCATACAATTCCCATAACTCCTTCTATATAATAATAATAATAATACAAATAATAATAATAAAAATAAAAAACAATAAAATAAAAAATAAAATAAAATAATAATAATAACAATAATGAGGAGGAATTAGGAAAAATTAAATAAATAGATAAATTAAAAAATGAGGATTTATGTTACACATCTTAACTGTAAACACATCATTTGCATTTTCTTTCCTCCCTAGTTTAAATTATCAGCTTTTAAACAAGATTCCATCTGCAGTTTGGATTCATTTAGGTCACATTAACCTCCCCAAACCCCCCCCCCCCCCCCCCCTCACCCCCCCCCCCCACCACCCCCCCCCCCCCCCCCCCCCCCCCATTTCCCACCTTCTCCTGCAGTGCACCAACAGAGAGGGTCACAGAGACAGAGGGGAAAGCCAGCGCTCTGGGCTGTGTCGCCCCGTTTATATGTTTAAGATAATCCCATTACTGTCAGACCAGTGCACGCCACAGTTGCATTGTTTACCCAGCGCCAGGGCACCGGATGCCGTTCGTTCATTCACGGGTGGAAAAGAAAAAAAAAGAAAAAAAAAAAGAAAAAGCGGATGAACCGCCGCTGTGGCAGAGAGCACGAAGCTACCAGAGATGAGGCGTATTTTTAGATTTGTAAAAGAGAAAAAAAAAAAAAAGGGTACGGGCAGGGTATAATTATTTTAAAGGTTATTGCGGCACCGCTGAAAATGAAAGGCAGTAATGAGATTAATATCTGCGCCTTTGACACGAGGATAGAAAAAAAACAGTGGATTAGTCGATACATATCAGCGGGATTATTCTGCATCAGAATGCAAATAAAGATTCTTTAATTCGAGGATCATGGGAGATAATGTGCATTTAAAGATATTTCGCGATTTGAGGAGCGTTCCCGCTTTATTTTTTCCACATTCCCCCTCCTAATAATCATTATCAGTGCAAGGCGCTTTAAGTGAGCTTGCAAAAAAAAAAAGAGAAAAAAAGACAGGGAAGGCGTTGAGCTGTGCAGCACCCAGCCTGGGTTGCAGAGGCCCGCTTCTTCTGTACTCACACAGCAGTGGATCCGACGCAGTTCCTGTTTGATTTTGAGCAAACTCTTCTCGTGCCAAAAAAAAGAGAACGAGAGCGCGCGCGAGAGAGACATTGAAAGAGAGAGAGAGAGGGAAAAAAGAATGACACGCACGCGTTTTCCCAGGTGATAGTCACAAATCTAAACGTCTGCCTTCTCTTTCTGTCCAAGAAACAGTCGAGTTACGTCTGTGCGCGCGCGCGTGTGTGTGTGTATCTGGGTTTTCGCAGCGTGAAAAACAAAGAAAGAAAATAAAAGGGGGGGAAGTGTGGCTGAGTCTAAAAGCAAAAGGCTCTCGGTGTTGTACCCAAAAAAAAAAAAAGGAAAGAAAGAAAAAAAAAAATCTCGGCGTGAATATGCTTTCAAATAATGTGAGTGAGACCGGAGTTCCCGTGTTTCACTTTCAGGCCCCCCCATAATTTTTTTTAATCACTCATGTGTTAGTGCGCGTCTCACCTGTCGGTGTCACTAGAGAAGTGCCAGCCAAAGCTGAACCCCCCCCCCCCCCCCCCCCACCC
>CAJRST010011113.1:6535665-6583057 GCA_907169785.1 Menidia menidia | reverse complement strand
GCTGCCGGAGAGGAGAGGAGAGAAGCGCCTCCAAGTCCCCGGAAGAAAGAAAACGACTGGAAGAAGAAGAGGCGAGAGAAGATGAGAGGGAAAGACTTTTAGAGAAAGGGCAGGCCTCAGATTGAGCCCGCCGTGAATTTTGTCGCATTAAGTTTGCAGAGAGCCGGTCGCCACCCGGCCGCCGGTTTCTCTCTTCCTTTTTTATTTTTGGTTTTTCTTTTTTTTACTTTTTTTTTTTTTGGATGTGCTATAGGTCTCGGGCAAATTGGTTTGTGTCGAAGCGCACATGTACACACACTCCCACACACACACACATGCACGCACGCACGCACACACACACGCTCACATCTGATCACCGGAAAGACTTTCTTCCTGCCCACAGATTATATGCATTGTGAAAAAAAAAAAAAAGTTCCTGTATTTGTTATTTGTATGTATAAATCAGAGTACCAAAAATACGAAAGAAACAAAGATGTAGAATTATTTCTTTATGTTATGCAGACTGAATGGTTGTAAAAATTTAATAATAATCACTAGTGTAAAATATGACTGCTTTTTTGTTTCGTAATTTTTTTTCCCCCCTCTTTGAAAATAATAAACTAGTTTAATCTCTGTTGATATGTTAGCCCTGTGGTCGAGAGCCGTCTTTTCTGCGTCTTCCTGAGCTGTATGATCTTTGACACTACGCACATGCACCCCCCTCCCACCTATCTCCCCACATCAACCACAACCGGTGACACTGCACCCATTTTCTTTTTTTGGGTTTTCTCTATTAAATGCTCCTTTTTAGCCGGTGTTCAGAGCAACAGCTCTTACGGTCAGTTGAGCGTAAACAGGAAGGGCGAGAAACATAAAGTGGTAATAAAGGAACATATCAAGTGGCAGACAGGGCCAAAGAGGCCACGTGGGATCAAAGGAGCTTTTCATCTCATCAGATTGACACCAAAACACATAAAAACACAACTTGAACATATATCAGTTATCTGGAAGGATTCAGAAGGTATAGCTTTGACAAATTATTGTTTCCCCAGCCGTGGAGCTAAAGCACAAATATACGGAAGGAACATTTTTCAGCTTCACATTTGCAGCTGCCTAAAAAGATTGACCTCACCCTTTAGCCCACTCGTCTCACCCTGCTGTACCGCCTGTATGGCTTTTTCATCTCTGGGATGAAAAAGAGGAAGTCTGTTTTTTGTTGTTGTTGTTCCGGCCACTGATTGAACCACGCGGACGGGACTTCCTCCAAGTTTATATTCACCAATACGACTTTTGCAGCGTGAGAGTCGGCAGCTTCTCTTTAGGTTCCTCTCTCAGGATCTTACAGAAACTAATCCGCTGCCCCAAAGAACAATACAATGCTGCTGTGATGTAACTGTGATGACCACTCCAGGAAATGATGACCACTCGTATCGATTTGAGCCATTTATTGTGTGCCTGTGTTCCACCAGGTCATGCATATCTGAGTCCTGGCCATTCTAGAGAAGTCAGTTTGACACTCACAGTTGAGCCTCTTTTAACTTGTAGCTAAAATAATCTGATTCAGTCCCCAGAACTCGAGATTCAAGCGGGCCACCTCTGTGACCTTTTAGACAGTACCGCCAACCCGAAGAATTAACAAGCGACCTCATCTGCGCGTTTAAAAGCAAACAAGTACTAAGTATAAGTATAACTGATTTAAAAAAAAAAATAAAAAAAAAAAGGGGCAGCAAAAGAGGCCTCTAACAAAGCTACGGGCTGCTTTCACAAAACTGATTCACACCCTAATTCAAAAGGTTTGTCTTCAAGAGTCTTCAAGAAGTTTTACGTACCTCTGGAAGTAACCACCCTCTTTAGTTTCGCTAACAGAGAGACAAAAAGTAGATCTCTGACCTCCATCGCAACCTCCAGCTTGATAAAAGTGGCTGCACACACACACAGGCGCACACACACAAAAAGTTCGAATTAAGCACCGAACACCGAACTCCTTGAAGTTTCTCATCTTTTAATGTGTGCTAAAATAAAACCTCAAGACACACATAATTCATCCGGAGGCATCCATCCGGGTAAATAACTGCGATATTAACAGGATGCAGGGCGGGGATTTATCATGGCCTTGAAGCTCTCAGCCCCCCCCACCCCCGGTCGTGGAAGCTCGCGGACTCCATTTCCTACGTCGGAATACATTCGGTGGAATGTCGAACGCGGCGGGCTCATGCCTCTCTCTGCAGAAAAAAGGCCAAACAGGAGTCAGGTATTTGGCATCATTTGTTTCTGAGCTGCTGTGACCAATCGGGAGCTTTGCTCCTGTGTTTTAATAGTGAGGTCAAGGGGCCATGTGGGATGAGAGCGGCTATAGCGTGTGTATGAGCTCGTGTGTGTGTGTGTGTGTGTGTGTGTGTGTGTGTGTGTGTGTGCGCAGGAGGGATTGAGTGGAGCTTTTGCCCTGTGGTGGGACCCCATGGCCCCTGGCTGACCCTCTCCCTTCCTCGTGTCTGGATGCGCATGTCGGTCAAGGGTGACCGGAGATGCGGCCACGGGCTCAGGTGAGGACGGACCCGTCTGCCATTTCATTTTGATCTCCCCGCCGTCGTCGTCACGAGCCACTTATTCCTGTCCCTCTCTTTCTACCGCCGTCTCCAGCTCTTCCTGCGTCTGCCTCTCGTCTTTCAGGTGAGGATGATGACTGATACGTGGGCGTAATCGGCTCTCGGCAATAGTCCATCTTCATCAGGGCCCTAGCCGCTGTCATCATCAGCAGAGGTCAGGTCAACCTCGGGGTCAGCGTTGCGGTGGAATCCGATACACGAAGCTCCTTTAAAGTACATTTCAAATGTTAAGAGACAAAAGACTGCAAAACAAAATTGAGAAATTAAAAATCCTATCCAGTGTTCTACAACCCCCCAAAAAATCCCAACACAGAAAGTAGGAGCTTTTTTTTTTACAGGATGCATGAACTGTTTCATCTTTCTTCATGATGCATTGTGTGGTTGCTATTAAACTTGTCATTTCTAGATTTAGGCACGGTCCACTTCCTTTTCTCGTTTTCTTTTTTTTAAAATACAGCGCTCTAAAAGTTTGTCGTTTTGGTTTGACGAGGGACCAATTTGTGTCAGTGTGGCCACATGTGGGGAAACATGTAGCACGTTGTGGGCTAATAATTATTCTCCTGCCCCACAACTCAGACCAATACCTGTTAAATCGTGGTCTGATTGTATGGTCTACGAAAGTTTAACGTTAGACAGTCTGAACTGATGTGGTCTGGAACCCTTAGTAAGCCACGTCTTCCTTGTAAATGTAGGTCAATCTTTTAAGAACTCTCTCATTTTTTTTATCAATCTTATAATTTGTTTAGTTTTAGAACATGATTAGAGGTTCAATAAGATATCCATAAATGCTTTAAACCCATCATTTTGATTTCATGAGCCAATATAAGTCACAATTGCTTTTATCTAGAATACATGCTCTCAAATGAAAATGAAAGTTAAAGTACTATAAAAGACAGGAGGTGCCAAAACTTGTGTTTAAAAAAATTCCAGTTAAAGAGCTGCTATGTGTGTTGGCAGATACTGTGTTGTTAAAATAGGTATTCACACATGAGCAAACATCGTGTCAGAAATATAAGAAATGCATACATTTTCAGTTTTATGAATTGAAACTGGTCAGCCATACATAAAAAGTAGCATTTGAGTGTCTAAAATAACTTAAAAAAACAAGTAAAACATAAACCTGTTCCTAAATTGACCTTTGACCTCAAAACAAACCTTTCAAAATTCCAATGAAATGTGTCAAACTGAACGGACCTCAAACTCAGAACAGTGACCAAAGGCTAAATTACACAACTCAAAATAGCATCTTCCAACCTTAAAGGCTTAACCTAAAAAAACTGCAAAACTGACCCACCTTCTCAAATAGAGGCAGCTACCCGATAAATGCTCTTAATTTGTGAGGGTAATTCATCAGACTGTCTCAAATCTCAGTACAAAAAGTTGACTGAAGGTAAAAATTGAGATGTAAAACATTGGCTGAGTTTCAATAAAATAGCAATAACAGCTAAGGGCTGTGTGTAGAAAAACTAGTATTTTTCTAAAAGAAAAACATCAAAAGTTTAAAACCACAATATAAGATAAATCAAGGTCCATAATCTGTACTTGGAGAAAACCTCTGGTCTACATGTAAATAACCTGAGATATTGCTGATCATTTAAAAAAAAAACTTAAGACTTTGTCCCACATTGCCAATCTAGATACCTATTCCAGCGGGAATTAATTTTTTTTTTAGCTCAGATCAAGAGAAAAATGACCTCATATGTTCTTTAAAAAAAAAATGTGATCACCAGCTTAATAAAGGTGATTCGGTTTTGTTTCCTACATTTGTTGAACACACAAAAAACGTGTCGAGAACAACTCATGATAATTCAATAAGCAACTCTTTTTGGCGTTGAGCGTATAGATATTTCTGTCTTTTCCACATCTGATCACTTAGAAAACCTTCACAGACAACACACTCTTTAGTATCATTAGAAATTCTAGTAGGATTTGCACAGACATTTTCTTAAAAGGAAAAAGGTTTAGTTTCTTCTTTTGCGCATCCAAAGACCTCCAGCCTAAATGACGGAAGAGCTTTTGGTGACATTGTGGGAGTTCTCTTACATGTTTAAGAACCCCTCACCGCTCTCAAAAGCTGCCTCGTGCTGCATTGTCTCCTTAACAATCGTAAATTTGAACCATAATCTCCCGTCACAACACAGCAGATAAAAGATAATTATCTCTTTTACTGAGTTACCCTGGGGCTTGTTGGACAGCCTAGCAGACAACATGCCTAAACCCTCATCCCACACACACACTCACACACACACACACACACACACTCACACTTACACACATACTCGCATACATAGTAGAAGCATTCATTCTCTCTCTTGCACACACTTCTAACAGGCTTTCAAGCCTGCTGCATTTCTGTTGAGATTTGTCAACCACTCAGCGTAAGTGCAGAGGGTGTTTGGTGCATGCAAAGTTTCTCTGCGGCTCGAAACACACCCGCATCAGCCCAATTTATGCACAGCATTGTGCAAAACATACGGGGTCCTGATCATTCCCAGTGACTGATTTTGCTTTGAGGAGGGGCAAAAAAAAAATGCTCACGGCCGCATTTTAAGTTGGCTTACAGGTGCAAACTATCTGGGACAGAGACACAGGGAATGAGTGATTGCTTTGGAGGGTGGAAAAAAGCCAGAGGTGAAACGTTTCAGGGGGGAGAGGGAAGGCATGCGATGCAAATGAGTCGGCCTTTAGAGGGACGGGATGAGGTATGTTGCCTCATCAGCCAATGATATCCCTCATTCAAAAGTTGAACTAAAATAAAGTAAATCTTCTCATCATACTTTTCAGACTTTCTTTACCTTTAATATCATAGTAATGATATTTGTTGGGCACTTGTGAGGTCATCTATTTGGTGGTTAAAGCTGAGCTGGACATGGGTCACAGGACAGCGGTCCTGAGCACATAAACAGCATTTAAAAATGAAAGCATCAAAGTTCAGATCTCAGCCGGGGTGGAAGACTTAAAACAGATCGGCACAAACAAGTGAGAGACGCTAAACATCGCAAAGAAAATTTTTAGTTATTTTTGCTAAAAGCTGTTTAACAAGATGTTGGATCATAGGTAGTACATAGTATTGACAAATCATCTCGTTTAGATTCAGATTTGATATGGCAAGGAACAGATGGTTGATTGTTATTACCTTAGAAACAGTGAGTTTTTTTTCCTTTTTTAAATGTTTTTTTAAACCGAACCTGTGTCCGAAATTGTATTAAATCATCATTACAAATCCCTAAAAGATACAATTTCTTCATAAATGGAAAAAAAACCTGTCCAGCTAAGCTAAAAGGGATTATGCTAAAAAAGTTTAATTTCTTTGCTTTGTTTTCTAATTTTTCCTGTTCCTGTATTGTATGGTGAACAACGTTAAAAAACGAGAAGTTCAACGTTTTGTGAGATACTTGTTGCTTTCATTCAGACAGACAAAGGCAGGGTATTGTGATGGGCCAGTTGAATTAGCATAGCATAAATACTGCAGACTAGGGGAAACAGCTTGCTTGCAGCACCTCAAACGCACACAAATTGTGAATGCGGCAAAAATAATTAAGAGCACACTTGAGGAGCTGGAGTCGGGTTAAGTATTTCATTGACAGACTTGCTGTTTGGAAAGTGAGCCCCAAATGGATAGATAATGCAAACAAAGTCCTCAGTAACGCTTCAAGGCATCATTTGGAAAGAAAAAAGTAGCATCAATTTATCTTCTCTATTGATTTACTCATTGCTTTGCCTGTCTTTTGCCCTGCAGATCCTTCGAATTGTGTTTCTGAGAATTCAGAAATTCTGAGGACACGTTTCCCAACCCTCGCTCGTCCCTCTGTAACGGACAGCGTTCTCTCCCTGCCCCCGGGCAAAACTGAACAGCACCTGTCAAAATTTCAGCGGTAGCGGCGTATTTGCATAGGCCCACATCCACAAACTGTCACTGGGGTTTACCCAACCCAACGCGAAGCTTTTCCCTCACCGAGAACAAACACCTCAGCCAAATCACCTGAGCCATGCGGCAACCAACTGATAGCTGACTGGCACGTCTTAGTCACAAATCCTCAGAAAAGTAGATCAGACAGGTGTTTGCATTCTGTTCATTTGGCTGCAGTGCCAGGGGACATGCATTAGCTAAGCTATGTTTTGATGACATGATCTTGGCTCAATCTGCTCGGGCCTGTTTAAAGAATGTTTATAGCGGAGCCAACTCCAGCTCAAATCGCCTTTTAATTAACAAGGTAAGAAGTTGATATTATGAGACAGAAGCAGCAGCTGTGCACCTTTTTTTTTGGGACAGTTTTCTCGATTTACTCATTTGAATATTGCTGTCTATTGCGGTAATAATCTTTATGCTTATATCTACAAAAATATAAGCTATATTTTAAGTTTTACGCGCTGTAGGGATTAGACAAAGAGGTCAACTTTGCAAGAGAAGAACATCTCCCGTGTATTGATATGCATCTAAAGATGCAGAATTTTAGCTGATTTTACAGAACATCAGTTTATTAGGTGTTTATGTGCCTTCCGATCAGAATTTCTTTGGCAATTAATGTGCTTTGTATCCAGCAAAATATCACCAGCTCCACCATTGGAGGGATCCCAATCACTGGCTGACAAAAAAGCCTGAATGTCTGGAAACGGTGACAAACTAGGATTTTATTATTATAGAAATGACATCCGAAGGGAGGGTGAAAGAAATAAGGCCAAGGCTGTGACATGATTTTTATGTAAAAAGAAAAAAAAACGGTATCCTTAAAGGATCACAATGGTGCGCCACTCCATTACTTGTAGAACAGTCAGTTAATGGCCAAACTCAAAGATGTGCTATCTGGGAACCATCAATACACACCACATTACCATCCAAATAATCTAACTTGGACATTTAGTTCAATTCCAAGGCCACAAGGGTATTAAATCAAGCACCAAAGCATGCAGACTGTTTCTACATTTGTCTTTACCTGACAATCTGATGGACAAGTCTGGGTCTTGGTGGTTGCCAAGAGAACGGCGATTCATTTTATTGCGTCAAGGTTTGGTGGAGCAAACCTTATGGTGTTTTTTGATTGCTGGTTTTGGTTTCCTATTTCAGCATACCAAGAGATCTGAACAAATTTGTGCTCCCAACTTTGTGGGAAAAGCTTGGAGATGGCCTCTTCCTCTTTTTCCAACACGGCTGTGCGCCAGTGCAAAAGCAAGATCCATAGAGACACGGAGGAGAGAGCCAGGTCGTCTCACCTAATGTGTGTGGTCTCACAAATGCGCTTCAGGAAGTATGAATAAAAATTCCAATGAACGCACTTCAAAAGCTTGTGGACAAGCCTTTTCAGAAGAGTTGAAACCGTTAAAGCTGCAAAGGGTGGAACAAAGTCAAATGGAAGTATTAAAAACTGCATATCAGTTAAGTTCACATTAAGTTCACAGTCAAGGCAGGTAAAAATTTACTTTGGGAAAAATAGTGAACATACAAAAGATGGATGTTTATTACATATAAACAGAAATATCACTTAGATATTATCCCCAGAAACCTTGGAAACAGTTACACAAGATACTCTTTAATCTCTTTTATCTGATTTGTAAAAGTGTAGCCTTATCAAAAATAACACACACTCCTTAAAATGAAGTTGTCAAGGCAGTATTCAGTAACTATGGGACTTTAACCAAATCACAGCCATTAAAAACTAAAAAAATAGAAACAGAACAGTCCAAAGTTGGTGTAAAACTTTTACTTTATCCTCAAATACTACCTGTACCTCTTCATACAGGCTTTGAATCTAATCAATAAGGCATCATGATCAGAGGGAATGTTTCATGTCACATAAAAACTGTATGTGATGCGCTCACACAGGAAGAAGTAAAAAACTCTGATGTGCTTTATGTTACTGTAAAGAGTAACCAATATCAAAATGATCAATCATCCTGGAGAAAAGGGTATCTATCAGAATTTATTTGCTTTTGCCAAAAAACACTTTGATTCTCAATCGAAACTGTGCATAGCTGTCCTGTTGTGTGTTTTGTTCTAATAAAAACGTCCCCCAAAAACATTGGTTTCATGGTTGATCTTACAACATTGTAGGCCCAACTCTTAACCGCAACCAGTCAGTGTGGGGTCATGCACGTGTCTTCTGCCAGCAGTCAGAGCAGCTACCTAGCTTACAGAGGGACTGCTGTGTTGGTCAGCTGTCCAGAGTCCTGTGGCTGTTTACACATGCCATTGTCTCCTGTAGGGCCAATCAGACAAGCCTTATTAGGTAAATACGCCTGTGGTAGCCAATCGCTGGCACGCACGCCGGCATTGGAGCCGGTTATCTACAATACCCCAGGAAGTGGAAGAAATTATGGGGGAAATGGCAAAAGACATAAATGCGACCATTTATCCGGTGCAATCTGAGTATCTACCTCATATCTCATTAGAGGCTTAATTCATGTGGCTGTCTCAGTTGATATCTCTCTGCCTGTTACTGTCTTTGCCCAATGGCTTTCAACGGGTAGTTAAAGCACTACTGAGCTGTTTGGAGCGTGGGGGCCATTTTCATATTTGGAGAAGCACTGACCAAGACAGAGGAAAACACAGCCCAGGACACGTTCATGGGTCAGCTTGATGCGACCGAAAAGCCAAGCTGACATTTGCGAAAGGTGTTTGCGGGCGTTATTGGAAACTTCTGAATTGCGGGGTGCCTGATAAAACATCACCGCTATTATTGTGGCCAAAAGCCTAAAAGTCAACAGATAAACAAATGACCGTCCTTGACGAAGCAATTTAATCATTTCTATGATATTTCAATAGGCTGAAAACGGGCAATCAAAGCATGCATTGACCATTTTCTAAATGTAATAAATTATTTCCTATTCATAATAAAACAAAATATGAGTTTTTTGCATGAAACTCATAAAATAGTGTGGCAATAGATAAAAATAGATACATTTTTCTTTGTCAAAAGTCCATAGTTAATTCAGCTTAATTACTTTGCTCTTCCTTGCCTCTATGTCGATCTTTGGGCATATTTTTCTTAGGAAATCTAGGAGTGCACCTCAACAAGTAACGCATTATGTTCAAAACACCCAACTGCCTCTCTCTTCCAAACACTTTAAACAATGCGTCATTTTGTATATTCAAATATTTTAGCCACTGAACTTTGCGAATAAAAATCCATCACATGATCCATGAAGGTCTGGTAACGTGGCATGGAATGACCTATACTGGAATTGCGATAAGGTACAGTGGTCAGCAAAAAGATGAAAAAATCTGCTTAATTTAGTAGCATGTTAAGACGTCATAAAGACGATCCTGCGTCCACAGATACAAATTTTTAACTGTTTTCCTGGTTCGTTATCACGTTTTCAATGTACGTTTTCAAGGAAAACAAATCCAAAAGTGACTCATTAGAACGTTACAGCAAACATGAACGGATCATGGAAACAATGACATCATTCATTCAATATGTCATTTCCAGAACTGTAGCTCAGCTCACTGTTTACACAGCAAACATGTTTATCTAACTTGCTTTAAAAACAAAAGGAAGAGATTAGGTTTAAAGTGAAGTTTAAATCTTTCAAAATGCATCTTGTTTGGGAATGCTAATCCGACAAAGCTTTGGCCCTTCCGAACCATTCAGCCATGACGGGTGATGAAAATGTCGCTGGGAATTCATGAAAGAATAAAATGGTTAATTTTTGACCGTGGTGTTTGCGTTCCAGTAAGTGCCTGGGGATCTGCCATGATGTGATTCTTAAAGGCAAATACCAAACAGTAAAATCGCTGCCGGTTTTTGGATAGACTGATGCAGACATCACGCCGACTCAAACCTGAGCCCCTCAGACTTTCATATCAAAGCAATAGTGGGATGATCAGCCATATTTCTCTGAGAGCGCACTGTCGGAATCCATTTAGCCCTTTTAAGTCCAACATGTCCCCCTGCCACTGTTCCATGTTCCTCAGTCTCTCCAGCCCCTCCCTAACCCCCCCCCCCCCCCCCCCCCCCCCCCTCTTTGACAGCCACCCAACCTCCCTCTGGGATCCCTGGGAGTGTTTGTACTGGAGGCAGCCAGCGGAGACGGCGGGTGTTTTCATAGCAAAACCTCTTTTCCTGAGGTAATGCTGGCCTGAGCTGACCACTGCAGCACGCACAGACAGGCAGCGGCTCAGGAAAGAGGTCACGGCGGGTTCTGTGATCACCTACCCGTGGAGCTTTTAAGTTTAATGTTTAGCAGCCTGTATTTGCACTACAACTTTCGCATCGGCTCACCGTGAGTGCCGATATGTAGCTGTAACTGTGGGCCCAAAATGTAGCAGAAAAATGTCAGAAACCTTTTCCCGTTCAAGTGAAAACCATTACGAAAAGCTTCGCTAACTTCTCTTCTATCATTGACTGTCTGACTTGCACGATCTGATAAAAAACAAAAAAATAAAGGAAGATTAATTATGTTTCAACAGAAAATATAAGGGAAAATATATGGCCCATCTGCAAACAATAAACAATCCTGACACCATAATTTATAGATTTATAATTGAAAAGATTGTTTGGCCTCCCTGCGCGTATTGTTGCCTGAAGCAGCATGAAATATTTCAGTCAGTCAGTCCTCGGCTTTGTGAGACGTTAAGTCATGTCAGCACGTGAACTCACAGGTTAAAAAGAATCACGACGCATTGAAACAGGAAAGAATTGTGCTGCAAGAAGAGCTAAAACCATTTAGAAAGAGACACAAAAATGATACTGTACACTTTGAATCGATAAGACTCGATAGAAACTTTTTACCTTTTTGCATCTCATGCTTAAAAAAAAAAGAGAGAAATCTAAACCCTTGAATTTACAAAAGGTAGAAAGTAAAGTTAAAAGTTAAAAGAAGAAAAGAAAACACAAAAGCTAACTTCTACAAGTTTACACTGGTTTTTGAGTGAATGTCTTAATCAAAATTTTAAGTATTTTTTTGGTGTAACATAAGTAAAGGGAATACATTATGTTACCATAATTGGGTTTATTTGAATTCTGTAGAAAGTGGAAAGTACTTAAAATGACAGATATAAATGACTGAATAGCTGCAGCTGCTTCTTACAGTGCTTGTTTATTTGGTTTAAAAGCAAATAAGAATTGGAGACCGTCATTGTTTTTCAGACACATGCAGGATAACAGTTATGGATTTTGCAACATATTTTAAGCCAAATGAGTGTTTGTTGTTTTTATAATTAGACATTTAATTCATGCACCATGTCATGGGTTGTTTGTACTGGGATGATGGAGGTTTGATTGTTCAATGTTGGTTGAGTCACTTGCTTTTTATGTAATCCACAACATTATGCACCCCTAATGAGTCACTTTTTGGAGTGAAATAGAGTTGTGACCATGTCAAAAAGCAAAGTTTGAAGGAATCTTAGTGCATGAAAATGTATTTATACAAACACACACTTGGATTCGTATATCATGGTATAGTGTATCATGGTATAGTATAAGAAAATGTAAATAGTTGATAAGACAGCGCTATTGAGTATAAAGTCTTTTCCTGTTGCCATTACCAGTTATGCGGCTTTTGCTTTGCTAATTATTTGTAAAGTACAATTGGAAATGTGCAGTGTTTCCTCATGTTTTTAAATGGGATGGTTGTTCAATACTGTTTTTGCTTGTATACATTAGAAAAAGACAAAAAAAATATAAACCACAAAAATATACACCTAAAAGCTTACAGTAAAACTTAAGCAAAAGTGAAACTGGAATATTTCCGGAAGGGAAAACCCCCCCCCGCAAAAAACAAACAAACAAACCTGTTGATGTGCATGAAGCATATTTGGATAGTAGCACCGTGGATTTGCTGTTGATAAAAGATGGATTGACAGCTCAGATAAAGTTTGGCCGCAGAAAGAAAAAAAAACGTTTGTTTTCCTCAGCTATCTGTTTTAACATAATTCAAGTGACTGACACGAAATTAACATCCAGCGTTTATCTTAACGGTGTTTCATTAACCCCGATTGCGGCCAAACCGCATCGCAATTTTTTCCCTATCTCAACCAGAGACCCATGTTGAATTTTTAATCATTTAGATACTATTCGAGCAAATTATTGAGCCATAAACTAAGGCTGCTGCTGCACTTTGGAAGCCATGAGATACTTGCTTGGTTACCTTTTGCAGTGTAAAACCAGTGTAAAACCAGTGTAAAACCGAAACGACGAGAACGGGACGGTAGAAAAACTTGAGGATGAGAGAATTTTACCGAGGGAGGAGGGAGCCTGCCCACTTGCGGCCTCTAATTTACGTAAGTGCAGTCTAAACGGCGGGGGAGAGATAAGAATACCGCTAATAGACCTTGACCTCTAATGACAGTCACACAAAGCGGGCGGACAAAGAAAACCCCCCATAACTTCTTCTGACCGCACGCCGCCTCGAATGTATCTCCTCGAGATTAAACTGACGATTGAAAACACGAGAGCTCTCCTCAGGCCTGTACTAAAACATTCTTTAAAGTCATTAGTAAGTTTGATTTGTAGGCTCCACGGTGCCCCCTCGGGCTCCGATTGCCTTTGATGATTCACCTTAGCCACCTCGGTGTTTATTGGGTTCAGAGAAATTCCGAGCTCGCGCGCCGATATAACGGCCAAGTGGGGTTTTTTTACGCTAAAATCCGACAAACATTTCACCCCCTCTCGCGCTCCCGGAAAGTTCTGGGGGAACTGGGCTCGATGGTGACCCAATAGAAAAGAGGCGGTGCACCCGTGCGGCTTGTGGTTGCGTAAGACGAGGAGCTGAAAAGCGGGAATGCCTCCCTGTCAACACCTGAGCCGAACGAGACGGAGTTTATTTATCCGAACGCCCTCTCTCTATCAACCAGCAGGGAACCAGGAAGCGGCAGGTGCTTCGCTCCAACGGCAAGGCCCGTGCTGTTGACAGTGGATAAACAGGTTGGGGAATGGATCGGGTAGTGAGGGGAACAAAAAAACAAAAGGTTTTTTTTTTTGGGGTGGTTTTTTCCCCCCCCTCCCTTAAACAGGCATTAGCTCTGCCTAGTTCAGTGTAAAATTTGAAAGCGTAAGCTATTTGTCGTTTCCCCGACCCAGCTGGCGTTTATTAGTGTTGTCTTATTGCGGCTCTGCTGAACAGGCCTGGCCCCAGCCGTCGTCTGGCAGGGGTCTGACGGCGGGATAAAAACAGCCAGCGCGGGGGACATGGCTGGCAGTGGGGGGGGGGGGGGGGAAGGAGAAGTCACCATTGTGTTTCCATAGTGGCTCTGTCACTCTCTGCTGCCCTGGCTGGATGTCCTCCCCCCCCTCTCCCTTTAAGCAGCCCGTCCATGTCAGCAGAAATGAGCTTTTTCTTCCTCATTCATCCCGTCCCCTTTTCTTCTCTTCCTCTGTTATTCACTGGGCTGTTGCTTCGACTGTCTTAAGGAAAACAGAACAAAAACAAAACAAAAAAAAGCCCCGATCACACGCGTTAGCATGTCGGCGGCTTAACCTTGAGAGCTGGCTTCTTGTCGCCGAGCGCCAACAGGAGCGGGACGAACAAAAGTTTTGGATTGTCTGGCGCACCGCCGGGGTTCGGCGAGATACAACGCAGTCGTAAAATCCTCGGGGGGGGGGGGGGGGGGGGGGGAAACAAAGTTTTTCTCTCTTATGAAACTTCGGCGAAACAGTGCGGGCATTGTTTTTCCGTCATGTTTCATCTGTGCAGAATGCTGCGCAGCACTCTGGTGGTTTTCTCTCGCTGTTGCCAGATGGAAGGGAGGGGGGGAGGGGGGTGGGGGAGGTTGCCTTAGGGCAGGTGAGCAAAAGGGGAGATGGAGGTGGGGTATGATGAAGGGGAGGATTCGGGTGACCAGTTTTACCTGGGCCTGGCTCGAGCCCGTCCGGACATGCAGGAAAAGAGATCAGCCTGAGGGGAAGAAAGAGAAAGACAGGCAAGAAAAAGGACGGCAAGTGAGTGCTGAGAAAAAAGGAAAACACCTCCCGTCAGTTGTTTTTAGTACAGCCTCGATCTTTTCTCGTTTTTCCTCCATATCTTGTCCTTATCATATCCATCTCCATCACTCCATTAGTTATTTTGCTCTTCTCCAACATGGGAGAGTTTGCCCCCCGATG
Source organism: Menidia menidia (assembly GCA_907169785.1). NCBI lineage: Eukaryota > Metazoa > Chordata > Actinopteri > Atheriniformes > Atherinopsidae > Menidia > Menidia menidia. Next base: position 6,568,434 of record CAJRST010011113.1, on the reverse strand, counting down.
GGATTTTCCACAATGCACCAAAGAGATGAAAATGTCGCTGTAATTCTTGGCCCACGGGAAAGACACGGGCAGAAAACTCCCACATACCGAGAGAAGTTGGATAAATACAACTATGAAAAGAGATCCTTTTTAAAGGCATTTTCTGGGAAGGGGGCAGTCTCGCCGAAGTGGCAGGATATCTGTTATCGTCAGTGTTTTTCACACTTGGCATTTAATCATGTGTCAGAGGTGAAAGATTTGACAGTATCAGTCAGTGCAAGGGAGTAGAATCCAATCCATTCAAGTAAAGGGGGTTAGATGTTTTAAAAATAGAATGCGGGCAAATAAATAGCTATTATGAGAAAGTTTACAAAAAAACTGCACTTACCTTCTTTCATTACTGCTAAATGATAAAATGAAAGATTAATGGTTAGAGATCACCAATTCCTGACCCGAAGCTAACTTTGTTCAATCAAAAATGTGACGCCTAATGGTAGAATTAATGGAATTTAGCAATTTGCTACAAATATTGCACTTTTTATTCCGCTTTCTTTTCCTCTCAAACTTCAATCTTAGGTGCTCCGAGATTCAAGTGTATTAATCTTAATGTCTGGCGAGAGGGATTAGTTTCAGCTGTGGTGAAAACTAACTGTCACTACGACTGTCTATCACAGGGTTTGTAGTAAAAATATTTATTGACTTAAGCGCGACGCATGTCTGAAGCCATTCTCTCATCGGCCATTATTTTGTGGTTACTGAGGCAACCGTCTTGTTTACTTCCCACAATACAGTATTCTGTGTAAGTGGTGGCCAAAGAACACCTGAGGGAGACGTTCAGAGTCAGAGACAGCAGCGACAGATCCTCTGAAAGGTTTTTCTTCACACGACACATGAATATGATACAGCAGGTTGCAGCAGGTGCACTGTCCAGAGCACAATGGAAGCATCGTGTGCCGGAGAAAACTATGCTGTAAAATCGATTAAATCAATTATGTATTGATTTACTTTCATCAAACTGCATATATTCCAATGACATTCTCAATCTCTGGTAGTGCGATTTTTAAAATTCATTCAATTTGTGAACTAGCCCGGAAAGTACCTGGTTAGCTGCTCCATGAGATAGCTGCAAACATCTGGTTCTGCCCCAAATGGTAAAAATGCTTTGTAGCGTTAATGGTAACAGAAGAAACCTGCGACTTCCTGTTAGAGAATTTAAAAAAAGGGGCCAAATCGAGCCTGCTCCAGGGACTTCCTATGAAGTATTTAGCATGCTATCAAAGCATTTCAACTCTATAGCTGGAAAACCATCATGGTTACCTTTAACGTGTAGGCCTGTCCTTTCATGCATGCTCGGAGCTACGAGCTATGACATTTGCATTCCATGTGCCACGTGCGTGTTCCTTACATGCTGTTTGTCAGACAGGGAAGATGAGTCCATCTGAACTTTCCCTCACCCAGGCCTCGATGCCTTGTGGCAAGAATCCGAGGGAAAAGTGAGAAGAGGACGGAGTGGGATATTTTATGAGTTATTAACTCATGTCAAACAGGTACAGTACCGGCAGTTATCTCTCAGTAAAACCCCTGCAGACCTTTTTTTTTTTTTTTTTTTTACTTCTGTATCGCTATTTCTCATGGGCCTTTACCTCTGGTCTATTGTTCCAAAGCAGGTCGAGCAGTCCCCACTATTCAGTAACAGTTTAACTGAATGCCGTCAGAGATTATGGTAATTACAGGGGTGGCAGCAGAAACTCTGGATGATGCTTTTCCTGTTCCCCGCATCCCCTCCCCCCTTCCCCCTTCCCCTTTGCCCTCCCATACCGACTCAAACAAGAGACTTGAGTACGGGAGGGGAAAAGTTAATGGTCAATTGTTGGCACATTGTAAAACATATGCCATTAATAAATAGTCAGATAACAACTATGGGAAAATGTCTGTTCCATTATGAAAAAAGGATCTGAAAAAAAAAAAGTTTATTGGGACACTTATCTGCCAACATATTTCTTGAGAAATAGATTTCCCCCGAATTTCACTGTTTATAGCATCATTTCTTCCATTATGCAATTTATTCTGAAGAGTCAAGCTAACAATTCCAGTGGTGCTGCTGTGCCCGTACAGGTTTGTATTTGTCTCATTTTGAAACTCCAAATGAAAGCCTTGAACTCAGCTCTATGTCACCTGCTCTCTCCTTGGGTGAATAGCAATTGCTTAAGTGTGCCTTTCAGAAGAAAGCGTTGCCCAATCTCGGCCTAATGAACACCCTCTGTGTTTTTACTGTAACTGCTCTCCGCAGATGGAGGCCAAACCTGATGGATTGCCTTCTCATGGACAGGTGAATGAGATGATGGACTTTGTGAGAAATTCCGCCGGGCGGTGTCGGTTTTTACTGCGTGCGTTTTGCTTCCTGACTCACGTGAGCTGGTGTTTTCTTTTCCTTACAGGTTTGTCCAACAGCTCATTTCTGTTTTTAACCCCATACTGCTGTGGCCCGTCTCATCAGAACCTATTGCGAGGCCTAAGGGGCCGAATTGAGCCCAAGCAGACAGTATTGGTCTCTCAAATCAGTGTCAGCGCATGTTTAGATTCAATTAGTGGCCTAAGAAACGGTTCTCTATACGAGTGCGTCCACTTAAAGGCCTCTCATTGGATTTTCACGAGCACAATGGAAAGACTGAAGCGTTAATTCTGGTAATCCTATATCTGTGCTTTGCTGGCCTGTCCCTCGAGGGCAATGCGGCGCAGGGCTCCCTGTGTGTTTCGCAGTCATTTGTCATAGAGCATATTTGTTGCGTTTAAATATGTCTTTAAGTGTGCGTGTGCGCGACTCGACCGTGCGCCCGCTCGCACGGTGGTTGGATTGATTGAGCAGTGAACTGCGAGTCCCCCGGGTGCTTTTCCAGTCTTCTGTTGTTTCTGTTTTGTGGCTCGACAATGGGCCTGTGTGTATCGGGTTGGGATTTGAATGCATGTGGGCGGTAGCCGCGCAAGCGTCTGAACGCATGTGTTTGCGCGAGGGGCGAAGTGTTGAATGAGAGCGCACCGGAGTATGCCCGAGAGTTGCCAAGCTCTTGTGCAAGACGGAATCAATTTTCCTTTTTTAATTTTTTTTTTATTGCCTGCCATCACTTCAGGTAATTCCTGTTGCGGGATAGCGAAAGAAAAAATAACGACGATGACATAGCGACTGATGGTTCAACTGTATTTCTTCTTTTACCACCAAAGTCTCACTTCACTGTTATTGACACGTTTGAGCTTTTTTTCTTTGTCGTAAATTTCCCGTGAAGTTAGTTTTCATCGGTTGTCCCGACTTGAATAAACTACTCCCATTAACATAAAGAGGAAGTCGGGAAATTCTGTCAACGCAACTCCTGTTCCACCACTCCTTTAGCTCCTTTTCCGCTCCGCTTGACCAGCTCGGTGTGACCGGAGGGTCTGGGCTCGGTGCATGGCTGAAGTGGATCTGGAATGAAAGCTGGAATTGTTGCTGTGTGGGACAGGTTCCCTCCGTAGCACCTGGCCATCTGGACATTACATCCCCCAGAGCTCAGGAGCGGAGGCCCTCCTCCCCCCCTCCGTCTCCTGGCTGGAGACCCATAATGGACGCCAATGCTAGCCCTTAAGGGGAGCCCCTGTGGGACTTCAGTTTGGGGAGGTTGTGCAAGTGAATAATGGTGCTCATTTAAAGCTCCATTCACGACGAGAGCTGAGGAGCTGTGAGCTGGAGTGGAGGGGTCAGCGGAGGTTACGGCAAGGCTCACGCAACCACGACCACCCTCCAATACTTAAAACTCCATAAAGCCCCACATCACAGCTTGCCATTCATACCATTACTTGCCTCTGCTCCTGTGGCAGCAGGTGTAAAGGGGCGGGGCTTCTGGCACAGGTGTGTGCGTGCCCGATTCGGGTTACTTGTGCGATGGCGGTAGCTGGCCCGCCGCGTCCAGCAGCAAAACCCGAGCGAACGTGATTAAATCTGAGGGCCGCAGCATTCGACCGAACAAAAAAAAGGAAATTAGCCATGGTATGTTATGACCTCTTTTGTAGAGGAACAGAAAGAACACCTGGGAAGGCTGAGGACGGGTGTGTGTTTGGCTGTGTCCACATGCAGGTGTGTGACGCTGATCGCGACCTCGTGGGAGACTGCTCAAACGCAGCTGTTCAGTAAGAGGGAGAAGTCACTGGTTCATGTAGCTTTCCTGGACGGGGGGTACATTTGCGGCATTAACATTCTTCATTTCCATCTGACACCCTTCAACCACATAAATAAATACCACTCCTCTTTAATCTGTGCACACGTGTCGGGACTACCTGAAAGTTGAGACACTTTTTATAATTCAAAATGAGGTGAAAAGTACACGAGGAGAGATTTATGGTTGAAAAAGATGAAAGTGTTTTTTTTTTTCAATAATAAGGACAATCGTGGATTATAATTTTTGAAAATATGCTTTTGAATAGATATGTGAATATTTTAGCTAGTGTTTTAGCGTTAGTTTGTTTGATTTTCAATGATTTCTCATTGAAAACCTTAAAACGAGACACTGCTACTCCCCAACATTCCTTTAATGTAGTAAGAGACGAGGCAAGATTTGACATGAGGGATGTCGAGGCCAAGAGTCAGGATTGTTATGCAATGGATGAACGTTTGTTTACTTTCTTTATCCAAAGCCAGGCTACCTCTCTCATGAGCACTGAAGTTGCTAATTTTGTCTACCTCCACCTCCACGATGGTTCCCCCTCCTGTCATCACCTCACCACTTCTACACAGATGAGAACATGTCAGGTGCTGGGTGAGAAGTGAGATAGAGGTATTCCAATTAGCCGGAGCTACCGCATGGCAGAATAGCACAGAATCCTGCTAACAGTAAAGGCAGCTGGATGGAAAACTTTGCTTTATTCAACGGCTTGGCTGAGATGCCGGAATGCAGCTCAGACTGCAGAGAAGTCGGAGTCGTTCGGGGAAATCTTTCAGCCTCGCTTCCTGTCAAACTGACTGGCATTTTAAACATGTCGTTGTCTAAACATTTCAATCCATGACCTATGAGCAGCTAAAAGTAGATATGACGAATCATCCCGGAATAACTCAGAAAGTAAAACTGTGAGTAACACAAAGTCGAGCTAAATCCTTAGAAAGTTTAGAGTTTCTTTGAAGATTTGAGGTAGAGCCGGTGACGTAGGGCCTAATCATGATGCTCCCTCCACCATGTTTTAAAATAGAGACAGTGTTGTTCATTTGACACCATTAATGTTCTGGGTTTTATCTCTTGTTCATTTAGTAGCAAATTGTAGAGATAGCTTTGAGTGCTTTTTCTTTTTGGGGACTGTTTATTATATCATTCTACAGTGGTTTGCAGTTTTATCCAGTTTCAGGTACTTAGTTATATTATCAAGTTCATGAAAATTGGATGTTGAGGTGCAACACCAATAAGATGCATGTTTAAAATTCACTTTAAACAGATTGTTTTTGTGACTACTGCGGAGATTTGAAAACAACAGAAATCAGTGCAGAAATTATAACAGTTCTCGGCTCAATTTATGATGATACTGGAAGAGTCGAAGGAACAGATTAGTTTTTTGCTTCATATATGATCTTGCAATTTTATTAGTCTTTCATACAGTGTTTAAAAAAATTTTTTTTAATATGTCTAGAACAGTTTTATACATCTTATATGCTTTCTTGGTCAGATTTAAAATAGATGAAAAACTATTACAATTTGTATACATATATATATATATATCTTAAATCATAATCATCCTGGGGGCACAGGAATAGTCATCATGACTACGCTGAGAACTTTTTAGAAATGCTTATGTGATATGAGTCTTGTCTTCACGAGTTGCTATGCATAAAGAAAAACTCATCAAGTCAACACAAAAACAATCCTTTATTAGTTTACTGCCATAAAAGAATGATACACCAATGGAATTCTGCAAAACTGTTTATCTGTGTGTGAAAATGTAAATAAATAAAAGAAAAAAAGTTAAGTAAAACAAAACCTGATCAAAAAACCTTTTTTTAACTAAATTATTGCAGCTTATCGTAGCGTGATACAACTTTTAGGTACAAATGCTGGTAGAGAGAAAACAAAAAGCTTTTCTTCAAGATTCACTATCTGCACTTTGTACAGCTTTAGAAAAAACATTTCGCTACTTCCCTCCTAGAGTCTCACGTGACTTGTTGCCGTGTTTTAAAAACTCCCAGCACACGCTTTGATAGTTTTTCCCGACACATTTTGTCAACCTTTTTCTGGGGCAAGGTGAGGCTATCAGCAGGAGGGATCTTATCAGCTGTGTAATGTGTAATAAGTGGTAATGTAACTTGAGGTAGGTGTGTGTCTGTCTGCCAGTGTGCTGGGGTTGGGCAGATTTGTGGCCCTGCGATGGTGATGATGATAGCCGGGATAAGTGTGCTGATGTGCCACTCACATGCCTCGTAGCTATCGTGGAGCGGGGAAGAGAAGATGGCCTGCGCTTGATAAATATTTGGGAGATTGCATCTGCAAACAAGAGCAATGTGAGATGCCCGATTAGCTCTACGTCTGCATTAGCTTTACAGGAGCTGGATTATTATGATACCTCCGTAAAGTAGCATTGATTGAAATGAGTATGTGTTTTTTTTTTAAATCTGTTTTCAAACGGTTATACGGTTACATATTTTCCATGATCTTTTCTGCCTCTGAGTACGCGGGACCACGTGGAATGCTTCTCTACCTGCTGCGACAGGTTGCGCAGTTCTTCCTCTTTACCCGTCAAACCCGCAGGGCCAGGTTAGAGCTCGATTTATGTATCCAATGGGGCTCTATACATATCTGTGTGTGTGTGTGTGTGTGTGGAAATGAGGGGCTCCCTTTGTTTACAGTGCGGCCCGGAGCTTGGTCACGACTGTGGGAAAGTGTTTGTGTCCGTTTTTTCTGTTTCGTGTGAACTGCTTAGTTCAGTTAGCGAACTGTTATTGAGCAACACATGCTACCCGGTGCTCTGCCATCAGTGTTTATTTGGTATGATCCACCAGTGGTAACAGAAACTACAGCTCCTCTAAAGACGGCTTGGTTCGTTGCTTCAGAATGCCTTTTTTTCCCCCCCTCTGTAGAGAAACAAACACCTCAGGGTCTGTTTGGGTTAATTTCCATGACTAGTGCAAAGTATTGCCACATAGGTCGAGGTGTTGTGATGGAAAATACCAGGAAATACTTTTTAATTTAAGCTGTTTTTTTTGTTATTTGGAAGATATTTATAAACAGTCTTAAACAGGTAATGTAGTTGTAAACGGGAACACTAGGAACGCTACATAACTACAACCCTGTTACTGTTAAACTGCCACTTTTGATTTATGCATGGGAGATTTTAATTTGAATAGAACGGTGGAAATATTAAAATGATGTGTTTTTTCCTGATCAAACAAAGAGAAAAAAAGGTCACTTGCCAGCTGGTTTGGGTCAGTGGAGGTGAAAATAATTCCTCAAAAACAGTTTTCTGCGGGCTTTTCTTGGGGATAACCACCACAGTTGTTGTTTCCTCCTTAAGATTTAAGCAATGTAGTCCATACCTCCACCGTTTTATGAACAATTTTTTAAAATTTATTAAAAGAATCCTATCAAAAAGTTTTTGATTCACATTTCTATTTTGAGAAACCAAAATATTGCTCATAATGTTTCTATGCGCACTCTTGCTGTAATAGACAAATGTTATAGCAAGACTAATTTTATTTCAATATCTTTAGAAGTTCAAGGAATGTGGTTTTCCATTCGAAAGTGAGCTGATACACAATGACCACAAAATGTACACTTACACACACACAAAATTACACTTGACACACAGAATTACACTTAAATAGTCTGATGGGGAAGAATGAAGTCGATAAACGTTTAGCCTGAATCAGTTTTTTTAATATTACATAAATATTACATATTAAACAAAAAGGAAAGCATTACAAAAGTCAGCCATCATATCTTGTTCATCATCGTGTAAGCTAAAAGCAAATAGTTTGTCACGATAATTTCACTCAGCCAGTGAGAGCCGATATAAAAACCGATGAGCAAATGAAAGCACAGGCATAAGATGTTCAACAATCTCCGTCAAGAATAATGCAATATTGTTGGCCCTGAGTGTATGAACAGGTAGATAGTAAGTGGCAGAGGAGGGAAGGGGTGGGGGGGGGGGGGGGGGGGGGAAAATAGGCTGTCTTTTTTTTGCTTCAACCTCCCCAGGTTTTGGAGTGTTTCTCTTTCAGGGATACTGTGTCGCTCGCTCTATGGAGGGCCTTGTTCCTGGGCCTGTATTGTTTTACCGGATCGCCCATTGTACTCTCAGACAGAGCAGGGACGAGGATGGGAGGTGGCCCGGTGCCAGGAGTGGCAGCGCCTGCTGCCAGCCTCCTGCTCGCACACACACACACACACACACACACACACACACCCACAGAGAGGAATTGAGAAGCCCCGTGATGTGAATGCGGGCCACGGATGGATCAGAACCAATAAGGCCCAACCAGGGATCTGTTTCACATGCGTACAAGGGCACATGCGGCTATGCACGCGCACGCAAACACACACAAACACAACAAAAACAAAGGATGTGGTCTAGATTTATCCAAGATAAAGGCCAAACTTTAATAATTTTGCTATGCGTCGAAAGCCAATGTGAAAAGTAACTTCTTCTTGTTTCGTTTTGCTCTTAAAGTCACACGTCCTGCCTTTTGGCTGTGTAACTCAATCACAGAGAATGATCTGTTACTTTTGATTTCTATTTTGACCAAAACAAAATAGGAACTGGGGGCAATAAGTTTTGAGTCCCTATATAGGTGACTACCTAGGTCTTTATAAATGTTCTTATAGATCGTACAGAAACTGTTACTCACTTCATTCTTGCTGCAACAAATATTTTGGAGCCCATAGCTGGCAGTGGTTATTCTTATACTGTGGTTAACAATTGTTACTTCCAAGGAGTCTCTTCATTGGGTGTAGCACAGTGTTGACTGCGAAAAAGACCTGTTAAAGGAAGTCAACTTCCACCTCTGATACATCCACAACTTTGTTCTAAATAAACAATCTCGGTCTTCTTATCTGATATTTTAAAAGAACATGGTTCAGGAGTATAAAACTAATACTTTGTTTATACATGGATGAAGAATACTTCAAACCTCGTGGCCTGTGCAAGTTACATCAGACAGATATATTCTGTACCTAAAAAGGAAGAAGTTTAATTAGCACTAACAACACTTTTTCTGATCAGAAAGTTAGATAAGCTGAACAGAAGTTCCTGTGGTTGATGAACGTAGGTGTGCTTAGACTATACCGATTAAACTATAGACCGGAACAGTAACTAAATACTTTATTGACGGGAGTTTTAAAAATTGCTTTCTATGTTTTTACATTATATAAACACAGATTCCCTGTATTTTCTTGATATTACATAGATTATTCCTTTTTTTGTTGTTGTTCTAGACAGAGGAGACATTAACAACATACCTTCAAAACTTGAAAAATTGTGAACTACAAGTGGTTTATCGGTAGCAGAATAAAATTTCCACACTGAGACAAACACGGTGCTGTGAGGATACACAAACTGAAAGACACAAACAAGTCGTTACAAGCCAGACAAACTCATGTACGCTTACAATCTACCTCAAAAGAGTTGTTTCTTATTTGAGTGACTTACTTGAAAAGTGATAGACTGTGTCTCTCTCTTTATGTGTGGGAGGTCTGACTCATCCAATCACACTCTGCCAGGTTTTATTAGGATTAATGAAGATAGAATGATAGTCCTTCTATGCTTGTAAATTCCTTAACTTGGCAAGGCTCCAGAGAGAACCGCTTTCACTGACAAATTATTGTTGAGTTACAGGCAGCGATCTGTCTGTCGCCCCTCATTTTCTACAAACTATTTTTTCTCAAATGACTTTGATCTGCCCGTCATTCTGTCTTTAAGATTACCGTCTCAGGATGACAGCATCTTAACCAAATGGGATGGTGATTAGATTCAAGTAGAAAAAAAACTCAAGCGAAACCGTGAACAAGTGCTGCATTTCATTTGTGGTTCTCACCCTTTTCTTTTGTGACATTTGCACTAATTTCTCTGAACCTGTGCAAAACAGATTTTATATTTAACACTCTCTTTTTTAAACCGGAGTCTAACTGTGACGGGCTGCAGTTCTAATGGCGGCGCGTTCTTCATTTAGCATTAAGCAAAAGTATTTTAGCTGAGATGTAAATATGTGTGTCTGTTCGAGAAGTGATAGGAGGGGCGACCGCAGACTGGTTGTTTAATTTTAAGATGGCAAAATGCAATGGTGATTTTTAAAGACTAAAACTTGCAATATCGTTTTGGTTTTTTGGTTTTCTTAATGCTCTTTGAGAAGTGAAACCCCCAGGTGTGAAAGCAGAATTAAAATAGTTTTAGTTCACTGGCAATGCAGCGGACGATACAGTTATTGCAACCCCGTGGAAACACAACAGTTTTGGTGTAAATAGCAACCGAGAACAAGCAAAGCAGTTTGATATATCACAAGTAGACTGATTTGCGTCATGAGTCACTAATGGCACCCTTAAAGGTGCCCCCTCCCCCTCGATCTCTATTGAAATAGTCACCATTGAGACATCTGTAGGTTATCTGGCTCTATTTTTATGACTGCAGTGTTTCTTTCACCTTATTGAAACTTGAAATAGAGCTGCCACTCAAAAGCTACGTAGATGTGTTGTCAAACTCTCCTACGCATGGCTTCCAAATGTTTGATAGACTAATCTCAGTTAAGGTCTAGTCAAACTTAGACAACTTACTTTAGAGCTATCAATCAGCAAATCCAATAAAGTACTGTATTTGTAAGTCTTTCACCAGACACATCATGCTTGTAGATATGAGTGATAGCACATTTTTCAGCCCTATTCAAAACAGGCTGAACTAGGGTGGAGTTTAGTGATTTGTCACTGCACGAGGAAAAAGGAATTATGAAAGACTTGCTCGTGAAATCAGCCAGGGAAAAAGAAGAAAAGCTGATGTACAAGTACTCAGCGATGAAAGTGGGTTGCCCCAATTTCACCAACAGAAGGAGCAAACAGTGAGAAGATGAAGAGAAGAAGTCTATATGTTATGGGCAATTACGGACTTAGAACATTTCAACCATCCATCTATCCATTTTCGTAACAGCTTATTCCCAAATGGGGTCGCGGGGGAACATTTAAACTGGACAGTCTTACCTTTAACTTGTAGCCGTTAACCCTTTAAAGCCTGATCCAAGAACAAATAGCGATAAAATTGTTGTCATTTTAAATTATTTGGCCCTTCAACTAAATTTGAATTAGTCAAGTTTATTGTTGTGTTGTCTTACATCCACTGTTATGAGGTATATCTGACTGTTTACAACTGGGTTTTGAGCAAAGTTTTTGCCATTAAATCATGCCAAAAATATCAGATGCAAAACGTTTCAGAAACCAAATGTATCAAATATGACACATATGGCATTATGGGGCATTATGAAGTGCTCTAACTAATTTACTTCAGGCATTTCAGTGAAAACCCTCCTTTTTTGTGGTGACTCTGTGTGCATCTTCTTTGGTGGTAAACTATAGTGGTAATGAAGAAATCTCTTGACTAATGCCTGAGAACTGTGAATGACAATAAATGTGAAATGCTCGCACAATAAGAGACGTCTAAATCTGCGCTCGGGGGCAACGAGGAGGTGCAGAGAGCTTGGCAGACGCGTCTTATGTCTCATCATTCACACTTCTTCCATCTCCTCTCTTTTTTTTCTTTTCTTTTTTTTTAGGAGGCTAGATGAGCCTGATCAGAGAACATAACCCTCTTTTGAAAGAGACACTGTGTTAGCACCAGAGAATATTTTGTAAGTCCTCGTGGATCATTACGCAACGTTCTCGGTCTACGTTTAAATCTTCCATGTGAATACTGACATTTCTCTCTATATTTCTTTATACATACTGTAGCAATATCTTTTTTAAAAATATCTGTTTATGCATATTGCAAATCCTGTGGATAGATAGTACCATGGCGCTTCATAATGCAGCAAATGAACACTGCTGCCATCAAAATGGTAAATGAACATCTTGTGCACGACTAATTTGCAAGTTACAAGCCAAGATGTCTGCAAACGATCAATACAAATAATGAAATCATTTATAAATTATTGTGTAAAAAAGCTGATGGGATACAAAAAAACACAAATATATTCAAAACACAGTGGCAACAGTTTATTTACATAAAGTAATGATTTAAAAAAAATATATGACAGTGCCCTAAAAAGGTGGGGTGGAATACGTTAAGGTTATAGTCCAATATTAAATTATATTTTTACTCCTCTTCTCACTGTTCGATTTGTACGGGGCAATAAAACGGATTAAGTTAATACAAAAATAAATAAATAAATAAATAAAACAACCACAGCAATTGAACAGACACGAGAAAAAGAAAAGTTTGACTTTGATGAGACCCCTTTGACAATATTGATCACGCAAGCTGGCAAAATATGTCAACTTAAGAGTGGAGCATTTTGTTTGAACCCACAACTTGGAATTATTCTCTTCCTGAAAGGAAACATTTTATAATTCACATTATAGATTACTGAACAAAAAAATTGTGAGGAACCTCACTAGCTCCAACTTCACGATCTAAGTTCCATATGTAGTTATGTCATTGGATAATTTGATGTGATAAGTAAATTAAAATAATTACTTGCCAGAGCTAGAGACAAATTAGTGTGGTTTTCAAACTTCCGACCGGAACTGGATCAGCTCGAGCATGACCCCATGAAATAGTCCTTAATCCCGTAATTTATTGTAACATATCTCTGAACTAGATAAAAACAATATGGAAGCTCGATTAAAATCAAAACAGTCTTTCAACAGCAAAGAATATTGATTTAAGCAGCTATCCTAATATATACATATATGTATGTATATTTGAATTTATGTTCCATGTAAATAAATCAAAACCTTCCTTCTACTATAACCTGACCCTAGACACTCGCAGCCCTTAAAGGCTCTTGGCATTCACTGCCCGATGCCAGAATGGCTAATTACAGGTGTGGATGTTTAAGTGATTGGTGTGTGTTTCTCCCCAACTGTTCGTGAGTAAGGGATCAGGCTGATACTTAAGCACTCATGTTGCCTTTCACCCATAGTCTTTGATGAGTCAACAGGTCCTGATTCTCAAGAGCTGTTGCTCAGTTATGCCAAATGCACCTCGGGGATCTAGACATTGCCACCAGTCAAAGTCATTCAAATCTGGCCTTGTTAATTTTGATGGCTTTTAATCTAATGATCTCTGAGAACCTAATCAAACACATACAGAGGGAACATGGAAAGATCCGTGTCACTGGAGCAAACTTCTGATTGACACGTTGGTCCTGGAGCCATGAATCGATTTCAAACTATCTACTCTTTGCCCCCCCTCTTTTTGTCTGACCAACCCTTGGTGTCAGCTTGCATAAACAATACCTGGCCTTAAGAATCAAGCAATCTTTCCGCATGGAAGCACAACACGGCCTAGTCATGCAAGCCGCTACCGGCTCAAACAATATGGATCATTCCTTTGGACCGCCAATATAATTTATTAACAGCTCCGGACAAAAGAAAGTCTTGGAGTTTGTGTGCGATGGAGAGAAGAGAGAAAGGTCTCCTCTCAGATGACTAAGTGTTTGTTTATGCTGGCTAATCTCAAAGGTGGACTTTAAAACCATTGTGGAGGGGAGTCATTGTGTTCACTTAAGAAAAAAAAAAAGGCTACTCAATGTAAATGAATGGGGGATTGAGGTTAGCCCCTCTGGGGAGAGGTAGCGAGGTGTGTATGTGGGCCTGGATGTGTGTGGATCTAGTTCAGCCATCTTAATCCAGCGACCAGACTCTTGGCTCCTTGGCTCATCAAAGTGAGAGGCCAGCGGTAGCCAGCCCAGATTTAATCTCTGCGTGTTTGTTTGTATGGGTGCTGGTGTTTGCGAGGGTTACTGTGCAATGCAGCCCCTTCGTATGCCGAGGAGCTTTTGCAATGCCACATAAGAGCTGAGCTAACACTCGCATCTCCTCTTTCTTTTGGTTTAACTGCAAACCAATTGAGAACCACTGTTGCATTCATACAACAGGAGCTTTGGGGCTTCCGTGGAGTGCCGTCGGCGGGAGATAATATATCACAGGTCTAAATTATCGCCTCTCAGAGAGGGCAAACACATGGTGCGTTGGAGGTGAAGAGGACTGAAGAGTTTGTTTTTAAAAGGTTAACAAGCAGAGACACGGTTGAGAAAAAAAAAAAGTGTGTGAAGAAGGTTGAAATTGGATCATCAACCATAATTTTATGAAGACAAATGTTTACACAGATGTCTTTTAGATAAAAGTGATATCATGATTGGGCAACTCGCAACGGGAGTCTTACAACATCTGTGCGTTTGCTTCTGTGTTTACTTTTGCGTGTCTTTGCAGTTTGGCCTTTTTAACAAAACTACGGGCATAAAACTTAATTAACATGAACATTTTTAATGGGCACAAACCTGAAATTGTGCCTGACACAAACTTGAGAGAGAAGATCAAAATTGATTATTTGAACCTGTTTTTGGATTCATTGTTTTCTATGGCACATAAAATGTTGGATCTATTTTCTTATTTCCTTTGGCCTAAAACACTTTAACTGAAAAGTAGGTTATTATTTTCAACTAGCCCGATACTGAGTGAGAGCACATCAAATAAGAATTTGGATTAAGTTAAACCAGTGTCGAAAAAATTTCCGTACTTGGTTGCCACTGTCCGGCATGTTTCTCAACTTTAGTACAACTTTCGATCCTTTACATTCATTTGATTGAAGTGAACTTGATAAAGACGAAAATGTAATGCAGCTTTTGCAAGTACAGAAAGTGTTTGTGGCTTTTATTGGACCTATGACAGGTTCTAACAAAATGTCACACACCTTGTAACAATTTCCCACAGTTACTGGACTGCTTGGTATAGGTATAAGTATTATTTACTCTAAAGTGGGCTACACAAATGTGCCATTACAATAGTAGTTGCATACAGTAACTTTGAAATCATTGGCAACCCAGCTGTTTCTTGGGGTACGCATCCATGCGAGTGTACAATGCATTATTGAATTTAAACATTGTTAAAGCATTCAAAAACACATTTACCAGAGATTTAATTCACTTTTCATCCCTTACTTCATGCACTGACATCGAATATAGACTTAGTTTAAGTATGTTTACAGCTCAATTTGACTTTAATAAATATATTCTCATAAAAAGCTGTGGGACAGTTGATCCTAACACTTGCAAATACTGAAAATAAAATGTCACTTTAATGCCGATCATTTATTTTGCATTGTGACACAGCTGGCAAGCTGGGATCCACAAACGGAAATCTACCTGCTCTCATCAAACCTTTTGTCATACCAGCTTTTAAGCCAAGATGCATATATCACTTTAAATTAAATTCCTTCACCTCACCTGACACGCGGCTGTAAATCAAAGCATGAAAGGAAGGCTCACCTGTTGCTTTCTCTGTCTGAGTCTCGTCACCTTATTTCCATAAATTTAATGTCCTTCTGTCAATATGCCAAATCTCTATTGAACTGTTGTGCGTCTCTCTGGAGCAGAATCTCAGAGGCTCAAACCACTTAAGAGTCTCCATTTTCTTTTTTAATAGTTTTGTTTTTTTGGCTTAATTATGGGTGGGTTCCTTCTCTGACAGATCCTGTCAGCCTTTTTTTTTCTTTATATAATTATGTATAAGTGATTTAGAGAGAAATGTGCTTTGTTAATTCCAAAAGCACTCCTTAAGGTGTTATCCACCCGTGCGTTTGAGCTCTGATCAGCAAGACTTCTCACCTCATTAAGGCATGGGCTAAGTGGGTTAGGGCCTGATGAACGTTTCCAGGGAGGAGAACCCATGTTTCCTCAAAGTCGTATCTGTAGCTCACAGTTTTCCTGGGCTGACGCATACTATGATGGTGTGGCACAAGTGAAAATACTTCCACTTCGTACACTTAGATATTTGCCTCCATTTCCTGTAGTCGATATCACGATTGTTCACAGAACTGTGAAGTGTCTTTCATATACAGAGGGTGTGTGTGTGTGTGTGTGTGTGTGAGTAGGGGGGAGGGTGCTTTTGTTTTAGATTGTAGGGTTACATCTATCTGCAAAATAATTTGGATTACAACAAATGGTGCATGTGAATCTACTGCATTTATTTAGACTGGATTAGGATATTTTTCCATAGTTTTCCATCGTTATTTACACCGATTGGCTTTTTCTGTACTTGAAGTTCTTAAATAATGTTTCTGCTTTTGCAAAACAAATCTATCTGAAGAAATTTGCAAGTCTATATACAGTACATTATTTTAAAAAGCTGTTCATGAACTGTTTTTTTCCCCTATAATGTGATTACTCAGATTACACATACGAAAGATGTGCTTAATTTTATTTGTGATTGTGAATATTAAAGGAAGCACAGGACTGCAAGATGAGCATAAAACAAGTAATCAGATTTGATGCTATTTGCCTTTTACCCACAATCTGCTTTTAGTGATGCAGGTAGTTGGTATCACGGCACCAATTAGTCTGCGTTACTGTTTGTGCCACCTGAATCCTATTTGCTCTGTGTGCAGTTGTTTACAGTTTGATGCACCGCAAAAAGTCAAACCGTTACCGAAGTAATGTCCTGTTTACACTGATGCGCCGAAAACAATCCGCCGCATTATTACCTGTGTTCTTGTTTGAATTGTGTGAAGGCGATATCAGACTGTAAATATGGATCCAAAATGATTTCAGGCCCCACGTGTTTGCAATTTAAAACCTCCTTTTGGTTTGTTTGCAGTATCGGTTTCACAGGTTTCACTAGAGAATAACACACTGAATAGCCGGAGCTGCACGAAGAGGATTTAAGTACTGTCCTTTTGACTCAAGCTCGTCAAATAATTCCCATAGTCTGGGCCTCCCCGTCTTTTGTCTCCTCTCATTTTCTCCTCGGAAATATCTGCAACTGATGACACTCATCAGTTGGGGTGGTCCTTATCGTCTGGCCCAGGTTGTTTTCTGCTCTAATTAAGGGAGGATGGGACATAAAGGGACTCGCTGCTATCAGTGATGCCCACCTCTATGCATCCCACTGTTTCTGAAAGGGTCATTCCCTTCATCATGGAGGCTGTTGTCCCGCTCTCTCCTCTATCACCAGAGAAGCGTCTGAGGGTCCCGGTTCCCAGCGCTTTTGGGCTCTCTGGAGACTAATATGGGCTGATGGGCAGATAGCATCCCTACTCTGCTCCAGAGAGGGGAGGGAAGGGGTGGAGGACGGGACAGGGGGGTTAATTAGACTAAATGAGGGCAAGAGGAGGGGAAAGGGGTGCGAAAAGAGCAAAAGAGTTTTGATGAGGGATAGTTAACGTTTAGATTTGGGAGGGCCAAGGGACCGATCGCTTGTTTAGTCGTTACTCAGCTGAGGACGCTGACCTCTCTTTAGCAACCTTGACATAGCGTCAACGTCACCAAGTTGCTAATGGCCAGGAAGCAAAAAAAGCTCCTTCTCGGGTGTGAGCGGGGACGCGGAAGGTTCACAGCCAAATCTGAAAGCATAGAAAAAAGAACTTGTTGCCAGAGGTTTAATTCAGCGGAGCAGTGAGACCCAAAACAAAATTAATTTTGAAAAGCAGCCAAAGACGGTCTTTGAAGCCAAGTTTCATGATGAAAATGACAGTTGGAAATTCCCCATTTGGAATGTCATTTTCTTCCACAGTCACGAAGGTTGTGGTAATGAATAAACGATTAAATAGTCATTCGGCGTGCCCGTTTTCATTCTGTTTTATTATCGATTTGAGTAGCGTCACGTGAGAGGCTTGGTCCCAACAGAAAGTCAAGGCTATTGCACATCCATCAAAAAAAGAAAAGATAAAAGCAAAAGAACATGTTTGGACTTTCATAGAGATGCCAAATATTTTTTGTTCACATGATTTTCTCAGACTTTACTTCAGCAGCTTTAGATTCTCTTAACTATGAATATTGATAATAATATTGATAATACAGAGAAAAAGCTCATAGCTGCTTTTTTTGCAAGCCAGGTGACAACTTTATGATGTAAGGAATGGAGGAACAAAATTGATAAAAAGGATGTTGTCTGTGTAATGACTGCCTCCTATCATCAGCATCACTGTTACATACTTTTTTTTCCAGATTTCTGACATGTGCGACCTACGAAAGCCTCAGATCCTCACTTTCTCGGCGTAAGTAAGTAGGTCACCTCTACAAGTCATTAGCCTCATCAGTTTCTGTTACATATTCATGGGGGGGAAATGAGTTTTGCGTGTGGACTGCCCCCCACCTCAGCCCTCATCAGTGAACACATGAAGGCCCGGGCATAGACGGGCATTCTCGTCGTGAGATGATTGCGCATCTCCCCTGTGGTCCCGGTTTGTATCAGAGAGCATTCAGAGCTCCCAAAGGACTGCCTCCTTTTGTCAGAGCTCCGAGGAGTTAAATTGTATATAAAACAAATTAATTGCCCCTGTTAGATCACTCAAGCACTCACCCGGGGGAACATGTGCTTATCACACACCCAGGGCTGCATGCGCATACACACACACACACACACACTCACTCTCCGCGTTTAGCGTTCCTGTGCTTGCCAAACCTCAGCCCTCTGTGGAATGGGATGGGAGGGAGGGTTACTCCTCTCCATCTGTTGGTCTCCTACGAGGCCTGACTCCTGTTTTAATCACACACATCCATCCCCTTACCTAAGCCATCACCGCGCTCCATCTGTCCCGAAAAAAAAAAGCGGCCCGATCGGGACCCCTCATGTTGTTTATGGGGCCAATCGTCGTGGCACCCCTAAGAGCAGGATACAGTGGCGAAGAGGGATTTTTACGGCACCCATTCATTCAGCCGGACTCTCTACTGTAGAGGTCACTCTGATTGGAACCTTTATGGCCAGCGCTAACGGCTGTAGAGGCAGACAGCGCAGCAGGCCTGCCATGCTCGCTAATGGCCTTAAGTGTATGTTTGTGTTTGAGTGCATCTGTTCTGGGCCGCCTGTAGAGGCATTTATTACCTCGTAAGGGTGCGTATTCAACAGGATGAAACTGATAAACAGCGCGCTGACATGTCGGAGCAGCAGATTTTACACGTATTTACCTTGTTTTATCAGTAATTTGCTGCTTTTGGGGGACAAATTATCAGAGAAACTAACACAGCGTGTTGTGTCTATGTGCATAGATTCCGAGCAGGTAAAAGTTTGAAAATAAAAAAGAGTATAGGAATAGTAGAACCTATAATTTTGGCTGTGCTTGGATTAGGAAAGCAACATTGCCTGTAAATAAAAAAGGCCTTTACCTGTTTTCGAACCTTCGTCGTCAAGGCTCCAACAGTCCTGATTTAAACAAAAGCTTCAACTATTTAGCTCTCTAGGCTTTGAAAAAGGCTGACAAAGACCTTTTCGTTTGAAACAGGCATGCTGCAACAAGGACACATGGAAAACATGTAGGACAGTGTATGTTTGGGGCACACTGCTCTACTACGCATTACAAATATAGCACTGGTTGCATTACTTTTGTTTCATGCCCATTTAACTCATTACCATCTAAATGACTTGCTTCAAAGACGCCCATGTCCTTCTACATAAGTACAGAGGTTAAAGCATGATTTGCATGTTCGATTTGCCTGTATTGCACTCCAATATGGATAACAAAAAATCTACTTATCCATCGATTCTCTATATATCTAACTCTATCGTAGTTTAGTCTTAGAGAGAAGGTGCATTATCTTCAAAAGAATTCTACTTGGTTTACCAGAGGTGATGAAGAACAAAAAAAAAGGGCCAACTTAGAGTTATGAACAGTAGTGTAAATATAGGTTATGCTTTTTTTATATATAGCATGAAAAAATTTGGAATATATATCTAATGATAATAAATGATGATAAAGGAATTATAGGAATGTCAAAGCTTAATCAAAGTGGATCTCAGAACAGCTTTTTTTCCCCCAATTATAAAAATATCTAAGAAAATATTTCTTACACAATTTAGAGAAAAGATTAGGAGCATACAATGGTTATTTTCTATGTGTACTTTCTTTTCAGTCTTATTGGCAGCGTGTTTCTGGGTTTTGCTACGCTGTCATCTGTCTCTGGGCCTGAGAAGACCTGCAGCAGCACAATAAAAATCAAATTGGCTATTTGTTTTCTCCGGATAAAGGGCTGACACCCACTACTGGCCCATGTGTGCAGTCAGAAGGAGGTTAACACTCCCATGCACACACTCTCATCATGTTAATTTAGCCCCTTGTACTTTCATTCATGCCTTCTCGTGCCTTGAGCTGCAGACCTATTGCATCAGGCCTCTACACGGAAGAACAAAAAGATGCTTTGGTTGGATTTCAGGAATTTGGTGCAAACAGAGAACCTGGGTTTTAGTCTGCAGGGGTTGTAGAGAATAGAAACTGCATTTTACTTCAATTTAGTCATAACTGAATAGAAGAAAATTTCCCAGCTAAAAGTAAAAGAGCATTTATTGCTGAAGGGTTTCAGAAATGAAAACTCTAAATATTCTTGAAAGGTATGGTAAAAAAAAGGTGTTAGTTGAATATATAACAATACGAAATAAAATTAGGAGAAAATTAAATTTACATTTAGAATCCGCAGTCACAGTCAACAGATATATTTAAATTGCCACCATTCAGATTTTATGAATGGTGAACAGCTACGAATTTTTGGATTAAACAATTGCCAGGATTTGTTTTAGAATCAAATAGAAATAGCTTTTATTGTCTTTCAAGAGGGGGGATTCAGAAAGTTTTGGGGTATTTATGTAATGCAGTGCCAGAGATAAAAGGCAACTCAAGGTTCAGTAGTTTTCCTTCACCTGGACTTCACAATAGAGCTTTGTGTGTCTTCATATAGTTAAATATGCTGTGTTGGACATAATTAATGTGTAACTAATAATTTCTCTTATGTAAGAAAAAATATCAGTTGTTAAAAAAAAGAAAAAAAGTCCCCTGTCCACATCAATGTGACTCCAGTGGTTTGAAAGTTCCTTTCAGTGGTTTACCTTTAAAACACAAATGAACGCAGTGGTTTCAATTTGAAGACAAGCTGATAGAGTTCTTAAAGTTAATAAATAGGTATATTAAAAGAAAAAAAAAGAGTAAATGAATGTTTATTCCATGCATTAATTTGAAGTTAATTTACCACATTTTCAATACAGGTGAATGAATTTCACAGTGATAGGTGGATAAGGTTTTTTGAAAAAAAGTTGCCTCAAAAAAAAAAAAAAGTGGAATTGATTTTCTTGGTTTTAAAAGTAATTACTCTGAAATTATTTTTAATGCTTCCAAGGTAAATGATTAGATATTAGCGATTGGTTTTCTGATGAGAAACTAAGAACTGTTCAAGAAATATGTGGCGTAGAGTAACTTTATTAAAATGTTGTAGGACCAGATCACAGTGACTATATGGTAATAACGGAGTAGTAAACAGGAATGAAAAAAAACAGTGGGAGTGTAACCATCTCCAAACAAGCCAGGGTGCTTTTTTAAAATGAAGAACAGTCACAGTGACGTGGCATCAACAAACAAATGCTGAGACACTGGGACTGAGTGGAGCTCTGTCGGCTCAGTGGGACCCATTGTGAGGCCCCGTGGCCCCCAGCAGGACTAAACCAACGCCTCGGCCAGAGCCTTAGCAATGCAAATGCATGTAAATACCATAAACTTGTGTGCACTAACCCCACACTGAAAGGACTGGCCTCAGGATGCTAACGTACCTCTGTAATCAACTGACCCCAAAGCAGCGTGTGTGTGTGTGTGTGTGTGTGTGTGTGTCTGTGTGTTCCTGCTTGCCTAAAAACCTAATTTACCCCTGGGGCAGAGAGTGTGTTTATCAAAGGCATTCTTCCACCTCAATTATCCATTTCTCATCTCTTACAGTCTTTGAATGACGTTAGAAAGAATAAAGACTACAGACTTGGTACACCCGCTGTGATTGTCAAAGAATATTAGCCCTCTCTTTCGTACTTAACAACAGCAAAGATCTGTTTAGAGTTTTTGTGTCTTGATCGTGTCACCGTTATTCTGCAGTTAAAGTTGAGTGTGTGGACATTTGGTGAAATGGCCACAACTGCAATTCTTCCCACACAAGAGCTGAAGCTTTCTTTTAATTGATGATCCTTTACACAACTTTGAAATGACAGAGAACTATCTAATAACTTTTCTCTTTCTCTTGATTCGCTGTGAAACGATGATGTGTCCGGTTTTGTGCTCCTTGTCTGCATTTTTATTTTTTTAAAAGAGGAAAACAAAATAGTGTTCTGAAAAATCTGAAAAATAACAATTTGCTCTGAAACTTGCAGGGAAAAAAAGATTAATTCAATCTAAAAAGTTTAAAAAAATAATCCAAACAAAAGATTTTAAAACAAATCAAATATCCCATAAGTGGTTTTAAAAAATTACAAAAATGATTAGATTACCATTTCACTATGTTCAGTCATGATTCGTGAGACCACTGCATATGTACTTTTTAAATGTTTACCCTGGAGACTTAGCTGTTTTAAAAAACCTAAAAATACTAATAAAAGACAAAAATCTCCTCATTTAATTTCATGGGTCTGTATGAGACAACATCTCAAAATGTTGTTTAAAAAACTAAAAAATTCCAAATCAGACTCTTGGAGCTCTGTCCAAAAGGCCCTCGACCCCGGCCACAGAAGGAGCCTTTAAAAAGAGACACAATTAGGAAACAATGTGAGGATAAGACAGGAGGTCAACTGTTAATGCCCCCTTTTTGTTGCTTTAAAGCTGCACACGTGGAGGCTGGGCGTGAGTGCGTCTTTGTGAGTGGACAGGCTTGTTTCTTTGAGGGCCAGGGGTGAGAGGTCACCCCGCGCATACAGATGCGTGCCTACCTTAAATATTCCCTGTTAACTGCCCAGGAATGTTGAGTTGTGCAACCGCTCGAGTCGACTAACAAGAAGCCAGGGGCTAAAGTGAGGAAATGCAGATAACCGAAACTATGTTTTGCCTTCAGTGCTAACGCATGAAAAGGCCCGTTGGAGTTCACAGCAGTGGATGACGACCGTTTGCTTGAAACCGGCCAGTTAGGGCGGGCTGAATTTCTGTCATTGGTTCGCCTCATTTTAACCCGTGCCTTTCGGAGCAGCGTGATTTTGGTTTACAAATAACAAAAGTTAGAAATGATGTACAAGTAGCTCCCCTACTTTAAACGTACATGGCAAGCCTCTTCAGTCACCCATGTGATTCATTTCTTACTGACAGGAATAACAGGTTCTTAGTGTTGCCTTTAGCAACACTTTTGTGTAAGATGAGTGGATTCCCCCCACACAGCAGCTCAATCAACAGCACTCTCATATGAAAAAACTGGCACAGCAAGTAACAATAGCTGTCTTGTTTTGTTTCTGTTTTAAGTTGACTTTTGCCCTGTTAAAATGTCTTGTCACCTGATTAAGATTCAGGTTTTTTTTTAGTTAATTGGGTCACAAGATGGGTTGCTGTCGAATCGCTTATGTTGAATTAGAGCTTTGCTTTTTTTAATTGACAGCCTTCCAGATTTAGTGGATTGAGTTATGCAGAAATGATAATGAATGTTTCAATTCACGTCTGTACTGATGTAATTGATGTTTAATGGAATTAGGCATGTAAGGTTTTGGGAAGAACTTCACCCTCTCTCATGTGCAAAAAGAAAAAATATCACATTCTCGTAAAATGTATCATTGGCTTTGGCAAACTATGTATAAAATGGATTCAAAATAAAGAAGAATCTAACGGGGAAAGCTGTTTTTTTCTTATCTGGCCCTGACAACAGCCTGTTTTTAGTTTTTCAATGCAATGATCAGGGGTGAATGGCAATGTACAACAAGAGCAATGCAAACAATTAGAATTTATCTATTGGTTTATCTAGAAAGCCCACAAACCCTCACAACCCTCAAAACGACTGTACTAGCTGTCATTAGCGATTTCTGCGGCAGTAGTGTTACTAAATATGATCCCCGCCTTTTTATGTTTTCTAACAACAAAAATATTCTATACCTAAATGGATTGAAGTTAATTAAATTAAAAATTGTATCTGCGAGTCTCCTACTTATGATTATTTGATTTTCTGGTCATGGATAGAAGTTATAAATTCTCGGTTAGAGATAGAGATGAACAAACACGGGAAAAGCAGGGAAAAACAGGGTAACAGGGAAAAAAACAAATATATGGACTCTGGATCGTTTCATGATTGAACACTTTTTATCCTAACACTGGCACAGCATGGACATGTACATATATATATATGTGTGTGTGTGTGTGTGTGTGTGTAAAAGGCCTATAAAAGTAATGAAGAAAGAAAAAAGATGAAAATGTGTTAATGAGAGAGAAATAATGTTGGAAAAAAGGCAACAAAAATGAAAGTTTTGGAGTACTAAAGGTCAAACAATCGTCATGTTTTTTGCATCTCATTGGGTAATGAAGGGACGTTGCAAACCCCAGTGACTCCAGCGACTCCAGCTCTCCTGTGAATATTCCCCATGCTCCTTTTTATTTGAAAGAATATATCTATATATTTTTTTCCCCAGTCATATCCGTCTGCTGTCCTACTCTGACCCCTAGCCCGCGCTAATCGCTCTTCTCCCTGGAAGCACCAGCCCAGATAATTACTCTGAGAACCTCAGATCAAATGCGAGCCCCTTTCGAACAAACAAGCTTTCCCATGCACCCAGGCGGTAGCACACATCCCTCCGGACCTCCTCACTCCCTCCCATCTCTCCGTGCATCAGGCCCTCCGCGGAACAATCCGCGGTCTCCGGCGAGTGCCCCTTAAAGCTTCCCGCTTCCTTCCTTTTCCTCCCATCTCTCTGTAATGAGCGTGATTATCAATCCAAACAATAGTTAGAATAATTGCGGCATTAAAGGGGGCAGCCATCTCCCAGGCACTTCCTGTCAGGGGATGACTGACATGCGAGGAGCTTCCTGCTTCCTCTTGAAGTGAGTGGGAGTGCAGGAAAAGGGCGGGGCCTTCCATGACTAATCACTCTGGCTGCTCGGAGGTAATGGCCTAAACGAGGTTTAGTAAATGTACCATGACATGATGACATTATGTCATTTTTATAATTATAGAGTGTGAACCGGACAGCTGAGTGAGGCTTTATCGGTTGTTATTGCTTTCAAGGATTTTTTTTTTTTTCCTTCCTCTAATTTTCCCTGGAATGCGGCTATAATATTTCAGCTGTCGAATGCACGATCTCTATCATTTATCATCACTGTTTGAGTCTGAGAGTGGAAAATATAGCATTCTGGAGGATGATCACAGATGCTTATATGGAAAGCCTTGCCAGTTGCTCATGTCTCCGAAGGGGGGCCGTTAGCGGAGTTTTCCAGTGAAAAAAAAAGACACTGTGCAGTCTGCTACTCCGGCCTGACACCTGCTTACCTGTCTTCACGCCATTAAATCCCCGCCCGTAACCACCTGCGCTGCAGCCAAAAACCGGCTGAGGTTAACCTGGCTCATCAACGGCTATTATTACCCTGAGAACCAAAACAAAGGAGGCCCCCTCGTCGCCGGGCACACGGAGGCTTTTCTCACACTTTTTTTTTTTGACATGTTTACAATCCAAACAGGAGCAGGCGAGCAGGGCTGCTGAGAAAGACTCTCGTCAGCAGCTTGCCCCCTAACTGCTCACTCACTCTCTCACACACACACACACACACACAATGCGAGTGCATTTTCCATGTTTTCGTTCTTTCTCGGCCGAGGTTCGGGACACATCATACAGAGATGAAAGCCCGTCCATGTACCGTACCCATCATGCCTTGGGCCCGCTTTCCGTACAGAACGTCTCAGCCTTTAGCCGGTTAGCGTGTCAGAAAACTTGCTTCTGTCGTCATGACATCATGACCAGAGCATGGGGGACGTTAATCACTCTCTGGTATTCGGCGCGGCACTCGGAGCGTCATCAAGGAAGTGGTTGTAGAGTGTTTTGCTTTTAAAAGAATGAAGAACTAACTGCAGGAACTACACTCGTGACAGAACAAGGCAAGGAAGGGAAGGGAAGGTCAATGTGTAAAGGTTTTGGTTTTGGGCCCACTAGTCTGCACGTAGATGAGCAGGGCTTAGCGTGGTTTGACTTTGAATGTTCGCCCAGATGTTTTGGACACATACTCTAGTGAATAAGAAGAGAATGCTATATGTTGAGTTACTCTCTTGTAATAAAGCAAAGTCTCAAAGGCACTGATAATAGTTTTAACTCACTAACACAGATTAAAGGTGTGTTCAGGTAGTAATGAAAGATCATCTGACATCCCATCCAATAGTTTGTACACTTTAAGATTTTTGAAAATTTAGTTTGCCACTCCTCCTTGTTCCCTCCAGATTGGTCGGATGCATTGGGAAATACTGATTTAGGGATATAGAAACAAAATTGGCTACACTTAATAAATCCTGTCTCTTTTGGTTGCTAAGAATAAATATGGTACACAAACCCCCTCACAAAATACAATGTCGTGATATACAGTTTAAAAACCTTTTATACTGAACAGCTTTTAATTTTGAATAGTTGCTGTTGGTCCCATGAGAAGGTTTTTCAGGAAAAATCAACAGTATTTAGTACCTCTGAGTTTGACTAGCATTGAAGTCCAAGTCCAAGTTGGAACTTCTTTCTACCATCTTCTGTGTGGGTTTTCTGCAGTCCAGCTAAAAAATGATAAAAACAAGGCGTACTGATTTCTCAGAAAGTCACAGGGGCGCTGTCTAAATGACGCATTAAAAAGTGGTCAAAGTGACAAAGTGATGCAAACCCAGATGTACTGAGCTCTGAGGTAAACACGCAACTACCAGTATGGAAATGAGTTAATAAGCTTGTTTCAGCCACTGTGGCCGTGTTCATAAAAGGCTTCAGACTTTTGGTGTGAATACAATTACGTTGGATTTTAAGGACATTTTAGATGTCAATTCATATAGATTTGAGCCTATTTACAATTTTACCAAAGCACAAAGGCTTAAGATCTGCTTAGTGGTAATAAGATTAAACTTGTCATGACTAAAAGATTTAAAAAATATATATAATTCATTCTTTATTTCAAATGTGTTAATAACTTTTGATTTTTTTACATGTAATAATATTTCATATGAATTGATTTGTCAATTTTCTAATATTTTGAATAATTATTTATATTTATAAATCATAATTTATAAATAAATGTTTACAATTTTTATAATGTAGCTACAGTTACACATACTCAAAGGGAGACTGCATTTTTCTGCATTTTTCGCTCATTCCCTTTTCTGTCTTTGTCCCCACAGCGGCAGATGTCCCTGTAAGGCTGCAGGACACGCACCGTCTCCCATATTCCTGTCTCTGTTTAAGCAACCTGACTGCATTCTGGCTCCCCGGTGGAGTACATAGAGTATCGCATCACATCTGATTACTGACTAATCTTGTTGCTCCCCCGGTCGGGGTTTCCTCATGCGATCGGGAGATAGCATGACAGCGATACGGCATCATGCAACTGTAACATAAGTCACCCATTTACCCGGCCACGGCGTGTCACACCGGTCCTGTCCTCTAAAACCTCCACTCTCCCTCTTCTGCTTCCCAACTGCCTTCATTACCTGTCACTGTCACCCTCGCTCCTTCACTATGGCTTCATTAGCAAAGCATCTTTAGACAGATGTGCGGATGTTGTCATCGCCGCCCGCCGACTAATAGCTCTTCAACTGTGGAAACTATGCTCGTGATTCCGCTAACAAAAACAAACAGCCGAGCAGATTTTTTTTTTTACAGAAGTTTTCACAGAGGAAGAAAACTTCCCATTAGAGTGGATTATGTTTCCGTCTTTTACCCGGGATCTCCAGCTGTTTGTGTTGGGTTCAGTGAGACTGACAGGTACACAGCGACGCATGCCAAAACACACAGCGCGCTTGGCAGTGTTGTTGAAGGAGTCTTGTTTGATCACCTATTCCTGTAATTAGTTGGTTATGATAGTTGTCTAGGGATGCTTGATTGCAATCATAATAGAGGACCCACTATGCTGTCGCCACGTTGTAATGCGGAGAGTCAAGCAAAGGTCACTCTGAACCTTCCTACCCCAACATCTGAGGACATATTTGGGCTTGAGGGTGCCTGTTTTCTGTTATCTTTTGTCTTCTACATGAGAGCTGCTAAATACATCGCACAGCTATTCCAAGTTACGGTTCCAACTCAGCCTTAGTCTTGTTGATGTAAGCAAAACCCAGAGAAAAAAAGAAAGAAAAGAAACAATTTGTTGACTGAACTCCAACTCTGCCATGTGAAGATACTATCCTAATAATTTTTCAATAGAATCACATCCTGAAACAACAAACGGTAGCAAAGATTATACTGTCAGATCAAAAATGGGAAAACATGCCAGGACCAATGGTATTTTGGCTGTCATTTCCAGAGCCTAAGCACAGCTCGATAGACGTTTCTTTAGAGCTGAGAAGGCCAGGTTTTTTTGTTGTTGTTTTGGACCAACAACTAAACTTGGGCCAGACAGGGCTAAGCTGTAAATGAGTTGGCATCAGTGCTAAAGAACAATGAATTACAACAGTGCTGATTATTCAAGGAAACTGGGACTCAGAGCTCAATATCTGGGGAGAAGACTGTGTTCACAGTTAAATTTACCATTCAGGATCGAGACGAATGAAAAAAATGAAAATAGCGGAATCAATAAAGGTGTCTAAGGTTTCAAATTCTCAGAGAGAAGTGATGTTTCAATGGTATAAAGTAATTGAAAATTTCCCTGGAGAAACTGCCAAACACAACAGGACTGAACAGGACAGGACTGAATAACCCCATTATTCAGATGAAGCAGTGCAGTTATTCTGAAATATTTTTGGTCCCATTGTTTGAATTCAGTCAACTTTTTCTATCGAAGCTTCAAAGTCTGGACTGCAAGTTGATGGCTGAGAGATACATGTTTTGAATTTCAAGCTGTAAACTTTTCATCTTTAAAGTTGTGGCTATTTTCTGTTGTTACCTGGTGCCATTTTTTTATGTTACCAGTATAATTTGTCAGGTCAGAGCACAAGGTTGGACAAACATCACAGCCAATATGAGTTCAATTTCAGATGTAAATACTGAATAGAGCTATTTCGTAACTGACTCACCTGTTTTAAACTCAGATTTACATGTTTTGATTGGTTAATGTCTCATCAAATTGTTTTGTTTCTGTCAAACCAGTTTATCCCGAAACTTCATTTAAACACACTACGAGAAACACAAATAAAACAACACAAAAATATAATGGCAATTACTTTTTCTATGTGTAAACCAACAAGCGGTGATGTAGAAACAAGTCCTGCAAATATCAAGCCATACACGTGAACTTTGTGTTGAAAAGACACCACTAGAAACACACAAAGATGCCAAGTGACCGCAGAGCAAAACATCAAGGTTCAGGGCTCGAAACCGACATCTTCAACGGCTCCATCTCATCCCCTGGTGGAACTTTCAGATGTTAAAAAAGACCATGACAAGTTTGTGTGATTTAAAACAAATTAGAGGCCCGTTGTGGCTATTCTATTGTTCTGGCCTGCTGGGCAATGTGATCATTCCCATGTGTGACTGGACGTATTAAGAATTTATTCACAAAGACTGAGAAACGTTATTCATTTTCACCATGACAGGAGTGAGTAACTGACTTCTTGTGGGCATCACAAACCTGCAAAGGCCTCTTGATGATACCCACCAACAACAAACTTGGGTGAAAAAGTGTGAAATGGAATGTTTTCTGTCTGGTGTGCCACATCTGTTTGTGTGGGTTGTTAGCAAAGTGGAGCAGTGCGTGTGAAAATACTGTACCAGCATGTGTAAAAATGTGGATGGGTAAGCAGAGGGAGTTGTAAATATGCGTAGGTGAGAACATCAACTTCCTAACCACACCTATATTTAGACCTATGTCAGCTTAAACTGAAAAGTAACTTGCCTTGCACAAAAAAAAAGGGAAGAAAGGAGTGAATATGCCACTCCCTGCACAATATTTTACGATGACAAACAAACTACCCACAGCATTAATTCCTATGTAGCTACACAACCGGAAAGACAGAAATAGATTATTAAAGAGGATGTGGTTTACTTTTATCAGAAAAATAAGACCACAAATAGTCTTAATTATCTGGGATAAACCTTAAAAACAGTACGAATAGGGTCACATAATATAATTATGATGGAAGATGACTCCTCTGCCCTTACAGGTAGGTAATTTGTCACAACTTCAGATTTTAATTTCGTCACCATCACCCACTCCTATCCTTCATGTCTTCTTCTCATACAGTAGCAAACACGGTGAGCCAGTTCAAAGGTGGCTTTAAGAAAAAAAAGAGAAAAAGGAAGCCTAGCTTCTCTTTAAACCATCTGACGCCCCCTGAGTGTCAAACCAGACCTCTCTCTCTGTCTTTCTCTCATTCCTTCACAGGAAGTTGTGGTTGAGGAGATGTCAGCATCGTGAAACTACTAGAATATATTTCTCTCAAACTTGCCTAAAAAATATGGGCTCCCACTCTATGAAGGCTATTTAATTCAGGATTTTTTAAAAACATTTTATTGTAGAATTTGACATGGAGACTTCTATCCAGCGCACTAAACTAAACCGGCTCAAAACCACTAGTTGTTGTTATGCACCACGACTGTATGGATTACACATTCATATTTTGGTTTGTTCAGAATAATATCATGACCATTTATGTGGGTGGATCACTAGAATGGGTGCACCACATTTAGCAGCCTTCGGTTATTTCATCACTGCAACGCCAAATCCTTGAATAGCAACCTGAATCTGAGGCATTTCGAGCCAGCAACTGTCTACCATTGGTTGGTAGAATACCGTACACAATTTTACTTTGATTCACATGATTTGAATTGCTCAAATTTAAAAAACTTCAAAATACTGTGATTCAGTTTTATTTCTGGTCTTCTATGATTTAACGATCGCACAATAGCTAAAAGATCAGTTGAAATTTATGGACATCATATAAAATGGGTTTTTCAGATCTCTAACTGAGGACTTAAAGAATACTTTGAAACTAGGTTCATAAAAAAAGAGCTTATCATACAGGAAGTGAATGGAGATATGTCTTTTACACACACACATATATATATATATAATTACATTTTCTAATCATTTGGTTTCATGAAGCCAATTTCTCTGTTATATACCATATACATGATACTAGAGTTTTTATTTTGAGCTGTATTGATCCTTGCCAAATCAAGTTTTAAACAGAATGATGTCAAATTAAGTTTATATCCAGTTTATATTCATATTGGACTTGTGACAGAATACAAGGGGATAGTCTGGTCACAGTATCCAGAAGTTTCTAGATAATGACACAAAAGCCATCAGTGAAAAGAGGAGAGAAAAAAACTTTCCTTAATGTATTTTATCAAATTGTATCCACTGTGGCCACAGTACCAGGAGAAGGAGAATCTACAAGCACCTTTATCTTGTAACCATTTCAAGGTGTAAAGTTAGAGCCCAGGATTTGACAAGCTTAATAGCCTGAATTAGTGAGATATAAATGCATCATCATAAGGGTGTTTTAAACTCAGATTAAAAAAATGTCCCTTCAGTACAAATTCATGCAGACTAAAATGATTGGCTTTCTAAACAGAATTACAATAACATGTTGCATGTTCAACTACTTAAATACAACACTGATGTCAGAGGTACAAAGCTTCAGATGCAGTTTATGCAAGTAAGCGGGTTGTAGGTCTTTTAACAAAGTGAATCACACTTTTTCTTTAAACCAACCACTTAAGATGGTTGCTTAACTGCAGTGATAGATATTGCACTATAACTTTGACATTGTTGTAGAGAGAGCTGAATTGTTGTCTTACACCGTTGAGAGGATCCTGAACAGAAAAATAGTTCATTATGAGAGTTCAAACTCAATTGTCATGGTTACAAATGCACCACTCATAATTGTAACATTTTCTCCCCCATATTCTTGTTAATGGCAGCGCTTGAGAATGATATTATAGGAATAAAAAGATTAATTGCTGCTTCTTTATTATTGTAGGGATTATAAAGTTGAATTTCAGAATGTCCATATAACTTTTAACCCTGGTTAAAAACCTAAATTCATGCCTTGCATGAAGCATTGGTGAAAAATAATTTATATAAAAGTAATTTATCATTAATTTGCATTCATGTCAACTTTGAGCTACAGAAAAATAAAGCCACAAATACATTGGCATAATATTCCTTTTCTGTCCTTACACATGATTGTATACTTGTAAAATATCAGGTAAGGAACTGTTGTCAAATAAAGCCAAAGCAAATTTTTTTCAATAAAAAGTTGAACAATTTCAATAAATACCCAAATGGGCGATTATACCTCTGGTCTATTTTCAGTTCATAGAGATTTGCCTCACAATTCCCAGGTTCATGCATGCGGATGCACGGATTCTGCCGAGGACAAAAAAGACAAATTTCTACTATTAGCATGGTCCATGTAGCAAAGCCAAAATACATAACAGGCCCGTCTGCTGAATCCTGAATGAGTGGAAGAGGAAGAGAGAGGCAGGCGGGGGGAAGGCAGGAGAGGTGAGCTTCACTGAAAATTAAACTAATATCGTTCTCCCTCTGTAGTGGCTGATATTTCATTTACCAGCGGGGACCGGGGTGCTGCCGCTTTCCCCGCCATCCCAACACCATCAGTGCCACCACCTCAGCCGCCATGTCTGTCAGTGGCTGGCCCCGACACTCCCCTGCAGGTGATAACAGATTAAACCTATTCCATTTCATGCCTCAGGCTCTCAAATACAATCCATGTGGGGGCTCCTCCAGACCCTGCAGCTCCCCCTGTGCCCC
>CAJRST010011113.1:6515957-6535655 GCA_907169785.1 Menidia menidia | reverse complement strand
TATATATATATATATATATATAACATAAACTGATGCTCTCTACAAATCTTTGAAGGCTCTGCAGGCGGTTCTATCTGCACCTCCATCTCTCCCGGTCAACTTGTGGATGTAATTTGTCATGAAGTGGGAGTTGATTGTGGCAACAGATAAGTGCTTAAACACCTCATCTGCTGTCAAGCTATCACTCACGTTAATTAGAGAAGCAAAGCACCGTGAAAACGCTCAGATCGCGGAAAATCTAACAGGGACACGGAGCAAACGCAAGCCTGGTACCAAAGTCACACTTTCCATTTTGAGTTGCCGCACGCAGGCGCTTTCGGTTTGGCGACTCGATCATTTTTCCAAGTTGAATCGATGCGAACGCGTGATGGCAACGAAATAAGCAGTAAAGGACCATAACTGTACAGATCTGACAAATTACAGGTGTTTAAGATCAACTTTACTGACAAGAACAATGTTGAGGTACATTTTTGTCCCTGGACAAGTGTCGATATTCCCCTCCGTTATTCCAACACAAGCCTCTCAACGGTCTTTCCCTTCAGAGAAACGACAGGCAAGAATTACACAATACCAGGCTCGGGTAAACTTGCTGTATGCTTCTGAACAGCCAAACGGCGATTCCTCCAATGACCCCTTAAGCGGCACAGATTACTTCGTGAAATGAGGCATGGCGATTATGGCTATATATTTACAACGTGCTTAGCCGTTTTTTTGGTATCGGCATCCTAAAAGAGAAATTTTTTAAAAATATAGATTTATTGCAGCTTAGGTAGCCAAGCCTGGATCATCTGTGATTATACCGTACATTCATGTTTACCAGATGGGAATACTGAAGAAAATATGCTTCTCTTTTTTATTTGCGAGGGGAAAAAAAAAAAAAAGTTCAGCTGCATTTTAGGATGAAATTTATTTGCAGTGTCCCACACGGCGTTCTCAATTTAGGCATGTGTGTGGAGTGCATAAAAAAAAATAATGAGAAGGAGCGAATGAGCAGGCTCTCCACAGCTTAGAAAAACTCTTCAGACACAGAAGCAAGAAGCAGACGCTTCCAGTTCTGAGAGGCCGGGCATTGATGTGGGATTGTGATGTGTAACTGCATAACTGATGCATAACAAGAGTGCAGAAGGGAAAAATAGCTAAAAAACGGGGAGTGAAGATTGAGGAAGAAATCAAGAAATAGAGATGTGTGTATTTATACTGTATCTCGGCTCTGCACATTGGAGTGTGTTTGTGAGAGTGATTTCTCTCATGTATCGCTCACACTAAGAAAAGCTGGCTGATGATAAACAGGATTAGCGGATTATTAGAGGGGGGGCTGAGGTGTGTGTGCGAGTGTGTGGCGCGGGAGTGTGACGGGAAAAAGCGCGTTTTTATGCGTCTGTGTGCGTTTGTCGCTGCCTTTTGCTTATTTTTTCCCCCCGTTCCCCGGTCACACCCACACTCAACTTCACTCAGTGTATTTGAAAACTCCCCCCCTGAAAATAGCTGTCCTGTCAATGCTTGACCTGTTTCTGCATCAATCCCACACATCTGGTTGTGCTTCTTTTTTAGCCCGCACGTTCCATTAAGGCGTCACCAACCTGGAGCTTCCCTGAAACGGTTATATGAAAGAGAAAATGAAGTCATTAGCCAGGCCTCACGTTGGCACACCTCACAAAGTCGGTGGTGGAGAGACTGAGGCCGAATTTGCATGAACTTAACAGAAAGGGGGAGAGAAGAAAAGAGTGCCGATCCGTTCATTACCAGGTAATGGGGGAGTGATGAAAGGGGGAAGTGTGAAATGGCAGATAGAGATTTGGCTGTGCATATTTAAAGGAAGAAAGAGAAGGCCAGAGGGGGAGCAGGGCGACTGTCACATCCCGGTCTGATAAGTGGTGCGGTAATCAAAGCCCCATCTGTTAAACTAAAATTGCTCCGATACAGCGAGGTTGCCCGTTTGAATCCCCGGACAGGTGCTGGATATCTGGGTGAAGGCTGAATGAAGTCGCGCGTGCTCTCGGGCAATCGCGTTCGCCTGCGAACGAGATAAGTGTGTCAGTGTCTGAAAGTGACAAACCATGGAATAGGCTGGGCTGTCCTTGGTTTCTTAACGAAGATATAAGTCGACAGCTCGGCCTGAATGAGAAACAGCAGAACATACAAACCGGCCTTAGTGATGCTAGCCAAGTATTTTTGTACCGCTAATAACATAAGGAGTATTTTAATGGAAAGGATGTTTAAATCTTTCAGTCAAACCGGAATGACATACCTGGGTTTAATTCTAACTTTAAAATTAAATGGATCTTCTCGAGATTCACGAGGAACTGTCACAAAATCTTGCAACGAAAAGAACCACAGCCTTAGTGTCATTACAAAAAATTGAAAAAAAGGGCTGTGTTAAGGTTTTAGTACAACTTTGGTGATGTAAAAGGGTTTTAAGGCTAAATAAAACCAAGCAGCGGGTGAGAATTTTAACAAGAAAACCATAAAAAGTCCTGACTCTGCCAAAAGATGAGCCATGGTCGTTTGGACCTCAGTTGATGCCACACGACCTGCAGCTTTTGCGCTGTAGCTTCTGAAAACAGCTTTCGGTGGGGAAAAAAAATCACTAAAAAAGTGCGTCCGAGACCACAAAACACCACTTTACACTTCCTGGCTACTGTTGGATGCAGAAATTTGGCAGCAGAACTGAAAGTAGCATAGTTTTAAAATGTGTTATCTTAAAAAAACTGAAATTAAAAGAAATAATTGGAAGAATCACACTTAATAATTAGCCATGCCAAGTATAACCTCTATGCCTTACAGGGCTTGTATGTAGTGTTCATCTTGAGTCTTGTCACTAAAAGATACGACTGAACATCTGAGAATGGACATTGTGACTCTTTAGTTAGGTCCCACACCAGAATGTGAAATAGCAATTTTGGTTCCTAATGAAAATGCATTGTTCCTTAAAAGAGGCTCAATATATGGATGAAGACTAAAATTCCAAGGCTTCCAAAATAGTTTAAGTCTTTACCAAATCATTAACAATTTACATGCCTTTGTTGCATGCATGAAAAGGTGGTAAAATCCATGTTTTCTACTAAATAACTTCTAAGGAAGATGGAGGACTGCAGAGTGTCAGGCAAAAATCTCGACATCAAGTCATCTTAAATATTTAAACTCTAGATATTGAATGGCTGATGTTAGATACAATGTTAGATATGCAATTACTTTTATAAAACTATGATGATTGTAATGTCGCTTCAATGGGGATCTAAACAGTAACCATCAAAGTTTTGGGGCCTGTGAGGATTTAAGATTGTAAGGAATTATGCTTCAAAGAGTCATGCTTAAATTCTGCTTTCAAGCACTGGGGAAAACCCGCTCGAAAAGCTTTATGAAAAATGTGTTTATCTTATGTTTCTTTGTGGCCCATGGATGATAACGCCAATGGTCGGAGACCTAAACTGATCTCGATATTGTTACTCAGTCATGGGGAAAACTGTATTATGTGCCAAAACGCTGATGCAACAGCAACAAAAAAAATAAGGCTCCATTTTTTTTTTTTTTTTTTTTTTTTACTAACTCAGTCACCTTTTGGGATGGAGGGTGAATACTGTATCTGTACAGAAATAGTCAATACAGTCCGCCGAGTTTGGGCTCATATGCGCGCACACGTGCCTGTCTGGGAAACCAAACTTTCAGTTGGTGGTCTTTCCTGTCTGTGGAGCACAGGTGTGTGTGGTGTGTGTGTGCTCTGCCTCTCTGTTTCTAAGGTACCGCTTAATTACACCACAAACTGAAAACTGTGTGTGTGTGTGTGCGCGCGTGTGTGTTATTGAATGTGTGCGTTTTCAAAAAAACAACAGGCAAACACCCAAAATATCTCTCCCTCTTTAATTCGGAATCTCTAACAGCTTTTAAGTGAATTCGAGCCCCGGCTACAGCGAGCGGCAGCGCTTAGTACGAACTGCACGTTTCCAAGACACACAGAGACATTTTCTGCCCCCCCCACCCCCTCAGCACACCCACATTCACTCTCGCCTCTTTCAGAGCATCCTGTTCACAAACACCTCAAGAGCAAGTTATTTTGTGCTTCTCGGGCACACTCGTACAAAGGAAGAATTAGGGAACTTTTTTTTTTTTTTTGTGTTGTAGCGTACACTCACTTCTACAAAGGGGGAATTAGGAAGTTATTTGTGTAGCTCATGTTCACTTTTTAAGAGAGCAAGCCATCAGTGGAGCTGTTTATCTGTGCCTGTACAAAGCCAGGATTAGGGCCCTGTCTTTGAGGCCTGCTCCGTAATCCCTTTATGGATGTCACCTGTCATCTCTTTCTAATCACCCTCCAACTTTCTCCTTGCCTCCACACCTCCACCTCTGCCTCCCTTTTCCCCTCGTCGGCCTCTCCTATCGGCTCATCGCGACCCGCCTTTAGCTCATTTCCCTGGAACGGAGATGAAGAAAGGTAGGCAAAAGCGGCGAGAGTTCGAGAGTGAAGGATGGCAAGAGATGGGGTTTAGGGAAATCAGAGTTCACAAGAAGAAGAAGAAGGGAGTGTGGCAAAGTAAACACCCTGGCAGCCAGCCTAATACCCCCTCGAGGCCATGCGCCTTGCTTCCCTCTCCCCTCTACATCTCCATCTGTTTCTTTTTTTTTTTGTCTCCACCTTTTCAAAAATCTCCCGACTGTTTTTTCTCCTCTGCTTCCATCACGTCGCATTTACTACTTTGTGGATCTCGCTCCCGTCCCATAGAGGCCCCTTCCATTTCTCCATGTGCCGGTCAGTGATCTCCGGCCAATAAAGCCTTGTGCATATGTTCCTCCGTCCATCCATCCATCCATCCTGTCCTATCTGTCCTATCCATCTCCACTCATCTCCTCTCAGCTTGCATGTTTAATGTGATGTATTTATCCTGCGTGTAATGTAAGCCGCAGCTGGCCATTAGTCAATTATGAAATTTAATCGTAACAATTATGAGAATCCATAGCGATTAACGCAGCATTTCCTCTTTCATTTACCCCCTGATGATTTTGCAGCGGGGCCATGAATCCTAACTTCCTTATCTCTGAGTTTCCCCTTCTTTCTCCTCCCCCAAAATCTGTCTCCCTTCTTCTCTTTAAAGGCCAACTTTTCATTACTGGTTGAAACAAAACAAAAAAAACAAAAAAAAACCTGTCCAGACAGTCCTATACTCGCTCTTTAAGCCATCTAATCGAAACTCAGAGCGAGAGTGTGGTTTAAAGAATCAAAGAAAAAAGTATATCTCATTAGGCCTTGTCTGGCCTCCATCACATTAAACCCTCTCCCTTTCTTTCTGTTTCTGGGCAGTAGAGCGGTGCAGTAGCATGTGCGGGGCCAGGGACTGAGGAATCTGATAGGGATAAACCAATTTGCCGTCCACACAAACATCCCAGCAGGCTTACGCCCCCGCCCCGGCTCCCATTGCTCATTTAAGATGGCGGTCGGAGAGGCCAGCAATTAAGTTTTAATTAGGTGGGGTAATTATTGCCGGGCAGGAAGTATCAGACGCCAGGCTGATTGTTCTCTGGCCCGAGGAGGAGGGGAGGCAAAGCTAATGGGGGAGATGTGGGGGGTGGCCGGGACTGAAGAGGTGAATTGTGGGAGACCCCTTGAAAACCACCCGCTCCTCCTACCCACCATTCACACTTTTCATGACCTGCAGGGCCTCGTGCAGGTGAAAGTTTTGGTCAGATCAACTGGTAATTCAGAGATTAGAGAACGCATACTGGTCTTTGATCGCAAATGCTGAGATGTGGGCAAAACGTTAGGAAAATACAGAACGGCAGATGTACAGAGGAATTATTTCATTAATTTAAAGCAGGACTGGAAAGATCACTGTGTGAATATGGTGTACTGGCTATAACTAATGGTGACAAGGTAATGCGGGGCAGAGCATCATCGCCCATTTCTTCTTAAACTAGAGTGCAACTTAACCACAATTTGAACCCTGTGCTTCACCAAGTGCAAACATTATATGGACGAATTAAAGAATGTTTGCCCAATACAATGTTCTATGGAAAAGTGTTCCTAATATTTTGTGAGCGTGACAGAATTCATTTGGCTTTTACGTAGATGAGGATTTTCTCTGGTTATGCTGCAGTTTCCGGGATTTAATCAGAGAAGAGTCGTTGTATTGAACTGTTTTTGTAACAGTAACTTGGCATAATGGATGCAGATAATCCTAATCTTTCTGATTTTGATCACACTTAATGAGGTAATTTGCTGTTTTACTGAGAAACAAAGCTGTAGAATGTATGAATGAATGCAACTCCATTGCCAGCACGACTAAACATTACACTGAACCGTATTTATTTATGTATATATATTTATCTAACAAAAACAATACTAACCTGTCCGATATACTTAGTTTGCCCTTATTCTATTAAGTGTCTCTCAAATTCAAGGATGCTTCCTTGTTATGTTGCATCCTCAGGCAAGGAAAGATGCCTTTCTCGCTTTCAGAAAGTCAAAAGCTTAAAAAACAATCATCCCTCCATGCACAGGCATCTTAACAAAATGACAAAACTAAATGACAAAAAATCGGCACCTTTGAGTCATTAATAGAATTAGGTCATAGTTTAGCTGTTATTTTGGTGGAACAGTTCGCAAAGCAGATCACTATGGTTAAAACAAACAAACAAAAACATTGAATGACTTGTCTCAGCCTCAATATGCTGTTGTCTTTTAAATATACAAAGGGCCGGTGCTGCTTCAAGAACACAGCTGATACTAAAAAGTATCCATGACGTTCTATCAAACAATAAGAGCAGTACTTCAGTTAGATTCTGTTAAGAACAGTATTACTTTGACTTTGAGAAGCAGATCAGATCTCTGGGTTGGGATTTTAGCAAAAGATCCTGTAGGTTTTGGGGTATGGCCTTAAATCTGAACATGGCTTGTCCTGGTGTGAGGCTGAAGACTGAATCAAACTGGGACCTGGGGAGCTTGTAGGCTGGATCCACACTCCTCACTATTCTGCGCTGTATTCTGTTGCTGTTCCTGAGCAGTTGCTGCAGTGTAACAAGACACTCAGTCCTTCTAGAGGATGCTGCATGTGAGTGATGTGCAATAATATCTGGGTAAGGGAGAAGCGATAAGGATGCATTGTACAAGGTTTCCCAGTAGAACATTGCACTGTAACTAAAGACTGAGTACAACATGAAATGAGATTTCAGAAACGGCTGTCTTGATGGCTCAGATGCCAGAACCTCCCACATTTGAACAAGTGGGAAAAGTACAATATAGTCTCCTCAAAAAAGTGGAATTGTTTAAATACTACATGACAATGTGGAGCTTTTAAATGCAATGGATAACATTCACATCGGTTGAACAATCTAACGTATGAGTAGGAATTGCCTGTAACACATATATTTCCTTCAGCTTTTGGTAACCTGGTGACCCAAGGCTTCCATTGACCTGCTTACTTCAATGGTCTATCCAAAGATAGTTTTTAATGTAGCTTTAATTTCTCCCACCATTTTAAAGTAATTAACAGTTCCAGAATCTGCCTGACATCCCATGAAAATGACACTTACTTATATTTGTTGTTGTGATAGCGCCAAACATTTTACCTCTTTTCAATTGGACTAAAAATAAATTTCTTTGAAATTGTTGGCATGCCAGCCAACATAAATATATTCTCATTACAGCAACTGGCAGAATGTGTGACATGGACGGTGAACAGAGGGTTTTCATAAATGATTGATTTTAATCACTGTATATGGTGGAAGAAGGCCATACCATGGTTGGTGAAGAGTTCCTATGGAAGCAACTGTTACCGGATTGGTGCTAAAGAGATGTGACTAATTCTGCATGAATGTTTAACATATAATCAACTACAACATGGCAATCTCGCAAACAAACAAAGGCAAACAAATTTGCCTCCATGCCTATGTGTATATGTGAGAGCTCATTAGCACATAAGGGTGGAAAAAAAAGGCTCTTCGACCTTATTAGTAAGCATCATCCACTGGGGAGTGGGGGATTCATCCACACGAACCCCCTGACAACCCCCCCCATTCCATTTCTTATCAGCAGACACCACCAACCTCCCAACACACACACACACCAGTAAGCAACACACACCATCAATGATGTCACGAGGCTAATCTCGTTGCGCCTCGGAACCCAATTAAAAAACAGAGATGTGTGGTTGCCAACATCACGAATCTAATCACATTCCTGGAAAAAGGCGCGTAATTTCCTCGGCTTTCTGCTGGGGTCGAGATAGAGATTGAGAGTACAAGCAGCAGGAAAGGGTGCAGCTCATCACACTCAGACCCCAGAGGTAGGCCTGAAAGGTGCTAGGGGTTGTGCTTGGGGCGCATCTCTATGCATGTATTTGTGTGCCCATCAGTATGGGGGGGGGAAATAAAGCAGTTATAAGCATTGAATTGTTGCCAAGCTTGAAAAAAAAGCACAAAGTACTAACAACAAGACATTAATCCACCTTACTACCACGCCCACAGGCACAACAATGCAAACAGAAACAGAGAGTGTATTTCTTTGTGTTGTCGTATTTGTGAGTAGCAGCGATGTAAGAGCGGCAACGCTGGTGATTTGTATCGTAGTGGTAGTGAAAAAAATCATGGAAAGTCAGGATGAATAGCAAGAAGAAAAAAGAACTGGTCACATGTCTTGCATTGATTGGTAGATTATGGTTCTGAAACATTGGGTTTTGGCCTTTGTCATTGATTTTTTTCAGAGTGAGAAGTAACTGCTTGGATAATGAAGACAATTCTTATCAAAATGAAGCAGTCATCATGTTATCAGCTCTACATCATCAGCTAACACTAATAAGGGTTTCTACTTGTACCTACTCAGCAGAGATCAGCTTGGTTCTACGTTTTTTTTCCCTTTTTTTTGCATTTCCATGGGGGGCTGGTGCTTCCCAACAGTTTAAATGTTCAACATCTAAATGGCTGGGCTTCCCAGCAAGTTGACCGATTGGCCAGGATACCACATGGTTCGATATTGACTCCTTCAGGAGAATATGTGACGAAATGCAATGGCATTCTGACTAAATCTTGGTGTTATACCGTGGTGGGATCGTGTACTAGGCATTCATAGCGTAAAGAAGTTATTTGTGTGAAGGAGTCACCAAAAATCTGGCAACAACAAATTTAACTATATCTGTGATCTAAGATGCCTAAGATGCTAATACACGCACAACAATGCGGTCCAACAAAAAGGTTTAGTCGGTATCTCCTTGCAGTTACTTCCATAATTTTTGTGTTGTGCTTGTGTGATATGTTACGTCATGCCCTGGTCGGCTTGTTTTTCTGTTCTGACTTATTTTGTAATAGAAAGCCAGGTGGCATGTGGAGCCGTGTAGGGCTGGGTAGGTACTGAGCTTAAAAAATAGCAGAATCATGAGAACCTGTGGAGGAAGCAATGATGAAAATGGACCAAAAAGTTATTAATTGAGGATGAGAAATTCCACAATGGCATGGGATGAAGATAATGATGTAGAAAATAACTAAATAGAATAACTAGACAATCAATAAGATGCATTTTGTTTAAGTTATAATGACTCCCATTGACCTCTAGGCATGTAAATAACTATTCTTACCCCGTCCAAAAAACTTTTTCCGCTACTTGAATACATTTTAGAAAAGGAACAAAAAAAGGTAACGACTTCCTAATGATGTGCTTTCCAAATAATGTCACTTGGTGTGTAATGAGGAGCCAGAAGTTTCTTGGAGTCTGCACCCAGTGGCTGTAAGTTGTATTGGAGGTTAATATACTGACTTTACTTTTTGGGAATTCTTTTCCACTCTGTAGAACTTCCATCTATCTCTACCCTCTAAACACTTTTGGTTAACTAGTGATTTCCTTCTATGTAACCCACTGTTAGCTTAGGTGTTTATTGTACTGTTGTATCTGCATTACAAGTCGCTTTTGATAAAAGTGTCTGCTAAATGCAGGAACACAACATAACATAACATAACATAACATAACATAACATAACATAGTCAAGCTTAAACACAGATATTTATTACTGGAAGCTCTTTTTACCTCATAATTAGCATGCTTTAATAGTTTTTTTTCCTCTTAAAAACAAGTACACCCATTAAAACAAGCCAAACAAAAGACGTTTAAATGACAAATTTAATAGAAGGGCTTTCAACCTAGAGATTTGCAGCCCTACAAGAGGTAATAGTTTCTTTAAACATTATCATTCTCTGAATGGCAGTCCCGCACAGTTGCACAGAACTCGGTTACGAGCAGTCTTTAACTTTAAAGTAAATCAATCTTGTCTTTTGTTAACAGAGCCTCCATCTGAGATGTCATGCTTGGTAAATGTCAGCCTTTGCACAGAAAAAAACTAAGCAGTGTATTTTTTGACCAGTGCAAAAGGGACTTCAGTAATCCTTGACAACCCCAGCATTGGAAATTTCACTTACTTTCCTTTTTGGTATTAAAACAAAAAACATGAGCCCAGTCTAGACTTTTAGATAGTCTGGTATTAGGGCACAGTTTACATGTTCCTCAGCCAGAGACATAAAAACAAAACAAAACAGGACATTACTCTGCAGCCCCCGTGTGTGGTTTTAGTGGTTTGAGGTGGTTTTTGGGGAAGGGAGGTAGGGGGGGGTGGTAAAGGTGGTCAGTTCATGACCTGGTCAGGAATGCACTCACCCCTTGGTGGAAAGCCACAGGGATATTACACCAGGGGGGAAACTCTAAACCTCTAGTAGAAAGCCTGTCAATCACCTTTGGGCCCTTGCAGGGGAGGCCCGTCGCTCCAAGTTTGCATGCACGCTTGCAAACAGACAAACGCAAGCAAAATGGAGCCACTTAAAGAAATGTCCATTTTGACTTTTTTTAGGGGGGATTTACTGTGTTCAGAAATGTGCCGCACACTGGTGTCTGTCTCTGTATTTTGGGGGTGGGTGGGGTGGGTGAGGAGTTGCTCTGTCTTGCTGAGAAGGGGAGCAAACATATTTGACAGCTTCCTTCCTCGCAGTAAACATTGCACCGCCACTTAGACATGGGTCAGGGACGAGAACACCCCGCCGCCTCCCACCAAACCTGCCTCGGCCCACCAGAAAAGAGCCTCTCTCCGACACGTAACCCCGGCCTCCGCCCCCCTCTCCGGGTTCAGGACGGTAACGCTTCCCATCCCTTCGTTATGTGGCCAGACATGAGACCTGATGGTCCGCATTACCTTTCATCTCTTCACAAACACACCAAGAGTATTAGCCTAGCCCCCCCCCCACTCCAACCATTTCTTTCTCTCTTTTTTTTGCACTCCCTCACCTCCAGTACTTACAAGCACTTTAAAGACTCAGCCCAGAAGAGGACTCTAAAGGGGGTTTCAGAGGAGTAAAAAAAAAGACAAACTTCTAAATTGTCAATAAAGCCATTGCTATCTCAAAGGGCATGTTGAGTACTTGGCAGACCTTTATTAACATTTGCATACAATGTTTTCTGTTTAATTCATTTATTTTTTCATATTCGGGCAAGTAATCATGTACTACTAATCATGGACTACTCTCAAACAATTCCTAAACCTAAAATGAGTCACGCTAAAAAACAAAAAATCACTTTAAAAAACAAAAACAAACAAAAAAAAAAACAGCAAATGCCCTGCCAGCAACAGATAATAAAATTTAAGATTGAATTAGTTCACAGTTGTGTGTCAGTTTAGATCAGAGGAGGCAGCTACATTCTTATCTGTGCAGAAGTATCAGGAAGTTGCTCAATGTCCTCTTGAATTCAAGATCTTTAAATTATCCACACCCCCAGCCTCCCCACCCCTTCGAAATTAGGCCAGTTTATGAGTTTTTAGTGTAAAAAACACATACCTTTTGGGCATCGATATCAGCTTTCTGATCAGAACCATCAGAACACAAACAGGTGTGCTGGACTCGCGTCCTGCCCCAAATAGTGTGTGTTCGGAAAGTGACATCATCACAGCGACAAACTTTAGAAGAAGTCATCCAAGACAAACACAAATGCAAAAGCACAAAATCAAGTATTTGATATTTTCAAGACATTCACGCGGTGATTTTTCTCAATTTTTTTTTTTAAAGGGTTGATTTTCCGGTAGAATCAGCATAAGTCTATTTTCAGAAGCACAGCAGCTTAGGAGAAGGCCACATGTGTTCTTAGTAATATACTGCATCAAAGGAGCCACCTTCACAAAAAAAAAACTTTGG
This sequence comes from Menidia menidia, assembly GCA_907169785.1. Taxonomy (NCBI): domain Eukaryota; kingdom Metazoa; phylum Chordata; class Actinopteri; order Atheriniformes; family Atherinopsidae; genus Menidia; species Menidia menidia. The sequence continues at coordinate 6,523,505 of CAJRST010011113.1, read as the reverse complement.
GGTTTTCAGATCATTTCCATGAGTGAAGAGCAACTGTTGAAATGAGATGCTAATAAATGAGGCGGAGGAATTTGCACCAGTTCGGTTCAGAAGACCGAGGAAACAATGAGGTCAAGCGTCTTGTTGTGAGGATAGAAGGCTTTATGTGTTCTAATTATGACTATGATAGCAAACCGTCATGTCTAATCCACACGTACAGTACATATATATATATATATTCTTTATAATCTTTCCTTATTAATAAATACCATAGTTAAAAAAATTGAGATGTTGATTTTTCATTTTGAAACAGCTGCTCTGCAAATTTGAGTTAAAATAGTTGACCTTTTCTACTAAACTGAACTATCTAGGCAACCCCCTAGTGAGAGCTCTTATTTCCATCAGCTAGTAAGTTTTATTCTGACCTGCTTTTCCCTTCGTGCATAATTTGTATACTCAAGTGACGGGTATTTTTGGGCTGGAGCAGTCCAAGCAAGTTTTCTATCTCTAATTTTACTAACGGCAATTTTTTACCAAAACAGTTTTGGCGACGGAGGTTAGAGAGAATAAAAAAACATACTTACTGTTATGATAGTACTGGGGTTAAGCAGACAGGATGGAATGTACATTATTGTTTCATGCGTAAAAGAAAATTAGCCCAGACATCCCCGTTATGGATTGTTTGAAAGGATGGTGTGAAAACACAATAAGTCTGTAGAGTTTATCAACTGCTAATGAGTATGCTTTCCAACTACTTAAAAAAAAAGGTGTTGTACTAGTATCCTGTTTCTGCTAACACCTTTTGTATGTGCCAGCATCAGCATTGCCATCAGGGTTTTTCCCCCATCAGAACAGAAATGAAAACCACACAAAAACCCCTACAATATTTTAAAAGCATTTCATGCTTAATTGTCAGTGCAAATGAAATTTCAACTTGGAGGATGAGCAACAACTTTGAGCCATCCTTCAACACTCGCTATTGCTGTATGAGTAATTCAATCCATTAAAGGTGACAGCAGCTCGAGCACTGGATTTATGGACATAAAAGCACTAAATGAGAGCTCCTTCATAACTGTCCGGTGAAAAATATCGCCGCATGATTTGTAAGCTTTTAGGGGTTTAAATGAGCAACAAAAGACGAAAATAAAGTCAAAAAGGACGTCTGTGGCGACCTGTTTTTTTGCCTCTGAAATAGAGGCCTTCTCATCGCTCTTACTCAAGCCCACTGATGAGATAAATCACTGACATTCCATCGGAGTCGCACAGAATGATTATTTGGATGGCGAGGGCCTCACTCAGTACTGATTCGGGGGAATTAATTGCTGCGCTTTCATCCTTGTTTTTTTTTTTTTTCCAGAACAATGCTCATTTATTTATGCTGAATATTATGCCGGGCGTGTCAATTAATTATCGGCAAATTTGTTGGTAAGATTCAGCTTGTGTGAGGTGGTAATTGAGTAATTGCCTGTGTGTGTGTGTGTGTGTGTGTGTGTGTCATTGAGTGACGTTGCCTCCGTGGGGAGCCGAGGATTGGGCTGCCAGTTCTAGATGCAGTTTTTCGAGTCCTAATTGAAGTTGGTCTTTTGAAGTAATTAAGATAAGAGTGTGGAGACAAAATAATTGCTATTATGCGACAGTAATTAAGCCATGCTGTCTCCCCCCCCCCCCCCCCCGCCTTAATTCAACAGCGTCGCCCTTTCATCACAAACAATGCGTCACTCGGCAGCTGTTGTGTTGACTCTGCACTTTGCTTTCATGCCCGTTTGCGTTTTAACCGTCGCCCCTTAGATCACCCGCACCGCCACAGGACAAGTTGCCAGTTTTGTTGGGCACATTAACTTGAAATGAATGAAATCTGACGCGCAACAAATGTTCAGATAGTGAGCACGTTCTGGCACCAACGCTCAAAACACGGCCTCTAGTCATCATAATTTGCAGGGGGGGAACAAAAAAAAACGACAAAAACATATTATTTGATGAGAAATGACACCACAAAAGTGGAACTTCTGAAGCCCGAGACATTTTTGTAGTCCGTACGCATTGTGTACCAGTGTATGTTTGTGTGTAAGGAATTCGCCACGGATGGCAAACATCTTTTGCCGTAAACTGCACGGCTCAGAAAACACCACTTTAAGCTAATGGTAACCCCTCTTAACCTGCCAACAATATGTAATTTCACATCATTCACAGCGAACTGGACACCCTTCCAACAAACGTGCACACACACACACACACACACACACACACAAAAACACACACACACACATTTTTTTTGGGTCTTTCCAGTGCTGAGTGTCTCCACAGGAAAGCTACTTTAACACATCGGCCAATTTCTGAAGTGCCCAATCTCACAAGGTGTGTTTTTTCTGATTTATTTACATGTGAGCGCACACAGTTAATAACCCACCCCAAAAACAACATTTTAAAAAATGTATTCGCACATGTTGATAGTGGGCTGCGGAATAATGCGGTCAGAGATAGCCGTGAACAAAAACAACACCTTAACTGGTGGACACGTTTGTGTTCTTGCCTTGTGGTGAGGGAGTGTGTGTGCACGCCTGATTTTAGCGTTGGCACAATGTCAACCACCTAGCTTAATCCCCCCCTCCACACCCTCTAAGAGCTTGGCCACAACTTAAACAGGTAATACACACTGGTTCCTGCTTAACGCAGTATACAAAAAAAACAAACAATCCATCTATGTGTGTGTGTGTGTGTGTGTGTGTGTGTGTGTGTGTGTATTTCATGTGTGCTCACAGCTATTTCAGTGAGAGGGATTCTATGGCTAAATAAGACGGAACATCTCACAAAAGTGCAGGTGCCACCAACAGTTTTGGGTGTTGTCCAAGTCGATGGGTTGTTGCTCGCCTCCTGTCTGTGTGTGTGTGTGTGTGTGTGTGTGTGTGTCTGGCTGTCTTTCTTACAATGTGGGACATGACCTCACTGCGGTTAAAAGCAGGAGTTGTCGGTAGAGTTAATAAAGGCTTTTGGAACAGCATCTTCCTTTGGTGGTTTGACCCCCCCTCCTCAACCTTTTTCTCTGCTTCCTCATACTTGCGACTGTGTGTGTGTGTGAGTGTGCGTGTGTGTGTGTGTGCGCGTGTTTTCATGTGTGGTATCAATGCGCATACCAACACCTGATCGCCAGTTTAGAGCTGGAAAGAGTTTCTCTTTCTGTGTTTTTGTGTTTGTTCCTCTCACGTGTGTTTTGCAGTCGTTTATCAGCAGGAAACACTTGAACTGAAATCTCTATTCCAGACAAAGACTGATGGATTTCACTGACTTAAAACTACATAATAGGAATTTGTTGGGTTTATCAAAGTAATAGATATAAAATTGTTTTTAAAAAAGTTTTTTAAAAAGTAGTAGGAGTAAGTTTGTTTTAAAAGAGGCCACATGAATGAAAGTTGAACTGTCTTGGAAAAAGCTATGAATACAACATTATAGGAGTAACTGACTTTTCACTGAAAGTGTTACAGAAATGTAAACTTGGTCTAGTTTGTGATAAAGTAAAGTGACTGGGTGTCATCGTGTGTTGATCACAGGTCTCTGCTATGGGACCAAGAAGACACAGACACACTTCCATCAGGTAAAACATGAAAACAAAAAGTAAAAGAAACTAAATTGAAATGCCATATATATATATTGCCTATCACAGGTGGTTTTTGCACACATAAAGCATCAGATGGAATTTTTTTTTTAAAACTGAATATTCACACACATCTAGTACTTGAAGGATCTGCTGTTTATGTCTTGGCATCTTTTATCTTTCTTTCTTTTGTATCGCAATCTCCCAGAGGTTTGTTTTCATGTGTGTGTACACTGTTTAGCATTGTCAGACATAAATCTTTTCATCGCACAGACAGAAGAGATACACATCGACCAAATTCCAGCTCTTTAGGCCTGGCTTCTGGCTTCGAGGGTTAATCATCAGTCCGACTACCAAAGCTTCTGGGGCATTTAATGTTTTGAATTTTGTATGTTTCTCTCCATATTTTGGAACGGAATCGCTTGTATACGCACAACAACACGAGCGGAGACTTTTAAGTACGCATTGACACCGTAAAAGTGTCAGCGTACCTGAACCTGCTCCCTCTATCAGTCATAGCATCTTTGCATCTTTCTCTCAGGTGTTTTTTCTTCCTTCAGGCTCCAGTTTTGTCGGCCAAATTACCGCAAAAGAAAGACTCGTGGGTGCTGCTAATGAGCGCAGGCTTACATGCCTAAACTTCGATTGGACACTTTCCAATTCCGGAAGGTATCGGAGGACCCCCCAAAAAAAGAGCCACGCCCACCTCCAACTGATCTCCACCAATCACGGCAGAGAAAACAAATGAGTAACCGAGTGACCACAGGAACCCTGCGGTTATCAACTAAAGCAGGCCAATCAGGGGTTTCATTTTGAGCCGGTGAAAAGTATTATGATAAATCAACCACTCCGTTGTTGAATAAGATGGCGGAATGACAAGTAATGGCTTCGAAGAGTTGCCGACAAAAGCACGCATAACCTCTCAGGTTTTTTACCGGTTCCTTTCCGCTGTAGCTGCTCGGCATTTATTCAGTCCGACCTATTCGCTTCTGCTTTCGGACGCAATTGTTTGAAGCTGACTTTTTGGGAAGTGAACCGGCGACGGCCTGTTGGTGATCACATGTGCTGACGGGAAGCTGGCTCAAAGCACTTTACACTGTTTATTCACCCACTCACACACCGGGGGATACACCGGTAGGCAACTTCGGGTCCAGAGTCCTTGCCCGAGGACTCTTCAAAATGGAGTCTGATCAGTAAGCAACCGCCCTTTCCTCCTGAACCACCTTTGCAAGGTCCACCCATTATTTCATACCCGCCTGATCGTATTTGAGGTAACCAGTGCGTCACAGATAACCCGATTGCATTTGTTCCTATATTTACAATCCTGACCAGTGTAAAATGCAACGAGACTCAGCAAAAACGCCCCTTTGATTTCTGAAGGGAGCCAAAATGGCCGGACTATTTGCTGAGTATCCCACCGCGAGGTGTTCATCTTCTACATCACGGGGGACGTCAACAGGAAAAAAAATCAGGCGAAGAGCCAAGCCGCGGTCCCCGCACGCTCCTGCCCTCGTTGGAAATTAGCAACGTTAATTCTGTTCTCTCGAGAGGACGGGCAGAGGGCGAACGGTACGCCCCCACAACGCACACAATCAACACCTCGTTTTTTTCCCCCACTTCTTCTGCTTTCTTTTTTTTTCTCCGTAACCCCAGAGTCCCAGCGTGCGGAGAATGAAGAAGTAACAGCACAAGTTAATTCCCCCTCTCTGAAAAGGTGCGACATGTCGAAATGTAATGACTTGGCTTGCTGAACTGAAACCGTACACTGCTTTAAACCACAGAGGTGTCGTGGATGGGAGCCGAGAGAGAAAAGGGGCACGGAGGCAAAGGTTTCTTATCCAAATTAATACAGAGCCTCGCCTTTCATCAAAGCCTTTATTGAGTAATATAGACTGTTCCAACTCACAATGGCTCTTTCAGCACTCTCTTGGCAAAAGGCTGCTGCAGATTCATGCCCCCTCCTCCCCTTTTCTTTTTTTATTCACTCCAAACATTTTTCCTTATTTCGTACTTCTATCTCGAAGCGTTTTTTTTTTCTTCTTCTTCTTTTTTTTTGCTATTCATCTATTCCCCTTGCATCTCGCCTTTTTTTTGCGCAGCCATCTTTTCAGTCTCCCGTTCCACCACCTCCTCTGGTCACCGGGGAGCTCATTCTTAGTTGCACAAAAAACGTCCGTCACGGATTGCCTTCCTCCCGTCCGCCTGTGAATTAGCTGTGTGATTACACTGAGCTGGTGGGGCAAAGCCCGCGCTTGGATTAGATGGGGAAGGGGGACGAGGGGGGGAGGTTTGCGTAGGCTAATGCCTGCGATTGGAGAAACCCAGCAGAGTACAGACGGGGCCGACCGAACAGACGACTGGAAAGCGCTTGACGGGCCTAACTCGCCCCCTCAGAGGGGGGACGGGAGGCGAGATCTGCTCAGTTTTGTCGCTCTGGCACATCGCGCTGATACCGGCTGCGGGGAAAAGGCCAGCCAGATGGAGCCGGTGCCAGGAAGCTACAGAGAGGACAGTGTTTGGGGCTCTGGGTTGTTATTTTTGGGGTTTTTGGATGAATGGGAGCGCAGGCGGGGGGTGGTGTTGCTGTGGGGGCGGGGGGTGGGGGGCGGGCGGCCTGACATTAAGTTAAGTGGAACTAGATCCTTCTGTGCGGTGAAGTTCGTCAGACAAATTGTCATTATTTTTAACCCATTTAAAACAAAAATCAGTGGTGATAATTAGTTTCCATTGAAACAAATGGAACTTGCTTTATTTTTTCTGATGAAACAACAAAATAAAAGGAAGAAAAGCCCCAACGGAATCTCTAAGGTCCCCACTATCATGCATAGATTTATGTGGGGATTTTTTGAAAATGTTTCTTAACATTGATATTGATAATAGATTCCAACAAGGAAAAAACAGTACAAACAGTAAATCTATGTACCAATCAGGAGGCTGGATTTTCATTCATCCATTTCGAAATGAGTAGATGTCTGATAGTTTGCAAAACATCAAATTCCTCTCAATCACAGTCGTGCTAAAGCCGTCCACCCATAGAGTTGGTGCATCCTATATCCTTTGAATGTGTTTACCTTTTAACTGTTAACAAGGGAATTCACAAGAATGACACACATGAAACCCAATATTATCACTACCCCTGTAGAGTTTTCCATCTCCCGTTTACTTTTCCACCTTTTATTTTTTGCTTCGTGTTAGGTTAAGTTTGGACAACACGTGTTTTGTAAAATCAGTTTGGAAAGAGCAAAATTCAAGTATGTAGCAAAAAAACCTGTCCTTTTCCCAGCAAATAAAATTTTGACACAAGGTTAAGAGCCCTGTGTCAGCTTTCAGTGCAGATTTCTCTACACTGAAAACTAACTAACTACAGTCCAAGTGTAAACATAATAGAAATAGTTTTTCTATTGAGTGACTTCTCAGCGTGTGTTCGTGACAACCTCTCACGTGCCAATAGCCAAACAGTTCTGAGAGCAATAACTTGCACAATAAGATTTTACTGTCGCTGGAGAGTGCAAAAAAGATTTTAACAGAAAAAGGAGGTTGAACCCAAATCCCTTACGAGACCTGGGATGAAAGCCTGAAGAGGTCAGCTCTCGTTCTTTTCGCTTGAGACAGTTTTGTGCAATTCTCAGACCCCACTGCTCAAAATTCGAGCTCCACAAAACCTTCCAGATAGATCCTCCGAGTGCGACAAACATAATGTATTAGAGGTCGGTCTCCTAAAAAGATTTGCCCTCCCGGGGCCAGCATGATTTCTGAATAACAAAATATTCATAAGAATTTGATGACTTGCACTTTGATGACTTCCTGTCCACACTGTCTTTGGAGGGATCTTTAGATTTAACATCTATACTCTTAAGAGAGCATCAGTATTTTTCCTGTATGGATTTATTTTCAGGAAATAATTGAAGATTGACCTCTTGGAAAAAGCAAAACTAGATAGATAGATAGATAGATAGATAGATAGATAGATAGATAGATAG
>CAJRST010011113.1:6481905-6507855 GCA_907169785.1 Menidia menidia | reverse complement strand
TAAGGCAGAAAATGGCCAAACGCCAACATCCTTTTACCCCAATTTGGAGAAATCCCATCCTTAAAGTGCAATTTGTGTTGCGCCTTCAACAGGGGCGAGCGATATAATGCCATCATTACTGATATTAATGACATCCGGCGCTTATCAGGAGAATCTGAAGGCATCCCAAATTACTGAAGAAAGAAAAACATGGGCCACATACACTGATGTGTCTCTGTTTGGGTTAAAGAGGACAAGATATGCTGAATCCTGAATTGTTTTTCCCACCTTATCAGAAGCCCACTCACTTAATCCTGTTAATGACTACACGAGATACTTAAGGTATCATTGCCAAAAATCAGCCATTCCGCTTCACATATCAGCAAAAAATCTATGGCAGTTTTTTATTTATTTTTTTGCTTTATAATCCATTTTTCCCCCCCACTCTCCCTTTCCTCTCTGTCTGCAGTCTTTCGCTGAAAGATTAGCCTTATAAATTATGCATTGGTGGGTAGTGGGGGTAATCCGAAGCAGAGATAGAATCGCCAGGGTGTTGAAGGGGGCATCGGAGAGGCAGCGCCACCGTCATAAATATGAAGCAGATGTTGGATGACATTTAAAAAAAAAGTGAATCCAATCCCCTCCTCTGCTGCGTCTGGTGTTTTATACGGAGGCAAGAACCTGACATCCTTTCGCCTTCTCCCTCTCTCTGTCACTCTTCTCGCCTCACCGTTTCTTTCCAGCCCTCTACTCTTCCCCTCAGTCTCTTTCTCGCCGATAATCCTGTGGAGCCAGCGATGCATAGATTATACTCTCCCTTTTTATTCGGCATGTGTCTTATTGCTGTGGCAGAGCCCAAAAAAAAAATTAAAGAAATAAAAACACCTCCAAATGCCAGTTCCATCCATAACATCTGAAATGGCATCTAATCTACCCTGATTAAAGCTTATTTTAAATAAACGATCCCTTTAGGAAGGAGAAAAATTAAATGATCCTTTAGGAAGGTGGGGAAAAAAAATACACGTGGGCGTGTGAATGTAGGAGTTATGTAAATCAATGTAAGATGCTTCCGATATGAGGAGATGTTGCGATTGCATGTTAGCGAGCATTCAAAAGAGCGGGGATGAATACGGAGAGCGACAATGCTCCGCTAATGTGTTTGGATGGGCGGCGTGGTTGCCGCGATTGTTCCGCAGCTGGCAGCGGCCCTGAGGACTCCTCGCCGGTGTCTTTTCATGAGGCAGAATGAGAAAAAAAGACGCCACAATGAAGATCGTCCCTCTCATCCCGCTTTGTCTCGTCTCCTCTGCCACTTCTTCTCACAACGGCCTCAACTCTATTCTGCCGCCTTCCATAAAGGCGCCCGTTGTTGCCGCGCATTGTCGTGCATTGTTTGCCGCTAAAAAAAAAAAAGAGGAGAAAAAAAGGCGGGAAGATAATGCTTGTTGGAACTGTACTCTAGCTTTTGTTTGCATCTTTCTTTTCTCGCCTTTGCTTTCTTTTCTCGCTTATGCGGTGAAAAGGCGAGGAATTGAGGGGTTTGAGCGACTTTAAGGTTTTTCTCGGTTCGCGTTTTTGAAAGTAACCTGTGTTAAATTGTGCTGATCTTCAGCTGTAGGAAAATGGACCACACTGAGTATTGATTAACCATATCAAAGAACAAATGAGGTGACAGGAACTCTTGTACCCTATCTGCATTGGTTTAGCTACCATAGAAAGGATGGATATGTGGTAGCCATAAAAGGGAAAACTTAAAGGAAATTATCTACGGATCTTTAGTAGGACATCATGACTCATCTAGTACCATTTGTGCATTGAGTATTGAACCTGTCACTGCCCACATAATGCTCAATTATTCTGCTGGAATTTACAAGAAGGAAGCAGTAACGGTTTATACAAAATGGAGAAAAAATTATCAAATCTGTCCCTCCATTTCAGACCTCTTTTTAAGAACGCTATCTCACAACCAAGCAGCTAGGGAGAAAACTTTGAAGAGAGAAGAGGAATTTGCACACAGGTGATGCTCAGTTGGTCACTACGTTATAAAAAGGAAAGAAATTAGATGGAGAAAACAAAGTTCTATAATAGGAGAAAAAGCTCCTTACAGCTCTGAGCAAGAACAACTTTTGTTTTGAAATGGAATCAAACTGAATTTAAGAAGACAAACTGAATTTAAGACTAAAATATATGGGAAATGCAAACGAAGCCAAAGTGTTATTGTTCAGGAATCCAAATCAAGCGAACCAGGAAAAAATACACAAATAAAAAGATAAATCTCCGTATAAAAAAAGAGAAACAAGAGTAAGAAGCCTGACAAGATAGGATGAAAGAAAGGGACAGCAGAGGAGTCAAGGGGAAAAAGAAGCATACACGATGAAAGTAGAAAGCGTGTATAGAGGCGGGTGACGGAAGGAGAAGGGGGATGATGAAGAGTATGACAGAGAAAAAAGAGAGTGATGGCCTGGAGAAAAGAGTGATAGCAACAAGAGAGTGATGGAGGGAGAGGTGAATGTGTGTGTCTCCGAGGGCTTTGCTGAGCCATCCCCCGGCCTGTCAGTCAAAATGGAATGGGGAGGTCTTATCTCCTTCGCACACGTGACCCCCTAACCTGACCTCCTCCTCCTCCTCACTCTCACCTTCCTCCCTCCCACCTCTCGCCGACTCGCCCGCATATATTCCCCCTCGCATCCGTCCCCCTTCCACCTTTCGCCTGTCCCCTATAACACACCTCATTTCAAGGGGAACAAAAAAATAAATAAATAAAAAGGACAGGTTGAAAAAGAGGGTGGAAATTCAGGAAATCTTTGTAGTGAAAATCGATGGTTTTGGGGCTTTTTCCCCTCCTTTTTTCTTCCCCCCCCCCTTTCAGGCTGTGGTGAATCGAGAGAGTGCTTTCTCTCTCCTGCAGGGGAATGATAATACATGAAAAATGGAGAGGAAGTGGGGCATGCGCAGTGTCCGTCCGAAAACGTGTGTCAGCCGGTCAGAAGTCTGTGGGTTGCAGTTAGTCTGATCCGTAGGTCCGATATATATAACATCCTTTGGTTTGTTTGTCATTCACAGACGGCGAACGCTTGAAACGTACCCGTCCTGCCATGAAAATTTTGTTATTTCCTCCAGCTTCAGCACCTTGTTACCTTCAGTTCTATCACATGAACCCCTGAATATCAAAAGCTCCAGTCAATGCGGATTAATCTGAAAACATGAGCTTGAGGATTTTTAAAAGCATCAATAAAATTAAAAGACCCCGACTCAGCTATAAATATGTCCACAAATTTGTTTAATTTATTTTTTACTTTTTTGACCGATATTTGGTCAGCATGTGACCTTCTAATATTAAAGAATGTGGCATATTGATGATTCAACCACCAAAAGCATATGAATTAGTTAGCGCTTAGCTAACTGTATAATTCAATACATACGCTGGAATATATGTAATAAATAATCACACAATAAAGGCATTCCATTTTTCTATAGTAGCAGCACCTTTCCTTTTCACTCATTTGGTTTGATATGCTTTTCGCTTAAGTAAGGATCACAATCCAGTGCTGAAAGGTAATCCAAGCAACAAGAACCTATGTAACGAAGTCTCACATGCCTTGAAGACAGCACTGTAAATCTAGCAGGTCATCTGCAGTATCACACACGCACACCACAGGTGCAAATCTACAGGTTGTACTCATGACTAATGAGGTAGAGACACATGGGCCTCCAGCCCACAAGTCATCCAGAAGTCACAGGAATTTGTGCTTGGTAGCGCAAAGTAGCTAAATTGTTTTTTGCGCTAATTCGTATTTAGAATACCGGAATTTTACGAATTCATATTCAAACATCTGTAATGAGAGGCAATACGACAACACCCCTTTGCCACCACTTCCTGTCCACTGTTGATCGAGACCAATTGTAGAGGATAGAATGCACTACATCAACTTTGATATGCTTCTCTTCGGTGGCCGGGCCTCATTTTAAATAAATTTAAACATATTTGTGAAACAAACCACACTCAGTAACTTGCAGTAATTAGTGTGACCATTCAGGTTGTATAAGGCGTGGAAAAATCAGTATTGAAAGATGGATTGTTGATCTCTCCGACTTGCTGTTATGTACATTTTCTGATTCGTCCGTTTTACAGATGTCCTTTGTTTTTACTTTTGTATTCCCTACATATTTTTTCAGGATTCTTAGAAGTATTTTTACAATCTCTTTCAGTGTATTTATATTTTTCTTGCTCAAGTGTGGTTAATAATAACATTATAAACAGTAATAATATGTTATTAGATTAGTTATATGACAAAAGGTAGGAGGCAGTAGTTTTCCATTGTGAGCTGGTCTATGGCATAAGTTCGTAGTGTTCAACCCGTCACATGAATACTGGAACATTACAAAAGTTTTGATCCGCACAATCATAACAATCATTTCATTGCACTGAACGTTCTGCTGCCGAGGTAAAAATGTAAATTTGTTGCCATGTTATGAGGGCCGTCGTATCGGTTCTTCCACTTTTTGTGCAGCCAATTATTCATTTTCAATCACTGAGAATCAAGAAACAGCATTGCTAAAACGGGGCTATTTCATTAGCAAGTACTCAGTCACACTTGACTTGACTCGGGTCGGTTGATTTCCATTATAAATGGGGCTTTCGCCGGGAAAAAAAAAAGTAATTTATGTGCGACAAAGAAGGACATCACGACGACCACGTACGGGCTGAACCTCAGTGTTGAGCCGAGGTTTTGGATTATGTAGTAGGAGACACGGAAATAATAAGATCCGATTGCTGTTGTTGCTGTACTTTTAAAATAAGCGGACCTCTCTTGAAGGAGCCACATTCGTGACTCATCCAATCACATGACTCCCTGGGCTTCTGCAGTCATCTCGACTCAGCATACCTGGGATCATGACAGAGTAACTGCTAAAACTGGTACTAATGGGAACACAAAAAAATCCATGACGATTTTTAGGTCTAAAAAAGCAGTCCAATCTCACTAAAACAACTGAACATTGAAAGTTCCATCAAGTTAAGAATTACCGCCAGTCTGAGTTTGCCAGCAGTGCATTTATTAACCTCTGTATCTGCTTTATAGAGCGACCTTCTCGTGTTAAAACTTCAATTTGATGTTAAAAAACAAACAAGGTACTTTAGATGATGTCGGCCGTAAACTATGAAACCCTCAAGTCAAACACCCTCGGGTGCTGGATCTGAGCAGCACGCAATGTACACATGTGACAAAGGCAGCTGTGTCGCTCACACACGCACACACACACACACACACACACGCAAACACACACCTACATGCAGTCACCTGAATAGGCGGGGGTGTTTCACCTCTCTAAGCCGTCCTATCAGCAGCCAGATAAGGGATAATTAGACGTGGGGAGGGCGGCCATTAGCCCGATGTCTTTCCGACAAAAGGAAAAGAACGGCACGGTACATCTCCGGCCTCCAGGCACCGGCTTTCTGTGCCGCACGGAGCCCAAAGACTGTCGGCAGGAAGTCAGAGGCCGCTCCAAAAGCCGAGGTCAAAGCTCAGTTTGAGCAATGTCCCGGCAGATCAGAGTACAGGTAAAAAAACGCATCGAAGGATCCAGAAACCAGCATTTACAATACAAACGAGAGGCAGTTTACTGCTAGGATTTTTTTATATTCGACCTTAAAAGGGTTTCGGGTGTCAATTTGGGAGGCTAAAAGTAGGATCTGTGAAAGTTTAAGTTCCCAAATGAAGGCCGCAGTCGTCTTAAAAACTCATTTGTTGCACAAAGGTTCGAAACTGTGGCATCTCAGCCAAAGTTGAGAAAAAGGGTTTTGCGAAATCAGTCTGTTTCAATCACGGCTGTCTCTCTACTCCTCCTGCCCAACGCCTCTGGGAAATAAACGAATCAGGTTGGAAAAAGAGGAAAAAATAACAAAAGCATGGCGAAAAAAAAAAAGTTGTTTCTTCTAAGTCCTCACCTTCAGAGAGGATTTGCGTGTCTTTGTTTTTTTTTTTGTTTTCTGTCTACCCCAGTGCTGGCAAAACTGAATGCCGACAAACTTTTTTCCGGAGTCTTTCAATCTCGTGGCTGAGTTTCAAATGGAGGTGAAGGTGGGGGTAGATAAATGCCTTGTTGTTGTTTTTTTTTTTTGTGTGTTGTTCATTGCCATGCCAGTCAGCAGCGGTTTCCGCTGAAGGGCTCGCGCCCATCAGAAGAAACACGACAAATCGTAGAGTTGTTTGAACAGTCGCGGTTACCCATCCTCTGTGTGAATTACCAGGGAACACTGTAACTCAGTGGGAGTTTTTTTTCTTTTTTTTCCCGCTCTCTCTATTCTTCCCCTCCCAGTAAAACAAACATTTGAAGGCTTTTGTGTTGCCTGTCTGTATTTTACCATTTCAAAACGTCGTCTTCTTACGGGTGATCTAAACTATAATCACCTTGACATCCGTCAAGCTTCGGCATGAAACAATGCTGCCTGGCTGCTCAGAACTGAACATCAATAAGCTTAGAGGCACACTGCTTTTCCCTCACGATTTACACTTTAATGCAAATAGCGGGCTTTGTACTCTCCATATGAAAGGTGTTATTAAATCTTATTTTGCATTATTCTGGGTTTGGAGGGGATAAATCTATCAAAGGCTCCGCAATTCAATAAGTTCGGTTTTTTAAAGTTGTTTTTTTTTGTATTTGTTGAACATTTTTAATTAAGTTTTGATTCCAAATGTGTTGGGTGGGGTCTGGTGGGGGGGGGTACATTGGCAGCTAGTGACAGGAAGCAAAAAGAAACTCCCCACCCACATCCATCTCCCCTTTTTCTGCCTCTAGTTTACTCAGAGGGATGAGTATTCAGGGCTTCTTTTTTATTTTTTTTGGGTGGATCTCCGGTTCGTAAGACTGAGATGCTGAACCCTTTTGGATGAAGGGGGGGGGGGGGGCAGAAGAGCTGTATAGTCCAGACAAGCCTCAGGTCCCACCTCTTTGGGTCAAGCGGGGTCAATCCCTTCTGAACCTGGCTTGTCATGTTGTAAATTTATGGTCCCCCTGCAGGGCCCGGGCCCCACCCGGGCTACTGTAGGATTTATTCATTTGCCCCGTGGCTTCATAGCTCCACTGGATCAACTTTTCAACCTTTTTTTTTTTTTATCAGCGTGACCACGCAGGTAAGAATATTCTTTGTGTCTAATTGTGGGGTAAAGGAAAGGAACTCAAGAAATGATTAAATCATACATACAGATCACTGTCCACCATAAAACACATGTCATGTTGAAAAATGTTAAGGTTGAGTCTTATATATCCATTGAAACACTTATAAATACAAATTTGCTCAGGTGACAATTGAAATTACATAATTTCCAAGATATAACTGTGGGTAAATATATTCAATTACCCTGTGGAATATGTATTTATATGTATATATTGATTTGAAGTTTCATTATGCTTTTTTTATTATAGGATTTGTCCAGTGACCAGTGTATTATTCCTTTTAAATAAAAACCACTTCATTCATCTTTTTGATATGGACGTCTCATTTTCTACTAATCTACATATAGGGATAATTTACCTAAACCTCAAAAAAGACACAACCCATCCACATGGACCACGTTTTGTATTAGAATATACTTGGATTCCAAGAAACAGAAATTAGGGCTTAACTTATGAGTAAGTGTATTAAAAGTAAGCAGGCTTACTCTAATATTACAAACTGATTGTAGACGGCAATTTGCAATTTAAGGAACAACTTCAAGATAAAAGTTTAGATCATAAATGCAAATTTTAAGTGAATATTATAGCACTGCAGAGAAAAGGTTCACAAGACTTAAAGAAAACTCATCGTAAATGACTTTATTAAAAGTAATTAGTTTTAAGTCTGAAGTTGCACCTTACAGTGTTTATTTAGTTTAATTCTTAGGCAAATCATGTAGGGAGGATCATTTTATGCTTCTCACACTTTCACATTATGATTTGTACTCATTTGGGAAGTATACCATTAAAAAAAGACCACAGCTTATGAATGTAATGTATAGCATAAAAAACAATGCTTTGTAAAAAATTAATGCACAGCAAACTCCTCTTAAAACTTTTAATTCTGATCACAGGGCTTTAAGCTTTTTTTAAAGCCAAAAATGATTTTTTTTTTTTTTTTTGCATGAGTGTATCACGTTTGATTGCTATGCCTTAATAAAGGAGTTGTTAGTAATTATTAGGTCATCCTTACGTTCTCAAATGTATTTATGGTGCGCTGAGGGCCCGACCTGGGCCACCTACTGGGTAAGTGATAGTACAACGGTGGCAGGGATGGTGGAGTTTGAGTTTTGACGGGGGCAGCTGGTCTGAGTGGAAAGTGTCAGATGTTGGCTGCGGTCTCTGAAAACAGCCCTAAAAGCCTTGTGCTTTCAATTAAAACATCCATCACGGATTACTCGCACAAAAACATACCTTCAGCCCGCTAAGAGTGCTGCCTGTTACTTACAAAGGGCTTACAAATCCCACCTCACTGCCTCGGGCTATGGCATCTCACTAAAACACACACACACACACACACACACACACACAGTCCTCCCTCCCTCGCCTCAGCACGCCTTCCTCCCCCCCGCCCCCCTTCTCGCTATCCTTCTTTCATTGTACTGTGTGGTTATGTGTAAAATAATGACCCGCTGAGGGAAACGATTGCCGTGGTTATTTTTAACCCTCCCTTGACGAACGGTGGGCAGGCGATGATGATGCTGCTGGTTTCGGGGCCTCCGTCAGCACAGAAATGCTTGTGCCGCTCTGTCGGACAGGCCGGGAAACCCACACCGCTTTAGAGACAATGCCTCCGACGACTCCGGCTCCCTCATCTCCCTCCACCTCCTTTTGGCGCTAACCAGACGGGCTGTTTGGAGCCGTAACCGAAACCCCCTGGACCTAGTGTGTGTGTGTACGTGTGTGTGTGTGTGTGTGTGTGGCTGACATGCCTGCCACAGTGGCCACCGGGATTTTTTTTTCTCCCCCCACTGCCCCGTTACCCTCTACCCCCCCCACCACTCCTTTTCACAGGGGCTCAGGTAACCTCTCGGCCCGGAGGATGCCAATTTAAATAAACCTCGTTGGGCTGAGGTGAGGAGGGGAAGGAGGGAGAGGAAAAACGTCTGAAGAAGTGGGGAAGTAGGAAGCAACGGGTGGTGGAGAAAGGGGTGCTGAGTTTGCAGTAACCACAACCCCCCCCCCCCCCCCCCCCCCCCCCCCCGCCACTTCCCTCACCCTTGCGTCCTATCCTCCCTTCTTCCTGTTTAGTGTATCATATTTATTTCCAGATAAATGTGCTCTCGGGCTACCGTCGGGCTCCGAGATATATCCTTCCCTGACTTGGCTTTGAGCGCAGACAACCGTCGATCTATTCTCCCCGAAAACGTTCCCCTCTCAGATCAGCCCGTGTTTACATAGCATTACCATATATTAAGCCTCGCATTTTCATGCATAGTGTCCCCGTCGCAATTCTGACAGCGAAAAAAAAAAAAAAAAAAGAGAGGCGAAGAAGCAAGTTAGAGGCCCAAAGGGATGGGAGCAGCACCATTCCTCGCCATTGATATTCATTACAGTAGATCTACAGAGGCTGAATCTGTCTCCCGCCCCCCTTGGGGACAGAAACACTTTATGTCCTTATCTGTGCTGGGAACAAGGATTTTCTCCTCAGCTAACAACAACACTGGCTGCGGCTGCACTGGCTTTCCTCCTGCCTCGGTTTTCTTTAGGCCCCGGCAGTTAGCGTCGCTCGGAAAAATGTGTTTAATCTCTGTGAACACAGCCCACCCTCTTGCAGATAAGGTGAAACCGGGGTGTCTGCCGATGACCTGCAACTCTCTGACGTCAAAAAACACACACACACACACGCACATATATACCTGTACACCCCCCTCCTTCTCCAATCACCTCCAGTGTATACACTCTCTCCACACAACGGTGCACATCCGAGTGCAAAGCCAACAGGAATCTCACGTGAAATTACCCGCAGCCTCCCCGAGCAAAAGCAATCTCCTGTCGTGTTTGCACGTGTGAAGA
This sequence comes from Menidia menidia, assembly GCA_907169785.1. NCBI lineage: Eukaryota > Metazoa > Chordata > Actinopteri > Atheriniformes > Atherinopsidae > Menidia > Menidia menidia. The sequence continues at coordinate 6,497,865 of CAJRST010011113.1, read as the reverse complement.
CAAGGGGGTTCAGTTTGCCCACTGACCTTTAGGCGAAACGGGTCTGATCTCAGCAGGTAAGTGCGGACGCGTGCCGATAACGAAAGAAACGCGCGCTTTTCTGTCCAAACTTCTTCCCGTAGAATCTATAGTTAAATTAGCCGTTGCGCTTTTTCGACGGAAGTCACCGACAAACAGCTCCGATTCAAAATGTGCTCTTCCCGAGTCCCCGTTTTAAGTAAATTTAACGAAAAGTACGCGACGAAAGAAAAAAACAAAACAAAACACTTAAGATATACTTCAAAAGTCGCTCCAGAACATCTGGATTTCATTGATACGCGGACATTTTGTTTCAAATTTCTACATGGCAACATTCTTTCCTACCAAAGTTGTCTCCCAGAGGATCCAAAGCCAATTTGATCCGGTTTGTTTGAATAAGTGTAGGATGATACTCATAGAAAACACACATATCATTCAACACATGGACTACATCCATCTCTTAAGCCGCTAAAAGATGGTCTTTGTCGAACGCTGTCACAAGTGAAGCCAACACCAAAGTGCCTCAAAGTGCAATACCACCGATGGCTGGTAGCCACTGGCTGGAAATCATCTCGGGCTTCAATGCTCCTACAGAAAAGGCACCGAGTCCTTTCATGACACGGTAGCTCGGAGTATCTTTTTCCTGCCAGTCAAAGAGTCATTTGTCAAATATACTGCATCCGATCAATGTGCTGTTGATCCTTACGAGAATAAATGTGTAATTACTGTTGCACAGCCTGTTATCTACTGAATGTGGTAAATTTGTTAAATGTTTTCCTTTTAATCATTTACAACCAAACAATCTGGTTGTCTATTTAGATTTGTTTGGGATAACTTTTTTTGTAAAAATGATGAAATATAGCTTTAGCTGAACATGTGCTTTGTAAGCATTTTTTAAGACAATTGTAAACTTTTTTTTGTCCACTCAATCATTACTTTCTTGCCTGAACAATTTCAACTCAGGCATTAAATTTCACATCCCTGTGTCAGAATTTAAAACTCTACAAAATGTATGTTTAAAACAACACTACTTCTCATAAACTCATACTACTACTAAAGTAGGTAATAATATTGACAATAACAATAAGACTAATAATAATAGTATTAGTAGTAATATTACATTTATTCATACGCTGCTACCGGGGAAACTAAAGGCCACCAAGCAAACAAAAAAATACAAGATAGGAGGCCCCTTTTTCCAACCACCCTTACAGCGAAACCCATTTCTAAAAGTGCTTTAAAGATTAAGAAGGTAGACAATATGACAGGTGTCACAACTTACTCTCATCTAAATGTGAGTTTTTTTCTAAATATATATTTGCACTTTATAGATGAATGAAACATGCAAAAACTGGGATGTGTGGCTACAATTCCAGTCTGTGTAAACTTTTTAAAAACTACGCCTCTAAATACCCTGACAGCACATCCGGAATTGACTAATAGTGGGTAAAGCGCACATGGCAGGTGGCTGTTCACCTGCTCTTGACACCCACTGAGGAGTGTGCCTGCCTGTGGTTATCTGTATGTGTGGTTTATCAGTTAAGCCCCAAACAGGGAAAGTTCATCCTCTGTATAGATCATATCAGAGAGTGTTGACAGCAGCGAGTCTTAGGTAAGCTGCTCTGTGAGCGCGTGATGAGCACCGTGACTTGGCTTTGTGTTGTTCTAGACAGCTTTCACAATTAATCACCCTTCTAGCTGGAGATTCCGCACATGCTGGAGCTTCTGTTGAGAGGGAGAGGCCTCCACGGTGAGTAAATTAAGCAAATTGTATCGGCGGCGGTTTAACAAAAATGCGAGATGAGCGCAACTTCATCAAAATGACAATAAATCCGTCGTAGCTTTGCTTTTTGTTCTTTAAACAAACAACAAAAAATAGAAAGAAAATGCCTCAATTTCACCAGAAATCTTGGACGGTCGAAAGTTCAAGAAAGTGATAAAAAATGGAACGGTTCAATGACAAGAATTAATGGGGTTAGGACCAATCATAACCAGTTAAAAATACCTTCTCCCCCGTGTATTTTCTCAATCATTTCATACTGATGTGCTGTGCATGGCCTCTAAAAACTAAAGTTAAAACAATCTGCAATGGCTGCTTATATTATAAGCCTGTGGTCATACCTATGACAGTCGTGTTAAATGACCAGTTTGTGTGATTTTCTGTCCACAAATGTCAACGCTGTGAGCATCTAGCAACCTGTGGAGGCTATACCCCACCTCTCCAGGTATCAGCTTCCCCTATCGATGATGACCCTTGATCTTGGCCTTTGGAAAAAAAAACATCTAAGGCCTTTTCCTTCTCATCCAATTTGAAGTCTAGTTCTCAATCACGATATGTGCCAAAGATTTTTGAGTTTCTTTGACAAATGAAGTGGTCTTTCCATATCAACCATAAGTTCTAACAGAGTGATCTAACATGTATTTTGCATGGGCTAACAGCATGATAAGCATTTTCCTGTGCCTCCATACCTGCAGGGGCCCTTGAGGAAACAAAAGACAGAGAGGATAGTTGTTTTAAGAGGAGGATCCCCACCATTTGATTTGAAGGGAAGACACAAGCTTTATTATCTGCCTGTCACAGCCACAAATTACCCTGGCTCCCCGGCTTGGCATCCACAGCCACACGCATGAATGGACAGACACAAGTCAGTCTCTTTTCCTTTTTTTTTTTTTTTTTTTTTTATAAAAAAACATGGCTTCTCTCGTGCCCCGATCTTTTACGCATTCGGTTTCTTTTAGCTTCACTTCAAGTCACATCAAGGGGGGTCAATGTGACAAGCAACCTCAGGTCCGAAGCTCCTGTGAGGTTTAAAGCTGAAGGGCAGGGGTCTGTTTACAGGCTCTTAGAGGTATAGATAAATCCAGAAGTAAGGATGTGAGCGATGTGAGCCCCATTCATGGCGATTCGAACTTTTTCAATTTCTGTATGTGTAATCCTACACGGCTCAGGGCCCATCATGGGCGGCCCTAATTGGACCTAATGCTGGCCCCAGTCAGCACCGCTTTCATAGCTGTAATTAGGCTAATGTAGGGCGCCAGTGCCCGACTTTGAGCCATACTAAGGGTCAGTAGCCAGCGGACCCGAGGACTGTGGCCCGGCAGCTACGAGACGATGGAGAACAAGGACGCTTTTGGTAGGGTGGGCAGACACTGAATGGCCAAAGCTAATGGTCGTAGTGAAAAGTCACACAGGCGGGGGTGGCTGACTGAAAGGGGGGACAAATGTCGCCGAGGTGAGGTGCATTATGGCGATGAAAGACGAAACGCCAAAACGGCATCTCCTTTCCGCTAACAGAAATCTCAATCATGAGGTTTTGTTTACAGGTGCTTATTGTTGCAGCGCTGTCGGTTCTTCCTGATTTTTGTATTCTACGTTCTGCTGAAAGCAGTCCTTATTCAGCAAACAGTGGCCCATTTAGGCATTCCCAACCAAACCCCAGACTTTTCTCCTATTAGCACGGTCTCCATTGACATTATCTAAAATATATAAAAAAATTTCATACTCACTCGAGGTGGTTTTTCCTTTTTTTTCAAAAACAAATTGTGCGTTGGGATAAGAAACGTTACAAATTCCCTTAAAACAATGCTCCTCAAATTGCATTTCAGATTATGTGTGCATCTCTGCAGATTCACAGATGTTAAACTGGTTTATTCTTGTAGAGATTTCCCTTTTGTGTATTTTTTTAAGTATTTTTCTTTTAATCCCATTAACTTCTGAACTACTTCTTCTATTGAATGACAACAAAAAGCAACATAGCTCATCCTTCTACCCTATGAAGGGACACAGAGTACGAGCCAGTTAATAGGTGTTCTTTTTTTGTTGTTTTTCAAAGATTTGCTTCTCAACCGTACAGCTAATACACCCAGCCTTTTAAGAGGGGATGCAACATTTGTGGGCCTCTCACTTTGAAGGCTGATGTGTTTTGTGCTATGTAACATTGTTTTACAGTTTCAAAAAAGTTTTTGTATCATTGCCATTTTCTAATAGGTTATCTTAATAAAGATGTTATTGTTTCCTTTCCTTTTATTTAAGGTACCCCTTCAAACTGCCAACTTCCCTCACCACTGCTTTCAAGTATAACCTTTTGTATGTGGGATTGGTTACAGGTGATTTTGTAATGCTTGCACCAAAAAAGTACGAAAAAAACACCCAAACAAAGTAGCTCTGGGAAGAAAACTGGAAGCAGAAAAACGGAAAAGAGTGCAGGCTCATACACCAATTTGAACTCTTACCTTTTGGAATGGCACCAGACCAAGTAACTGGGATAGATGTCATTCATTTGATGTCAATTCTATTTGACAGTTGCATTCTAAATAAATAAATAGCGCCGGGGATCTTTCAGCACTCCATCTACGTTGACATTTTGTGACCTATGAAATTAATCTCAAAGTTCTGAGCCATTGTTCCTGTGCGAGCACAGAAATGCAGATGCGTGACCTTTGTCCCAGTGAATTCACACTGTTAGAGCTTTAATGTACAATTTTTGCGAGATGTTTCTTTTTCTTTTCCCACTTCTGTGCATACAAGAAAACCTGGCGCGATAATTAAACGGCAGAAACATGCACACACAGTAAAAGTATTTTGCGATCTAAGAGGCTTAACACAGCGAGGCTCCGGCACTGCCAACGCCAAATGGGATGCCTGAGTCCACAGCCGCCACCTAGATTTCATTTCAAGGGTTTCCGCTTAAAGTCTTCCTTACTTAAGGGGGGAAAAAAATGACTACGCTGCATATTTACCCCATCAACCCTTACCCCAATCTTCATCGCTCCATCTCTCTTCGTTTCCTTCCTGTCTTTTTATTTTTAGTACCAGATGACTGCAATATCCAATTTCAATTAGCTTATCTCCCCCACCTCCCTTTAATGTCTCTTGTCTTCTGTTATCACCTTTATTGGCTAACCTGTCTATCATTGTGGAGTTGGAGCCCCTCGCTGAGAACTGCGCACATGAGAAGCTTTGTCTTCGGGGTGGCACATATGGATTATATCACACAGTGATATATGTCAAGGTGGTGTTTCTAGAGGTGCTCAACTTCTCTCAGGACGTGACAGAGAAAAAGAGAAAAGAAAGAAAGATGTAACTCATTACCCATTTAGAGTCGTCTGGTGTGTTTGCATCACTGACCGTTGAGCTCGGTTAATTGGAGTGACAACCAATGACGTCAGGAGGGGAGTAAAAAACACAGCTCAGGAGTTGGGAAGATCTGCTTGACTTTAATCTGCGGTGCATTTTTGCATGCGTGCGCTCTCACGCTCCAGAGGAGACGGACTCTAAACATCACGGTTGAGCTTCACGGTGCAGAGAATGTTGGCACAGGAAAAACAGGAATACTGCAGCAGTATGTCAGAGCGAGAGTAAGAGATACAAACAGATTTAGAAGAACGGAGTGGCATCAAAATGCATGGCAGTTCTTTAATCTTAATTAAAAAGGACGTTGTTTTGAATCTACAGTACAACACAAACAGCATGTGATTCAGTTATGACCCAATGTATATGTATATAAATGTATAGCCAAAGTGTAATGGAGTCCCCGGTGGAGTTCCAGATAAATTCAAAGCAAGAAACCAAATAGCAGCAGGTTTTGTGGTCCATGATCCATAAAAATCTTGACTGGATAAACAATCTTTTCTATAACCAACAAAGGTCAATGGTCAATTACACCTATGGTGCATTTGAAGGTTCGAAAGCTGAACAACTGGCGACCACATCTGTTATGGCATGGCAAAATAGAAGGGCTGGACATATGTTACTAGCTGTTCTTTCATACTGAGGGATACCACTTCAGATGGTCGGGCAACAGAGCTATGGACGGGTTTTGTCCACTTACGACGTGGACGAAACCCGTCCAAAGGATTGACAGATAACTAGATACCCTCCTCGCAGGCATGGCTCGATTCGATGTTTGGTAAGTGGAAGAGCAGCCGTTCTTTTCCTTTTCACAGGTGTCGTAGTTGGCTTGGCTCTGTGTGGTGGTTGCTTCTTTCTATGTGCCAGGAGTCTGCCTATTTGTGCTGTGGATAAGTCGGTTTCTTATCAGATGACGCAGCACACCCCTCTTGTTGCGGGGCCGTCACCAGATGGCTCAGATGATGGATTTTATGCTTAAATACTACGATTGTATTTGTGTCACTTTTGGACCCTTTATTTAAAACTCATTGTGTGACTAGATGGAGGTTGATGCTAGTGATCAAGTTATTACTGTTTTGGTACCATATTTCTCACATGTTTTTGAGCCATTATTGTAAATTTGACAAGGTTTTATGTTATCACCGGTATAGTATTTTTCCTTTTAGTATTTTTTTTTAAATGATATGCATCATTGTAATCAGACAGGGAGAAATTGTGGCAGAAAAATTCCAGTCATTACATATACTATTGTTCAAATGTGCTTACTGTTAACTGTTTTACACGGTTACAGAGGCAAGTGGCCTAGTTTTAATGGCAACTAACAAATATCTTGAATATGGCATCTTATTGTGGAGGCGTCAGAGAACTGGGAAGATTCGGCCTTGTGAACTGTATTCTGAGGTCATCAATTTGCTATTGTAAATTCCTGTATAATCAGAGTGGGTTGGTTAGTTGTAGGAATCATACATGTGGTCTTGCCGGTTGCTCTCACTTTACAATGTTTACTTTTTTCCTTTTCAATAAATGTACTATTTCTTACTTCCTCAGAAGACTAAGACTCCTCCTTAAAACAAATATTCCACAATCGTGCACCGAATATAACACTAGTGAATATTTTCAGAAAGTGTAGTTTCCTCAAAAGAAGTAATTTGGATGTAAAAACAATGCTTTATTTTGAAATAAAGAAAGACACAAAATGGATGGATGGTAGAGTCACATAGAGGTCTTTGGGACTTTTGTTGGGTTTGATTAATCACACAGAAAGCTAATGATACTTACAGTAATACAGAATCCATGTCTAATACGAGCCGTAAAGATAAGGAACAGGGTTAATGGATAATACAACTTCTTTTTCTCCCCTTCTCGTACAATATCTGATTAGCGTTTGCTCAGAGACCAGGTTAGTTATGGAATTCAAAGGGGCTTGGATGTCAGGTTTTCCATTCTGTAAGGCTTAGGAATGTAAGGAATGCTTCCCCCGTTTTCTTTGATCACCTGTCTTATCCACCTCAGACTTTTCTTTACCAACTCTCTTTAAATGGAACTGATTATTGGAATAATACTATAACAATAGTATTTTAGTTGAATCAAAGCAATTTATTCTCTGGTGAAAACTTAACGTGTGATTTTCATATTGTATTTCATATATACAAAAAGTGGAACAAGTGGTTGGAACGGAAGGAAATAAACGTCAGAAAAGACAAAAAGTGGGCTGGGGAAAAGACAGAAAAACTGAGGGGGAAAAAAAAAGAATGTTTCTTTGTGTCTTCTGGCGGTTTAGCTTTTGTTTGAAATGAAAATTCAGTGTTTGAGGGATTACAGTGGATTGGCAGGCCGGTGGGAGCCAAGCAGTTATCAGTACACCAGTAATATAGAGTATGGTAATCATCCCAGTGCGTTAGTGTGTGTGTGTGTGTGTGCGTGTGTGTGTGCTGGGGAAAATGTGTGCTCCATTATAAACCAATGAGTGGCAATTCAAAAAAAGCAACAAAAACTGAGAAAAAAAAGAAGAAATCCTTTGGTTTGACCACACCGTCTTCTTCACCTCTGCTCCATTACAGAAGAAAAAAATTCTCCACAAACAGATTTTGTTCCAGTCACGCTTCCTTATTCTGTTCTTTCGTGGGGTCACCTCCTTTGCCTCTCTACCATTCATCCATACATTTACTGAATCGCTCCTTCATCTTCCCCTCATCCCCGTTGGCCACGCACCATTGGTCTTGAGAGGCGGTAATTTTAGTTCTGTGTCCAACTTCAGATTAATGTTGGTATTTTGACTTGTCGTTCGGAGGCCGGGGTGTGACTACCTCAGTGTGTGTTTGTGTGTGTGTGTGATTTAGGGGCGTCACTCCCCTTCCGCTGACTGCTCGCTCACCTTGGCTATTAGGGGGGGTTCAGAAAGAGGTAATGTTGTGGTACAGACATACCTTTAGGGATGACCTGCGAATGAACATAAACACCAGATTTAACTAACATTCCTAAACACAGAGACGCACACAGAAAATAAACTCACAGTTCTTTGATCGATTTTCAACGGTGATTGCATAATCAGGCCAACATTAAACCCATGAAGAATATGCATTAAAGATCTTTCGATTTTATAACTTGAAATATCAAATGAATGAAAAAAATGTAACTTTATAGTTGCTATTATAAAGATAATGATTGACCGAGCAATGCTGAATAGGGTAATTGCAATAGTTGTGTGTATGTACACACATTTATACATATATAGTATTTTCACTTGTGTCTGGTGCTGAAATCATTACTGGGGTTTTGGTTTCCATCGGCAATGATTCATTTAACTTCATGTTAGTCTATTACATCTAACTCATTCAGTTAAAAAGGTGCGGATTGTTAATGCACAGATTTCTACCCATTCATCCACAAGACTGAGATCCGATATTATTAACGTACGAATGTTGAAAGTCAATTAACCCCCTCGGATGAGCAACAACCACTTTCTCATGTGGCTGAGCCAATGTCCCATGTAGAAAGTGCGAAAGTTCTCGTCGAAAAATAAACTCTTGAGCTGAAAATCTCTGTGTGGAAGTGGGTCTTGACATGGACATAGAAGATTTGACGATCTCAGATAAAGAACTAGTGATAAAATCCACATCTAAAGGAGCTTGGGCCCCAAATCCACAACCCGACAAATTGTGATTAAGTGAGGGAATTTCATCTCCACTTTGGGGTAGTTTATCCAAGGATAAAGCTTTTTCCGAAAGTCGCAGGAGGACCTCGGATCGCTGGTGATCTCTATAACACTGATGTTGTGCGACGACGAGAAAGAGATTACTTTCCAAAGATCGTGGTCTCAAACGAAGGAAAACCAATGTGGACACAGAAATGGAACATTCTGATTTAGCTGACAATTGTAAAATAAGTAGATACAGAACAGAACAAAGAACATTTGGTACATGACAGAACATGAGGACTGATATAGCTCACACTTGACCATGATATGTTATTTAATCCAGATTTTCTATTGTGATGTGTTTTGAAATAAAATCAATACAGTTCACATTTTTTAACCTATGCCATGAGTCGTTTCACATCTTGGTTATCCATAGAGCTTACATACACATGAATCAGGTAAGAAAACAGTTATTGCAGCAGTGTGCTGCGCGCTGACATCCTGGTAATCCAAACATTTCCCTCACCATAACCGCCATAATATTTGTTTCCATAACAGACAATAGTATTTTTTTCCCCAACAAAATGATCTGTTAACTGATTTCATGTTGTGCAGACAAACTTTCGCTTCCACCTGCCCCACTGTTGCATAAACATGCGCAAAGCCAACCAAGCATGCACTGGTGCAACATTTTCGATCTTGACCGGTGAAGCCGATGCTAAAAGTATACATGTCCACAGGCCCACTTAAATAAGCTTTGAAAGAGCTTTTCCTGGGAGCTTTTTTAAAATGAGTTATTGTGCTATTCCAAAAGAGTTTGGAAATCCTTTCAACTTGTTCACAACTTTGCAAACAGAAGGTGGATCCCATCATAGATTTCTTAGATCACGTAAAGACAACACTGTCCATATTGTACAAAAAAAATACAACCAAATGCACGTATAACACACCTGTTGTACTGATATGTGGTGTTATTATATAAATTCCCCATTCTTTTTATAGAGTTTGATCAGTGATCTCTTGCTTGATTTCAAGTTAACTATTAGGTCTTTTGTTTGTTGTATATGTGTTTGTTCCTTATGCATATTTGTGATTTTTGAATGCCATTTTTAGACCCTGTTTGCGCTTGATGTAGCTGTTCTACAATCATCACTTTCTGTTCATGCCAATGGTTGCGTATCAAATCATGTCTGAAGTCACAGGGAAAAAGAAACTAATTCCACAGCAGCTCTTACTTTGGGTTTGATTAAACCTGTGTGTAAACCAGATCACAGGGACTGGTTATAATACAAGAACACAAAACTTGCTTTGCAAAAGATAACTGATAAAAATATTTTTTAAAGTTAGCTTACTTGACCATCATTTACATCTATCAAAGGCAGCACCTCAATGCACAGGAACTGATATATTAAAATGAATTGTTCCAAATGCAGGCTAACGTTACCCTGCTGACAAGGTACTAGCAGCACATGCAGGATTTTGCTGCATAGTGCCACTGGGTTTTGTGCAGAAATGTAAAACGTGGTGTTAACAAGATCAAAAGATGAGACAGACACCAAACCAAAGTGTTAGCGCCTTACAATCTGATGAGGCAAACACCATACACCCATTTGATAATGACACTAAACCTAGAGAATTTGAAGGATTTATATCTAATCAAAACGATTTATTTCTATCAAAACGGATAGTAAAACTTGCAGTTTTCGAGCGAAAAGAGCTCCAGGGACGTCGGGGCTTTAACTAATTGAGAGTGTCCGATCGCCTTGAATAGAGAGTTGGAGTTCATCTCTAAGGCCTTCTGTGTCTTAGGTTTATGCGGCCTGGAGCGATGTGCTGTGGTTTTCAAGTGAGCGAGAATCGAACAATGTCGTCAAATGATCTATGTAAAAAAAAATATTGGTATTTTGGCCATTATTTTCGTCTTTGCTCAGACATGCCAAGATGTCAAATCATTGTCTGCTTTTAGAGAATGTGTGGATTAATGGAATAAGTTGTTCACACAGCCTATCAAAGCTTGGCAAAAAGCATTTTTAGTTGAATGTGTTGTTTAAGTTTCTTTAAATTCGAGGTGTTAGTGGAGGCAAATACATTTCTCAGCTCCACATGAGGAGGGTGTTATATTAGCCTTAAAGTTGGATGGAAATGGTGTGTTCTCTCACAATTAACTTAATTAATTCTTCATTCAACTTTTCAGCCAAATGCTTCCTCGTCGTCACGCATCATAAGAACCGGCCTCCTATTTGCCTGGTGGCATTGTTAGCTAACCAAAGCCCGGAGGTCAGAGGTGAGGCAGTAAATACTGTAAATGATTAAAGGGACAGGAGTAACAAGAAACTCACCTGGGTCCCATAACGCCCACCCCGCCCCAAAAAACACACACACACACACACATTCTTATTTGATGTATGGCAGCAGAAGTATGTGTTGACCGGGGATTAAATCCTCCCAGAGCAGAAGAAAAAGGGGGCTGCATTAAAGCTGCAGTTTAGTGTAATTTCCTAATTACAAGGCTTGTTTTTCTAAATTTTAGAGCCAGCGCTTGTGTTCGTGTTTAGACATGTGATTACATGTATGCATGTAACACACACTGCGTTATCTATCAGGGCTTATGGGCTTTCAGAGGAGGCATCCACAGTAAGTCTGAAATCCAATATCTTGTGTACAGTGAAAGGGCCTGCAGTCGTTATTTCCCTGTGTGAGTGTGCTTTTTAAAGCATGAGAGGATCAAATTTCGAAGTGATGCACAGAGCTGCGGAATTCCTTCACTTTGGGAAACAGCTCCCAAATCTTTTAATTGAATCAACAAATTAGCTAAAATTCATACTCATGTGATATGGCTGTTCCCAGTTTTTCTTTAAAGTTTTTTTTTTTTAAACGCTCTCTTTTTTTCCTGCCCCGTCCCCGCACTAGACTGCAATGTAAGTAGGCGAGTGTGTACTTGGAGTGGAGCTATGTGTGAACACAGGCCACCCTCTCAGCTCTCCCCTGGTCATTAGACATGTGTCAGTGAGCAGCGAGCTGATCAAAGTGCCCGCGTGTGTGTGTCGGTGGGCCGGCGGGCTGGGACGGCCAGAGACCTGTCTCTAATTGGCTGGGGAGGAAACTTGTAATGAAAGGCTATTAGCCCGGCCGGGGAAACCTCGGAGCAGCCAGGCGCACACCAACAGAAATTGCTTTTTTTTTGGGGTTAATGGACAGTTTTTCTCCCTCTTCCCTTCTTTTTTTTCCCCCTTGCTTTTTCAACTTTCTCAATACGAATGATCCCCAAGAATTTAAAGAAATAACATACTCGCACACACACACACAAAGACGTTCAATGAGGGATTCGGCATTTTTCAGGTCACATCCTTTTGCTTCTTTGATTCGTTTTTTTAAAAACCAAATTGGGACACTGTTTAATTCTATTCATCGCAGTGCCCTGTGACAGAATGTATGCACTGCCCCCCCCCACCCCCACCCTAGCATCGACCATTCCAAAGGCAAGGATAAAAGAGGATAGGCTGAAGTATTAGATGAATGAACTTGACCCTGTGTTTTTTCTTTTTTCTCTTTTTTTTTCTTTTTGCACCGCCATAAAAGAGAGGACGGAGACTAAGGTCATCTCCCGGGCGCTGCCTTTGTCACTGTTTCAGAAAGAGACAAAAAAAAGAAAGTCAGCAGACGGCAGGAGAGAAAGAAAAAAAGGAGAAGAGCTTCTTCTTCATCGAGCCCTTCCTTCTTCTTTTGCTCCGTCTGGCTCCGGCCTTTGTTCGCCACTCCGGAGTTATATATCATGTACACGATGCATGAAGTTCACCTTGTCAGAGAAACCCAACACAACCCTGCTGCCGTCGGTCACTGCGACTGTGTGTGTGTGTGTGTGTGTGTGTGTGTGTGTGGACGCACAGGGATTGGCTGATGATGGAATGCATAATACAGCTCAGGTGTGAGGCAAGCCTGTCATCACCCCCATGGCCGGGATTGCATACGGCCCCTTTTTGATTCCACCTCCTTTTATTTTACACTTACCTTTTTCCCCCCTTTTTCTTTCCACCGACTCTCCCTTTGACCGCTTTCCACATGCATGTAATCTGTGTTGATAGAAAGCTCTGGAGATATCTTCACGCTCTTCACCCCCCCCCCGTTATGAAGAACCCCCTCCCCCACGCTTCGCCCAGAGTTAACCTGACGCACAAACGCGGCGCCCGTCGGCCACACACAACCCCTCTCATCTCCATTTAAAAAGTCGCCCGGATTCCTCTTCACACCACATTCTCACTTATCCTTGCATTTTGTCCAGGCAATCTTTGAAAAGAAAATTCATTTTCTGATCTGAAAGTCCTCTTCTGGTAGATTTAAAGGACACAGGGGATGAAAGAGCCGCCTTCAAAATCTGTCAAACCGAGATCAGGCTTAAATTTAAACACTAGAGTGGGCTCGATGCGATGCGTGTTACAAGCACGCTTCCGGAAAAGGCCACGATTTTTTCACCTTCTGCTTTGATAAAATGACTTTCAAGAGAACATTATTGATTTAGTTAAGTTAATTCTACCCCGAAAGTGATTTGTTATTACAATGAAAATACAGTATTCTTGCGTTTTTATACAAATCAACCCATTCTAATGCCCTGAAACAAAGTCGCACAAAATCACGGTGGTATTTAAAAGTACAACATATACAAAAACGCTGGATTAAAAAGTCTTGCACAAATTGTCAATTCTTTAAATCCGGCCAAAGAAACAGAAAAGATGTATGGGAATACTTCATCAAGGAGATTCCAAAGTTCCCCCTTGGAATTTTTTTATGCATTTTTGCTCATTATCTGTCAATAGGATCCAACTCTGCTTCAGGAATGTTAGGGTTCAGGCTCAGGGGCGGGTGGGGGGGGATTCGTGATTTAATTAGACCCTTTAAACTTGGCCAGTTAATTGGTCTGTTTGCACTATTACATATCCAGTAAACTGGATTTACAACACAAACTCCTGTGGGTGTGATGCCAATGCTGTGCGAAGAAACAAAACAAATCAAAACAAAAAAAAAAACTGTCTTTTTCTTTAAATTTCTCTGAGAGAGAGATATATTTTGTCAGATGCTTAGGCTGTAAAAAATCGGGATTTGGTCGCAGAGAGACAGTCTGAAAGTGCCCTAGGTCACTACATAGACTACATTTCCCACATTTCAAATGGTCTCAATTGATATCATAAATTTCTGACATTTTTAGCCATTTACAACTTTGAAGTCTTAACGGCATATTTTTGTCGCGTTTACAAGGATCTATCCAAGGAGTTCTCCTTGGAAGCTCATAAAAGATCAAAATGGCCTCACTAAAACCCTTAACTTAATGCTCCAGTAACAGCAGGTTGCATACCAGTGGAGTGGGTAAAATCACAGCAGCTCCACTCATCACATGCAATCTCTGCTCTTATTGGAATGTCAACCAGGACCACCGTGTTAACTACTACAGAGTTTTAGTCCTCCATCTGAACAGGAGGCTCGGTATGAAGCTATTACCCCTCGGTATATTCACTCTCCTGTAATCCAAAGAGGGGCGTGTGCTCCTCAGGTTTTTGTCGCAAGACTGAAGAAGACGTGGTTAAACCACCTCCCATAATATAGGAAGCTTCTACCACCCTCAGGTCAGACCTGAAATTGTTTCCTCTTTTTACCAGTGGTAACAGTAAGAATAAAAAGCTATTATATTATATGAGTGTGAGTTTCATTCAAATTAAAATAGTTCACTTAGTGATGGGATGTTAATCAATCGCCCCAAAATAAATCCATTTATGCCAAAAATGATTGCTCTGTACTAACCCAGAGGTGATTTTTTTTTTACAGGGCAAAGACATGCAAACAGCCCCATAGGTTAATCATATTCTCTGACAGTATCAACACAAACTGTACTCACAAACCCACACGATGCAGCGACCATTCGCACAAACAACCCAACAAATGACACCAGCAATTCTCAGCTAGAAATCTATAGCCGCCAAGGCCCCACCTTTCAGATGGAAATATGCCCGTGTGTCATCCTGCCGCACAAAAGGGGGGGGGGGGGCAGGTGGGAGCGTGGCGCCGGGGGGTCTGACCAGTGATTACTTCTTAAATACATATAGATGCGGCTCTTTGAATGACTCGGTATTGAGTGGGAGATTGGGTTAAATTAGATGTTAATCAGATCCGTTCTCCGTGTTGGTGAACCGATAAGGGCTTCGGGACCACCTCTCTGCCAAACACACACCGTAAACACGCGCACACAAGCCCAACAAACCCACGGTTTCTTGCCTCTTTTTTATGGTAATGCAGGGTGCGTGCCTCCCCATTTAGATTTTTTTTTTTTTTACTCGCTCTCTTCGTCCCTCAGAGAAACGCCGATCGTTCGCTCACTGCATTTAATAACAAAGAGGCAGGGGGAGATAAGTTGTGAAGCTCAGACTGAAAGCAGCCTGGAAACACATTTACTTTTTTTCAGCAGGGTTGAAATAGCCCAAGTTAAACCCATATGGGGAGAGAGAGAGGGGAGGGGGAATATAAAAAAAAATGAAAAAAGAAGAAGAAGTAGAAGAACTCCCTCCCTTTCAAAATGGAAAATAAGGCAGCGGTGAAAAGTGTTGTATGAAATCCTTCAACTTCTGAAAGACTCACGGACAGAGATGATTGTGCTCTGGGATCCTGTCGCCTCGTTCAAGCCACAATCGAAAGCTTTTGCCTCCAGATGACATATTCATGTATTGGGCCAAATAAGCATAATCTAACTATATTGTGTCGCCTTCAACTGAATATAAAGTCATTATATTAGCCTCCAAATACGGGTGTGGCCTACTAGAATCGCCAAAGATATGGATATGGGATTATACGATGTCCTTACACCCCTGAGATGAACGAAAAGTATCTTCATTTTGTGCCATAATGGCTGATCCATGGCTAATATTCTGGGGTCTAAAGGGGAAATATGTTCAGTTTTTTTTCTTTTACGTAATTATAGTGAAAACAGTAAAACGGTAGAAACCTAAGTCTAATGTGTGTGTGTTACTTGTGAAAATGTGCATGGTTTTAGACTTTTTTTTATGCATAAACACCTCACCAGGTGGAAAAAGTGCAAGCACGACTGGTTCCACTGGAAGATTTCCACCAAGGGGGTGCAGCAGATGCATGGGCTGGGAGATGGGGGTCGGGGTGGTAAGGTTTAAGTTGAAAG
>CAJRST010011113.1:6442533-6471905 GCA_907169785.1 Menidia menidia | reverse complement strand
TTTTTCTTCCGTGCGTGTAAATATTTTTCAATAACCTGTCGTTTTCTCCCACCTTAATTCCTTCGCCGAGCGCTCGCGTCGATAAACAAAATCGAGCGTTTGACAATGGAGGACGCATTGGTTTGGCGGGCGGGCGGCGGGCAAGTGGGGGGGGGGGGGCTCGAGTCAAAAAGGCATTGAGTTGGCTCAGCCATTGTCTGCGTTGACACCCTAATCCGCCGCGGCAGGCGCGCAGGTGTTGTGCGGCATTCAGGTCCCGGAGGCAGCTCTCGGCGCGCGGCGTGGCACCTCCGCATTCACCCCTGATGTCTCTACAAGGAAACGGTGGATCAGCGCTCGGGGCCGACTCAACGTCAGCTGTCACGCGGCCGCCCTGAGAAGCACATTTACAGCACAAAGATCCCCTTAGAACCGTCTTTGTGTCAGCCATTGTGCCCGCCGCTCCTTTTCTCCTCGCAAGCCCGTAATGACGACTGATTAAATCCCGGGAATGCTAGGTGTCAGTCGAGCAGGGGCACAGGTAAGCTATGGAAAACGGAGGGGGCTTCAAAAAGTAAAGTACTCCTGATGGGGGTTTTATCCCGCTGCCTAGGTGTCAACTACAGAGGGAGCAAAAAGCACACGGGATAATGTGTATCTGTTTATTCTATTATTCGTAGTGTATCTTATTGTCACCTTGACATGCTTAGAATGCATGTCAGCCACTGGTTTAAGTTTTTATTTTTTATTTTTTGGGGGGGATTTCTGCGCGAGCTTACAAAATGGATGTGTTTACCTCTTTTCCCTGAAAGCGCTGTGTTGAATACCTGCGTGTCTGAGATGAGGCTTATTAAATTTGATGAGTGAAAAAAAAAAAAGAAAAAAAAAAGTCTTAACACTTTATCTCGCCCTTTGTGTTGTCCCATTGGTATCTACCTAGAGCCAGGCACTCTCCTCGGGACGCCGACGGCAGCCGCGAAGATAAACAGGCCGTGTTTTTTTTTTTCTTTTCCTCTCCCTTTTACCCTCTTTTCTCTCCCCTTTTCATGATATGCGGTCTTATGCCCATAGCCCCTTGATAATAGGGTGTAGTCAATCAGAAATCCAATGCAGGAACTCAGAGTGTGGTGTATCTGTCAGCTGACACCACAACAGCGAAGCATGTTCTGACGACTGTTTGGGATTTTGGCATTTCCTTCTTTTCTTCTGAGGGCTGGCTGATGGATGTTTGAAGGTCTGATCTGACACTTGGCGTCTGTGCACGTGGAATCAAAGAAACATGCAAAAGGAAAGTAAGCAGATGGGTTTTTATTTATGAGCAAATAGTCCGGCGAAACACTCCCCTCCCTTTCATTCCTCCAAAACGAGTCAAGGCTATGGAGGGCAATATGTACTAAAACAGATCTTTTCCTTCTCATTCCATATCTGTGAATTAACGGATTCCTTATCACTTGCTGAAACACTGTGATTGACAGCAATTCTTATGAAATGTACACACGCAAAAGGACCATGTCTCATTTTGGGGAAGTCCTAGTGTCTTTAATTCATTTTCTTAAGTTCTGTCAAAGCCAGCGCCCCCTATAAAACCACACCCAATGCTCAAACATGAACTTTGTGTATTTATGAATGGGAGAACGACAAAGTTCCCATAGGGAGACGAACAACGGCAGGAAAAGCCGTTCTCATTACTGGAGGACCAAATGCCAGTTTGTCATAGCCGATGGCGTCTCTGAGATACGCACAAGGTGACCTTTCTTGTCAGCGGCTCGATGCAACTTCATTATTCTGAAGCATTACTGATAAACACAAAAACAAGTCCCTAATAAGGAGACTGAACATGAAGAAAAAAGGGTTGGTAATGCTTCACTGCTTGCTTTTTCACTTGTTTTGAGTTTATTTTTTGTTCTGAAAGATTACTGTTGGAATATCAATGTTGAACAGTGACTTGGAAATTCTAAAATACTTATTTTGAACAGCTTCTCTTTGCATCTTTTACATCAAGTTCAAAGCAAAGGAAAAATATGACATCAAGACATCAGTTTAGCCATTGTTTGTTTTATTTGATATGTGACTATGTGACCAATATAATTTGATAAGTTTGAAATTCCACTGAAGTCAACAGGTAAACATGGAAAATAAAATAAAAAGATTTTCCTAGCATTGCTCTAAGGTCATATCAAATTATATAAGATTCTGAGTGGGTGTTCAGTATGTTGATGTGTTAAGATTGTCTATTCACTACAGCAACAGTTGACGTCCTAAATGGGAAATTGACTTTATTTATATACAGTAGCTCCTTAAAGATTCAATTTTGTCATATGCACAATAGATACACTTGGTCAGTGAAAGGTTAAAGGTAAGAAATGTGAAATTATAGCTTAGCAATTTAAGAAAATATTAAGAAATACACATATCCTGATTAGCAGTAACAGAGCCAGCAAACACGTCCATGGCAGGTGGACGCCATGTTGAAAACAAAGCACTTTTACGCTACCAGTCACCCATTCACACACAACAACACACTTGCACAACATGTTTGAACACACAGTGATGGGTGCACCCATTGAAAAGGTGTCTTGCCAAAGGATCATTATTAGTGTAATCCATAAAAACTGGAATGTCAAACCAACAACCCTTCACAAACCCTCCTTAGAAAAAATGGTTCCCATACCCTAGCTCCAACCTTCAGATCAACCAGCAATTCATTTTAATATTTCATATTGGTTGCCAATCTTTTTGAACTTCAAGGCGTGATTAGACAAACACGAGTGCCTTTGTAAATCCTCCGTTCACCAAAATGGCAAAACCAAAGCGAGACCCAGAGCCGATTTCCTGATTTTTAACAACCAACCAACACCTTAAGCTCCTTCTTTCTCATTCTTATGACAGGGTGTTTGGATCCAAGTTTGGATCCAAGTTTTCAGAGTTCGAAGTAAACCAATATAAACGTGAAACACACTGTTACCCTTACCCTTAAATAGATCTGATCTAAAAATGGGATCTTGATCATGTGCTATTGTATCAGTTTGACTTGGCTTTAAAAGACAAAAACAAAACTACAAGCAGATCTTTTCATACTGAACTCTCGGCTATGTTTCCAGTTCATGTATTTTGTTGGTGAAAGTTGACAGTACAGACATGTAAGTGTGTGGACGAATTCTAAGAAGCCAAGCAGGCGCAGATTAGAGATCAATCAGATAGACTTCCAGTTAGGTTAGCTACACGAAATGTGAACATTCAGACAAAAAAGGACTGACAGTGAATTAGGGTACAAAGTTTTTGTTATTCATAAACTAAAGCAAAGCTAAATCCAAGGGCATTCAGACACAGAGAGACAAAGTTAGCCGGAGAGAAGGAAAAGCAAGATCTTTGCTGTGTCAGCAGTGCGCTTAAACCGACTCCAAAGATTAATCACAGGAAAACACATACACCCCATACACACCCGCAGACACGAGCGCACACAAACAGACGTGCGCACGCACAGGCGAAAAACCCACAGTTGTATATCTCGCATTCCCAGCAGTTCAAAGTGTGGTTGGTTTGAAACAGATTAAAAACTGTCTATGAAGTGATGCATTGCAATTGTCATAGCGAGGGGTGGGAGAGATTTTTTTTGCATAAAAATCCCCTCTTTCTTCCCACCGCTATCAGCAGCGAGATGGAGAACTCACTAATCCTGCTGTGGTCGCATTTGCATCGGTGGCAAATAAACAAAAGCAAACCATTTTTCATCTCCAGCGCCTATATTAAAAAGGAGATGGCGGGGGTGAGGCGGAGAGGAGAACTGGTGGAGGGGGGTCGGGGGGAGAGAGGGCACCCAGACAGACCCTTTGGTGTCAGAGAAACGCCTGCTGATGTTTGGTCTTGGTAAATGGAAACCACTGTGGCGTGCTTGCGGCATCAGTCCCTCCTTTCTCATTCCGAGGAAACGACAGGGGATAAGATGGGGGTGATAGACGCGTACGGTGGGGGGAAGGAGAGAATAACGGTAGACACGGAAAGACCCGACCCTGACAAATTGAAGAAGGAGAACAAAAACACAAAAGTGGCCAAGGTGTCAAAACGCCAAAGACGGCCTTCGGCTGGGAAAATTTAAAGGCGAGGAGCCGCTCAACCACCAACTGCCCTCTGTCGATTTGATAAGTGTGATCAAAAACACTGACCGACCTGTTGACTCAGTTTGGGACGGTCCCGAGTGGTACACACAAGATAATTCTGCCTTGTGATGAGGCGAATGATGAAGAAACCGATGTGCCCTGTCTTGCGAAATCATGTATTTTCCCTCATCTGTCCTATCAGTGTAGTCAAAAGAACTTGGGAAAGGATGAGTAGGCTATGTGGGCAGAGTAGATAGAATGATGGCTTCCTTGATAGTGCCTTTCTACTGAAAGATCTCAATACTTAAATTGTTATCCTATTGCCAAAGAGTCCCATGTCTTATGACTAATTGAGAATCGTCACTATTCACCTTGCCACCTCGTGAAAAGAGTACAGAGTTTTTTCACACCTTTTTCTCTGAGAGCTCCCCTTCTTAAGTTTAGATTTGCGCATTTAACAGATGCTTTTATTCAAAGCAACTTACAAGGAGAATAAAGAATATAATTCTGAAGGCTAATTTTCCAGGCCAACTACGTCTATTCAGGTCAGTTCCTCCTAAATGCCGCTTAAACTTTTGTCAGCACGTAGACAAAATTCACTCTGAATCCCGGATTTTCAACTTCACAGCACGTTCTCCCTGTAGCTTGACGATTTCATCTCCAAATTAGTGCGTGCGCATGCAAAATTTTCCAATGGCGAGAAACAAACAGACAGACTCCGCGCCCTAACCGCCGTGGTTAGATTTAACGGCTTATCCCACTGCCGCAATGCAATCAATATCAACCAGCGAAAAAAGCACCCCGAAACTTTTGTCACAAACGATCAGCGTCAACAGCTAGGAGACACAATTTCACATCCAGCGTTATCGGCCGCCGTTTGATCACCACACGCCGAGAACAATTTGTCGATTGGCTGTGGATAAACCCGCAGCCGCCCGTCGCCTTTTCTTCCCTCTGACCCACGTGAAAAGAGATTAGCTATTCAAGGCAGGCAACAGAGTGACAATCGCCACATCAGATCAATATTACTTATCTCCCCCTCTCTCTGCATTACACTCTTGGTACAGTAATACACCTGGAGGAAGCAGCGAGTGTGCGGTGATTAGATTAGGCCTTTACTGTACACAAGCATACACACACACACACACACACACACACACTGATAAGAAAGATGCTACTCTGCCTCGTATCCAGCTGCGGAGTGAAGTGGAGGGATAAAGACTACATGCCCAGGGTGTTTGAGTTTATGCTCTTTGCGAGGGGACGCTGTAAGGTCATTGATCAGCTGATGGGCAGAGAGTGTGTGCATGCTTCCTTTTACTTAATGGCGGCGTGTGGAATTTGCTCCCTTTTAAATCCTAAATTTTTATCGAAAAGTACAACTGCTGAGAAAAACTGAAAGCCGAATTTATTACGATACACGTGTTCACAAAACATGGCCTTAAACGGGAGTATGCCTGCGCTCATTAGGCTACTTAATGACACTTAGAGATGGCCAACCAAGATCGGAGATCACATCAAACGGCATTTAAAAACTGGTGGTATTTTGAGTTTGCACGGTATCCCTTCCCAGTCTACTGATTAGAAATGACAGGATATCCCTAAACCATTGGTTGAGGGTTCATCTGACAGGACAAGAGCTATGACTCATCAACAGTAAAACATTTAACATTTAACCATGTGAACGGTAATTGTAATGTAATTAACTAGTAATAACTATCTGCATCTCTTTTAACCCCTGTAATGTACTATTCCCCTCCAACCATTTGTGAATGCTAGTATATGTGTTGATTGGTCTGAGCTTGTTCTGAACCCGGTCATTCCTGTCTTCAATTAAGTTTTGTTAATTTTTCAACCAAACTATACCGTGTATATATTTGGTGCACATATCAATAAGACGCACTGAAACAGACTATTTCTAAAGCTGAATCCACTCACTTCCCAGATGGGATTATGACATTGATACGTCCTAATTGTACAATGTCCCTCTCTTAACCACACAACAGCAGCTGCTCCAAGCAAAAATGCAAATATGAGAAGATGGGAAGAGCAAATTTGCGATGCTCAAAAAACAACAAAAGAAATGCGTTTCACTGAGAGAGACGCTTGAAGTTTACTGATTATTAGAATTACGTAAATCCTTAACAGTCCTAAGTAACTATCTGTATTAAACAAAACAACAACTGTCAGTTGGAATGAACTGAATTTAAACCACTACCATGGAAAGGTCAGTGGAAATCCCACAATAAGTCACATTATGATCAAAACTGCCACAAACGCACAGGGGGGAAATGGTTTATATTTGTCATTAGCTGTTTCTAAGATGATTATCAACGCTGAACTCTTTCATCGATCTAAATGACAACCTTTGCCACGCTAAAGAACGTTTGGCTAACTGCTGTTGTTTATACGTGCATATATGTCTAGTTCGACCCTCTATGTGAGATGATTGGATGGATAGAGAGAGCGGTCCGCGTATTCGGACGAACCATTGACTTTTTTCCTCTCATTCTTATAGATAATTAGAATTCCCTGGATGTCTGCATTGCCCAGACACTTCCATAATTACATTGTCAGCACAGCGGCTGATTAAAGCAGGTTTGTGAAGTATGGTATTAGGCCGTAGAATGGAAGAAGAAGAAGAGGGGGCGGGCGGGGCGGGGGGGGAGCCCTTTACCTGCCTTCAGCTTTTTAAAAAGAACTCTGCTGACGCTCATGAGGCTGGTTCATGTTAGTTATTTTGGTAATTAACTGAAAATCTTCTTCCGGGACACTGCATTGTTATCACTCTTTTGTAATGTAAAGAGTTATTATTTGAAGCATTTACTTGCTCCTCCGGTTAGTAAATGAAGGAAGTTACCATAACATCCTTTCAAATGCCCTTTAAACTTGATGCAGTTGTGTGTGGTTTTTCTTTAAAAAAAAAAAAAAAAAAACCCAGATAAGACATGCAGTAACATACGAGGATATCTTGATAGTGGATTTTATCTGGTCTTAAGAGTAGCTCTGGGGGAGATTTGATCTTTAAGTTCCCTTTAGGCTGCTTCTGGGAACAGTCGAAAGGGGAATTTAAACTACTCATGATGTGTAAAAAGTGATGCAGCAGCTGGAATTTTTGTGGTTGATATGCACATCTGATTGTTGAATTGTACATGGCCCTTTTGTTGTTTTAGGTCTCCAAGTTCTTTGACGGTGACATTCATTATAAATCAATATCTAATCTTTTCACGGTATTTTATTGGTAATAAAACTTGGAATTACAGGATAAAGAGGGATGCAACATGTTATCTTTCAGTGTAAGACAAAACCCACCATTCTCTACGATGTCACAGAAATACCTGAGTACCCCTACAGAGATGTCAGATAGCTTTGGATATGCAATCTTGGAGAAAACCTACCTTACAGCAAATGTTCGTGCCAGCATGTTAATCCAATTCAATCCGCAGTAGGTGAGATAAACATTTTATATGTGCTAATAGAGACAGAAATACCAACTTTTTAGATTTTTTATGCCATCCAATGTCTATTAAAGCACCCCTTTTACAGTAATACATTTGGATTAAAGAAATTAGTGTTTGCTTTAGCTTAGTCAGCAATCTCTAACTCAGGTAAAGTTCGAAGCACCTCTTCGGGGCCTATACCCCCTTTTAAGTTTTAAACTCCAACCTTGAAGAAATAGTTTTCTACACTGTTGGTGGCACGGTGAGGGAAAAAAGATGGTGAGACGCACATCTGAGCATCACCACTCACCCACATGACATCCTTCAGTCCCCATGACCGGTAAATGTAGCACTAGTCGGATCTACTAAATGCTACAATACTGTTTTAATGTGTGGCTTATTTCCATCTCTGTGATCAAAAACTACAATGAAAAGCAAAAACAGAAGGGAATCAATAGTTTTGTTCAACACGATTCCTGTAATTTCACAACATTATGCCGATATTGCATTTATTTATGCATTTAAAGACCCATGATTGTCTTATCATGAGAGAGGGTGAGCTGGTATAAAACGTGGTGCTTATTTGGAGATGGGACATCTAAAGAAAAAGCCGAGATGAAGAACCTTGTCACTCCTCCACCTCCCTGCCATCTCCTGCTTCTGTTTCTGTGCCCATAGAGCTGCATCGATATTTACCCCCGACCTCACATCCTGATTTATCGCCGCTCGGCGAGCGCGTGACGGCTTACTGTATCATACCTCTCTGACGGGTCGAGCTCCGGGGTAGGCGAGCGTCTCCTCCTTTCCTCTTCCTGCCTCCCTCCCTCCCTCCCTCCCTGCCTTTCTCCTGACCTTGCAGCTTTACGACTGCGGTAATAGGCCGCAGATGAAGAGAGGGAGCAAATCCACCGGAGATAATAGACAAATCATCTTCACCAAGTGGTGGTGGTAAAAAATCCCCAGACAAACAGACAGCCTGTGTGCTCTTGGACACCCCCCTTTAAGGACTCTAGTGTTGATAAGTAATTATCCCTGCCCAAAGGCATGATGGGATTCGGGAGGAGAAAAAAACATCTGTACGAATATGTTTGCGGTATCGCGCGCACAGTAAATCTTTAAAGAACAGATTGCGCGCCGAGAATCTGTGGATCAGTAATTAAATTAGCGATTGTACATGCACGATTTTTATAAGTATGATACCCGCATACATGCATGTGTTTAATGCCACTTCCATTTATTTTTGTGTGTCCCTAATACCACTTAGCTGGGCTTGGATCTGTGGATTTTCCACTGGCCTCTCTCTTCCTCCTTCCACTGTCATCGTGAATAACAATCCACTTAAGATACACAAGAAAAAAAAAAGAAGATAAAAAAAGAAAAGGGGATATTAAGCCTGAAGACTAAATTAACATACTTCACCTGTTGATCAGACAAGCTAATGAAGAAGGTTTTCCTGCGTGGAGAAGCAGATAGATCCAGGAGGGGGGAAGTTTTAATTTGACAAGAAATTAAATTTCAAAATTCAAGATCGAATAACTGGACACAGAAATGATTATTATTAGGATGACGGCAAGGTAATGTGACCTGACAGGGCAGGAAAAAGATGCGCGATGGATTTGTGGCTGCAAGGGATATTCAGGGTATTTCGCATAGAATCATGAAAAAAAATTAAATAAATGATCGTTCGTGCATTCGTGCTGGTTTTTTTTCAGTATTTAGCCCCTCTTATCTTTCCAAAAATAGTAAGTAATTCTATAAATCTTAATAGCCTATTAAGTTGAATATAAGCTCAAAGTTTGAAGGCCTTTAAGAAAACAACGTGTTTTATTTCTTTGGCCTTGAAAGCAGGATAAAAAAAAAGTCACTTTTACAAAGTGGGAGCATTGTGTTTTAAGATATGGTCAAATGACACCACTGAACCTTTGCACCTAACCAACCATCTTACGCAGTCACTGCTGAGTTAAGACTCAGGTTTTTGGGCGCACAAAAGAATCGCACGACTCGTGCTCTGACCTGTGGCCCGGTTTATCTGGGCTAACTTCGGGCAGGTGAGGTTGGAGGTTTTAGGATTTGGAAGTGTGCAATCAAATGTTAAAACTAACAACCGCTTCATCAGTCGAGCCTTTATATGTAATGTCCTTCCGAAATGCAAGGCAAAAAAACAAGGTAAAAACAAAAAGGTCACTCAAGTAGCAACAACGCAGGCCTTGTCTTATATCTCTTTCTCAAACTAAATATCAAAGCCTATTAGAAAGGGTTGAAAAATAATAACGTTTCTCCAGGTTTCTCTAAGTTAGATCTGATGAGCATTAGAAATATTCAAAGATAAATTGCTGACTTTTATATCAAACACATCCACGGTGTGTCCTTGCAACTGTAAAGTGTCTCTTAGGTCTCAGTATTTACACTGAAAATTCAATGTGGATTCTGAAATAGGTTTTGTTAGTGTTAAATGGCACTATAGCATGTCCAAAAGCCCAAACCTTAAGCACTGAATGGCCTGTTGAACAGACCCTTCTGCAACCTAAACCAATGTCATTTTGACAGGTAATGCCTAATCCCTAAACTTGCATAAAATCCTGAAAAATATTAAGGACCATGTTTGAGCAAATACAGTAACAAAGAAGAAAGAATCAATAGAGAATCTCAAATGATTTTGGCTATTTTAAGTTTTTTGTTTTGTTTTTTACTATAACTTACTTTATTTTGGAGTCAGGGTTTTCCATAAGCAAACATAAACCCCACAAATAGTGCGTTTGTGTCTGATATATTAACAAAATAAGTCTTAATCGTGAATGTGGAATTTAGAGGGAAACTGACAGCCTTTTTTTTTTGTGGGAAGAGGGCAGAAAAAGGCCTCCTGTACGACCTGCAAATAAGGCAGGTCACAGGACGAGGATGGAGGAATGAAGACGAATGAAGAGTCGGGCTTAGAGCGGAGACGGAGCCAGGAGAAGGTAGAGGACGGGTGTCAGGACGGAGCTCAAGGAGCAGTTAGAGAAAATAAACAGATGGAGCTTTGAGGATATTCTATCTGAAGCTTAGTCCTGTTGAATATAAATATGGTGGTGGGTAAGCCGTGTAAATAGGCCTGTGTTTACCTGTCTGCACAGCCCAAATTAATCACCCATGCCGCCACGAGCCATGAGGGAAGGGAGAACGAGCGAGGGTGATAGTGGTGAGGTGGGGAGTTAGGAGTGTAAACACAGCTAAAAGCTACTGGTTGGCACCGTTTTGTTTTGGTTAGGATACAGAGTGAGTGATTAGGCTACTCTGCTGTGATGAAGGGATGGCAGGAGTGATGGAGCACCACGGAGGGGGTGTTATGGTGTGTGTTTGTGGGCGAGAGACAAAAAAAGGCTCTCCATTATCAAGGGTTTTTTGTTCCGATTCTGAGCCGTTTTGAAGTTGAGCTGCAAGAACTTTTTAATTGAATAAAACAACTATATAAAAAATCATTTAAACAGGCTTTTCAGTATGACTAATGTGAGCTACATCTATGTTTTAAACCAACCATACAATGGATACATTCTTAAAGTGTATTTGTTCAAGCTAGGCAGATATTTCACAGACCTTTTTTTTCTTTGTCGATCACAAGGTAAATTTAACTTAAAACCGAACAAAAAAAGTTTGATGAAGGCATGCTTTCACGAAACACATTTGGAGGGAATTCGCTAAGCTGTAGGGTGCTATATAAAAGCAGTGATATACAAGTCATGCTCGGCATGGCGTCAATGCATGGAGCAGAAAGTGTAATCCTCTGGGACAATAAAGGTAAGAGATTTGTTTAAAATGTTCCGGTACACAGACATATGTAGACTACTACGTCAACTTAAAAAATAAGTAAACAAGGAGCCTTTAAGAATAGTGGATTGTAATGAGTCCAGTTTGACCAAACCCCTATTAATCTAAAATTAGCCTTTAAATTCTGCCTTCAAGGTGGTTTACATTTAAAAACGGACAAATTTCTCCTTTACACCAATTACCTGGGCCATCCAGATGCATATGAAATAACAGTGCAGAAAGAATCTATTCAGGATTCAAGCAGAAGTTTATTGGTTTAAAAGAATGTGTGGATGTTTTCCATAAACTAATTTATCATAAAGACTATTTCTGTGGTGCAAATGTGTAGATTAATCACATGTCAAAGCCATTCAATAGGAGCCCATATTAATTTTGGGTACCTCATTCTTTTGGTAATTTGTGCATTCTATTTTTACTTATTTTTCTATTTTTGTGTGTGTAAAACGAGTGCAATCTTTTCAGTGAATTCCGAAATTCCATCAACCTTTACTAATGGAATGGATCCAGACATACAGAAGAATCTATAAACGTGACAGCTTCATGAGCTAAAGCTAACGAATTACTCCGGCAAACAACAATATGACTTTGGACCAATTTTTTCTGGAATCTGGCACGCCTTTAGTTTCAGAGAGCAGTCCGCTGTACAAAGTAAAGCGCACATATGTTCCGCGTTTGCGTCGTTCTCCGCCTCCACTGATGGAATAAGGAGTCGGATAAGATGGGGTTGCTGTAAAAAAAAAAAAAAAAGGCCATGGGGTTCGTGGCGTTTGTTCTGGATTTTCCATTATGTGATTTGGCATGCTGATGCTTTTCATTTCAATCATTAGAATTCAGCCGGGATCAGGAGGGCTTTCAGGTGCAGGAGAGTAGGGGAGCTGCATTTGGATTAGTGGTCCACGTAATGGCACTAGGATAGACTCCAAACGAGACTGATTATAATGCCGTTTTCTCATACCTGAACCGATTAACGCAGTTTCTTACTCGCTTCTTCTAAAAAGGGGGAATGGTTTAATTTAATATATGCTCGGTGTTTAATCATAAGCCCTTCGTTTTGGGGCCTGTGCGGAGTTATTCTACTGGCTTGAGAGCAGCGCGGGCCTCTGCGGCGGACTGAAGTTGTACTTACCTTGAATTTTTGATTCCTCAGAACTTTTCCGTGCCTTTAAAAGACAACCGATGAGACATAAAAAGCACTGGTTTTGTCAAGCATTGTTGTTGATTTAAAAAAATTGATTGAATAAGCAGTAGCATTGCTAAAATAAGGGGTGGCTCAATCTATTGCCTCCCATCAACGTTGTGCATTGAACAAACAAACAAAAAAGACCACTTTTTTCATTTAAAATGCAAAAGAAGACTTCAATCAATTGCAAGAAAACTAGAGCTTCTTCTTGTAAGTGGACTGAACAATCAAACCTTGATTGTGCAAAGGGTAAGAGTGAGAAAAGAAGCAGCAGCTATATCTCGACCACATTCTGGTGAGTCTCCCATTGACTTATTGAGGAAGGTGAAATCAATAAGTAGATTCAAGGATCCACCAGTTTAAGTTTTTCCTGAATAAATGGCTCCATTTGATGGGGACTTTCGGATGTGTTCATCTGTAGAGCGTTACATGCATAAAAGGCTTTATAAAGGAAAGAACTCCCAATCATAGCATGTCCTCCCTAAGAAGATTAACTTTGATTACATGCCTGATACTATATAATGTAAATATACATCTATAAACTTTTCCCAACCGTCGCAATGCTTCCAACTTCCCCGTTGAAGCATCATCCCACATATGAACATTCACACACAGTACAGGTGCTATTTGCAGCTAAAGGGGCCAGCAGTTTTGACTGACCTGTATTAAATTGCTTTAATAGCGAACACAGGTTAGAAAAGAGGGGCAGCACCGTCACCTCACAGCAAGAAGGTTACCGGTTCACATCCCAGAGGGACTTGAACCATTCGGTGTAGAGTTTGCTTGTTCGTTGGGTGTTTGGTGGGTCATTTCCGAGTTCTATGGCTTCCTTCCATTGTCCAAAAACACGCACATAAGGTTAATTGGACAGTACAATTTGTCCCTTGGCGTAAATGTGAGTGTTTGTATCTGTGTGGCCCTGTGATGGAATGGTGATCTGTCCAGGGTATACCCTGCCCCTTGCTGGGATAGACTATAGTCCCCCCTACGACCCCGTTGGGGGATAAGTGGTACAGAAAACGCATGGATGGAGGTTAGAAAAGAAAGATCTCCTACCTCTACGTGACAATCTATTGGACATTTTAGATATATTTCAATGACTAACAAAATGTGAAGAGAGTAGCTTGACTGATGAGAGGAATGAAGAATATTTCTCATTAAAGTTATTGTTATAGGTCAGTTTATAGTCTACTGAACAAACACATGTTAGTGATAGCCGCTGAAACAACTAAATAAAACAAGCTAGGCATGTTATCTTTTCCAAGACTAAAGTAAATGATGGATCAAATGGACAATTAGTTCATAGGCTGTTTCATGGTAGCCGTCATAAAGGTTTAATTGATGTAAGTTCTCTGAATTCAAGTCCTCGAGGGCCACCGTCCTTCAGGTTTGATATGTTTCAACACATCTGATTCCGATTAACTGTATCTATTGAAAAGATTCTTAAGTTTTGCACAGGATTGCTAACGGTGCATTGATGTGAATCAGGCCTATGGACTCCCATATAATTAGTTTTTTTCTTCTTATGTAGTCCAGTTTAAAAAAACCTACAGCTCCTGTACCCCTAACACTGTCAGCCAAGTCATTTCTGCCTCGCCGCAAACTTTTCGGATTCCCGGGACTTTAAGAGCTGACAAAAATGGGCCGCGACGATACGCGAACGAAGTAATGCTTTTTTAGTCCGACGTGTTTGTCTCGGGCTAATTCCTCTCCGCCCCGCGACAGCCTCGACCTACAAAGTCGAGCGGCTCTGTCATACCTCTTTTCTCTCGCCCGGTCTAACTCCTCACTCTTCACAGGGAAAGGCCAAAGGGTTTTCCTCGCCTCCTGTAGTGTGAAATACAAACTGTCATTAACTGGGAGAGGGCAGGCGGAGGGGACTTACAGGGGAGCCATCAATACAGATGATGAGAAGAGGGGGAACAGAGAAAGCCTCTCCCTTCATTGTGTTTCAATAACTTTAAAAAGGAAACTAATCCATTCTCCTCTTAATTGCATGCCACGTCCCCTCGATGTGTCTTCCCTCCCATCTCGACATAATGTGGAGGGCGCAATATTTAAACAGACTTCCCGAGATTCCCATTTCAAACGCCGTAATGAGTTTTTTAAGGAACATAATGGTCGACATTATATTATATATTTTTAGCAGTAGGAGGTGAGGAGGACAAAAAAAAAAAAAGGCGTCCGAGTTAAAATTGGGTTTGTCTTTTCAGGGGTTGGCGGCAGGAACGTAAAAAAAAAAGTGTGCGTGACAGCCTATGTGGATGCGCGTGCGTGAGTGTGGGCGCGGAAATCTTAACTCCGACATCGCGTGTGAAGAAGACGCGAGAAAGGAGGGGGTGCAAAAGGGGAGACGGCGTACTGAGGATTAAGGTCTAATTTCTCCTGTTCTTTCATTGAGACCGCGCAATCCAAAAAAAGATAGATTGGGACTTTTAATTACACTGCGGTAATTACGGGCCAGATCTACCATTTGAAAAGGAAGAATTAAAGTTCATTTTGCTTTGCTAATTATCAAAGCTTGTCCTGATGCATGCAGAGTCGAACCCCAATCCCCCCCCACCCATTTTCACTGATCCCAGCAGCGACGACGGACCTTGGATCAGAGATACCAAGTAATTAAGGCAAAAAGGTTATGTCCGAAAGTAAAAGATGTGTGGGCTTATTTGGCTGAAAAAGCCGTTTAAAAAAAAACTGATAGGGAAAAACTGGATCCCGTCTTTCATTTTCCTAATTCTAATTCCGCCGGATCTAGCCTCACTCCTCTGCCGCTATCAGCCTTTGCACATTACAACATTTCACATTCATCAGCCTTATTCGCAAGAGGCTGCAGAACAGTAGCTCGCCGGAGTAATTGGGTTGTTTTTTTTTTTTTTCTTCCTTTTTTCCCCTCCTTCCCATCTTCGATAACTCCCCTCCCCCCCCCCCCCCCCCCCCCCCCGACTCTTCGTCCAGTCAAATCTGCACTTGCTGACATGCAGTACGGACGCACTATGCTCCCTAATTTTTACATTACATTGCATTAGCTTCACCAGGTTTAAGAGGGGGGGGGGGGGAACCAATACGGGAATCATTTTATGGCGTTAAAGCAGGAGCTGCGATTTGGGCTCAGGAGTCAATCTGGCGCATGGTGATGATGGTGGTGGAGTTAGCGGGGTTGGCAGGCCCTGATTAGACCGACTTAGGCCGGGGAGTCATATATGTGCTATTTCGCTGATAGGGCTGCGAATCTGGATTTCCTGCTCCAGTGCGTTCATGGAGCTAAACCCATCCAACCGAGGAGGCTAGGCAAAGTGGGGAAGGTGATTTTTTTTTTCTCCATCTCCCGCTCGCACACATAAACTCCGGCGCTCCGAAGCCACACGCGTGAACCCCATCGCCTCGGCACATCCCCTCACGAAATCTATTCGGAAAAAATGTCCGTGTGCGCGTGTGACAAAGAGGAAAAAAATGTATTCATTGAAGGATTCTGGAGGGGGGGAAAAAAAGATCAAATTTTGCTTGAGTGCAGTGCAGGCCTCATCAAAATAAAAAAATATTTTAGAAATATGGCGAAGAGTAATAGGTGGGCCTTGCCTCCGGCAGTGGCCCCCCTAATTAGTTTTTCTTTTTCTCCCCGGATGTTTCAAAGTTGGAGTTTCCGACACCGGCTTGTGGTCTTCCCGGCATCCTCTTCTCTTTTCTCCGTCTTTCTGTTTGTCATCCAAAACCTGCCCACCTGCATCCACGACTCTGCCGCAGCCCTCTGGACCGTTTAGTGGTGACACAATTACGCAATTGTGCGAGCAGACAAATGCTGTGTAGGACAGTTGGGGATGGTGAAGGATGGGGTAATGCAATCTGTCTCCATGCTCCTTCTCCTTCTCCTTCTCCCCCCTCCCCTCTCCCTCCACACCTTCTCTTACCCCCTTTTATTTTTTTTTTTGTCCCGCTCTGTCATCCCAGGCTTGTCCATCTCGGGCCCGGGGAACAGTGGGGAAGCTGTGTGTGTCGGCTCTTCCCAACAATTACCTTCAATTACGGCTCACTGCAGTGTGGCCCTACAGTGAAAGGCTTAGCCATTAGGGGAGACTCTCCCCTCCCCTTTCCCCGCGCTCGGTTTTCTGGAGTGTGGCCAGGCTCCATGTGAAAACGACCCAAACAGCCCCCCCCCCCCCCCCCCCCCCCCCCCCCCCCCCCGGCCCCTTCTTCCCCCCCCCTCCCCCCTTCCCCCCCCCCCACCCTCCTGTCTCCTCTTCACAGTTGTCCTTTTTTCTTAGACTCTCCTCATCCACCGGGACCTGATCCTGTTGTGGTAGTTGGAGAGTTCAGGGGCAACACAGACAATGGATACCCTGAGATGGGAATCTCCCCTCGGTGGTTTAGAATACACCGCGGCCCATGGATAACCGGAGAATTTTCAGGCGAGGCCGAGTTTTAAGCTTGTTCGGGGGGTCACGTGACATTCCTGGGATTTCACGTTAGATTTTTCGTAGTTCAACTATTTTTGCTGTTTTTTTTTTTAAAGTTGTTTTTTCTTTTTTTTTTTCTTGCATGTGAATGTAGCCAATCCATCTGGCTACTGGATCCAGTCAACTCGCCCTTATCTGATCACCTCGGCGAGCCGGGTGCGAACACAGCACCTTATCTCTCGGTGTTGTATTTCTATTCCAGAGATAATTAGCATACCATTTGTCCCAAAACCTGCAACGCAACACACACACACACACAACACAACACAGGGGGAGAGAGAAAAAAAAAAAGAAAAAAAGAAAAAGCCACATCTTATTTAGTAACGAGGGCTGTAGCAACAATAAGCCCTGTTCCTACCGGAGCTCTGGGCCTGTGAACAAGAAGGTCCGGCTCAGAACAGGACAGCCGTGTCCGGGATCCCTCTTCTCCGTTACAAAAAAGGGGCTGACCGCAGCCCGAAAAGCTGCCCAAAAACCTATCCCGGCAATGCTCCCTGCTCGCATGCTCAGGAAACCCCTCCAGGGCTCCCCCCTGGCCACATCCAAACATCCAAAACCTGGGCATCGTCGCCACCGTTTTTTTTTTTTTTTCTTTTTTTTTTTTTTTTTTGTGCATCTCGCTTTCAAGGCCGGCCAAGTGCTTCTCCTCCTCCTCCTCCTCCTCCTCCTCCTTCTCTGTGCTGGTTTTTCGAGCTGAGAGCCCTTCCCTCCTGCCACCTGGCAGGGCGACTCGGCCCGCTGCTCTGAGTGGTGTGTGTGTGTGCGTGCACGCATGCGCGTTGGAGTGTGTGGGGGGGGTACCTTTGGCTCCGGGCCGCGGTGTATGCCTGCGCTTTTGTCTGAGCATTGTTCGAGTAGGTGTGTGTGTGTGCACACACAGGAGCAACAGCGGTGTGTACGTATGTGTGCGAACGCGTCCTCAGTGTGTGTTTGCCTACCTAATACCCCCTTGTTCGGGGCAACCGGACGTGATGGGGGTGGAGGGGGGGGCAGTTTCCAAAACGCGTCAGTGATTTTGGCTCCACGGCCAAACGGCGGCACACTCTGCTTTTCAAGCACACTAGCGGTCAGAGCCTACCTCTCGGCCAGAAAAAGGCCGAGCAGACACTCACCCTGGACGGTACCCCGGCTACTACCCCAAACCCCCCCCCCCGCCACCCGAAAACACACACATTCACATCCATGTGGCATCCTAATCCAATCCTCGGAAACACGGTAAAGGAATACTCCGGCTGATCCAAAAGGAACGGGCGATTCCAGTTTCTCTTCGAGTGGATGCCTTTATGATGATTCGGTGGGTGTGTGAAAGTCTTTATGAGTCTGACTGAGTCTGAGTTGGCCGTGATCTTTCATGAAAATAAAGGTAGAGGGAGGGGTTGGTGGGGGGGGGGAGTATTTGATGAATTCAATTTTCATCTGGGTAAAAGTTTGCAACCGTCCCAAAATGACAGCTGCGAACCCGCAATCAATCAATCAAGGCTGCAATATGAAATAATAGCTCACGCTGCCTGTCTTTTTCCTTTCAACTCGGTGCCGTCAACAGTCCCGCTCTGCCAGGCCTGTCTGCGTGTTGATTTATTTCTGTTTTCCCCTCCATACACTGTAATGACTGTGTGTCGTAAAGCCTGGGAGAAGCCACCCGCATGCGTTCAGTGTTCACTTTCACCCCCACGAGCGAGCGAGTAGTCTGTTCGTGGCAACGAGACTGTCACCTGCCCCACGTTTTCAAAGGTGCAAAAACTCGCTGTTTCAGCCAATCAGTTTGATCTGCCGCCAAAAAAAGGAGAAAGCAGTTACCGTGTCTAGACGCGGCCTATAAATCAGGCATTCTCCCGCTAATAGAACGCCGACAAAAACAGACTATTAATCAAAGCCGTGTGTGTGTGTGTGAATCTAATAAACTTCACGAGAGGCAGACATATAAACATAATAACAGCTCCACTCGAATAGGAATCCGACGCAGAATGTTGGGAAAGTGCTGCGATGACCCGCGGGAAGCTAACGTTGCCATGAGCACTGCAGTTTCTGACTGTCATTGCAATCAAATGAGTCATGTGTCATGTAAAGGGAAAAAAAAGAAACCTCCCAGGGACACATACACACACGCACAAACCAGCTGTTTTTTGCCGATTTAACAGAAAACATTACAGGTTCGTTTTGGACAAGCTCCTTGTTTATCTTTGAGAAAATATCCTCTTAAGGATTACAAAACACTCCCAGGCAGTTGCCAAAATGTACAAAATTTCGGCCCGTAAAATAAAAAAATGATGTAATGGTGCTTTGTTATTGCGTGAGTGCAGGTTGGATTTTTTTTGGTCCACTTCCAAGCCATGTTTGTCAGCGAGTTATTTATTTATTTTTCGTCCCGTGGATTCGTGATAAGCTGCGAGTCGGGATGAGAAGTTTAGAAGAGAATCTTCTTTCTGTTTTTTATTTACGCCGTTGTTTCAGCCGTGTCAGATAGCGTAAGCACGCCGCAACAACTGGGATACAACTCAGAGGCTATCAGATCTGTAATTGTCTGCGTCTCTTTTGAGCAGATTCTTTGGGGTAATATCTACAAATATAATCCGCAAACAACTCGATGTGCATAAACTGGTAACGTGTCTGTGGGTGGGACGCCAACGCGAGTGTGTGTTCCACAAAATTAAAAAACAAAACAAAACAAACAAAAATAAAAACCCAGTAGAATACACATCTCTAAAACCGTTTTGTTTCGGATTTGTGCGTCTGTGTGTGCTTGTGTACGAGTGAAAGCAATATGTGTTCCACATGCATCAAGCGGCCCTGATAAGATTTGAGTTGTTTTTCTAATTAGAACTTGCTGGAATTGTGATCATTATTTTTTTTCCCCCTCAATTAAATGATACAGCCTCCTGCAAAAGGAC
The DNA here is from genome assembly GCA_907169785.1 of Menidia menidia. Taxonomy (NCBI): domain Eukaryota; kingdom Metazoa; phylum Chordata; class Actinopteri; order Atheriniformes; family Atherinopsidae; genus Menidia; species Menidia menidia. Next base: position 6,452,066 of record CAJRST010011113.1, on the reverse strand, counting down.
CCTCTAATCAGTTCGTAATTAATGCTGTGGAATTTTTCTCACCGCGTACCATTTCCAGTTTCCATGACCGAGGCAGAAAGGTTGAACGAAAACTAACCGCACATTTGCTGGGTATATTTTACAAGTTCCACTGAAGAAAAAAAAAAGCAAACAATCCACAAGAGAGGACAACTGGAGGTTCAACACTGTGATTTAATGAACTTATTACGATAAGAATGAATTAGCTTTTCAGGCTCTATACTCTGTATTTACCTAAGAAAACACCTCAAATGAGACACAGTTTTGACTACAAATATTGAAACTGGATATTGTGAACCAAAAAATAATATTACTGAGGTGTTAAGCTGAATTCTGTTAAGTTAAACTCTGCCTGTACGATTATAAATTCTGCATTATAATTGTTTAAATGCTAATGTTGTATTTATAGCCACGTGCAGAAATAACAATAATAAAAAGACATATGCACAGACGTTTCCACATCCATTAATATTTTGGAGGTGTAACATGTTGAAATATGTGGAAACAAACAAACATTGTGTTAATCCAAAAAAGTTATTTTAAGTGTTCATCATAAGAAAGCAACTAAAAAATGAATCAGCATTTTTTACAGTGTTTGTCTTAGATCAGATTCAACATTTCCTTGTACATGCCGTACGTTCAAACACATCTAAACACCCAAAAAGGATAAATACTAATGCTTATGATTCTTTTTTTTAATCAATTGACATTTCACAACTGTTAGAAAGACTGGCCTTTAAGTACACATATCCCTAGAATGGCTCAACTGACGCAAACCTGTCTTTTTTCCAGGAAATATACAGGTTTTTATCAGTTCTGTGGTTTAAGATTAAATGATAAACTTTGTCACATCTGCATACGTAAATGTGTTCTTAGTATTTTGATTTAAAAAAATACCCTTTTGCCTTAATCACATCTTTTTTTTCCTTATAGTAGCTGAAATTGGAAACAAAAATGTGACAAAAACAATATTTAAAAAAGCTGAAGGCTTGAAAATGAACTGCTCCTCCTGTAACTCTGAGATAAAAAATGTAAGCATAAAACCTGTTCCTTTCACTAACCTTAACCTGTAACCTTATTCAGAAATAGTTAGGTAGTCAGTACAATATGTTGTGAGCCAGAATTACCTGAGGTACACATAAGGCAGTTTTTCTATCTTTTTAAGCTTTAGGGTATCGCACATCCTTCGGTAACTCACAAACAGACCTTCTTAGATAAGTTCAAAATGTTTAGGTTTAAAACAACTATGATAACAGGCCGCCTTTGGAACACCTCCCTACATTAGGAAAGTTAAAAAATGGTAAACACCCAAGGCTACCATAACTCAACCGCAGCTAGCCAAAATGAGTTTATTTTTCCTTCATAAAAAGGTTGAATCCGAAATCTCAAGAGAGATCCCACAATGTGTCTGAGATAATAAAAGACTGTCTAAGCAATACAAGCTTACACATGCTCTCTGTCTCAGCCTAGCAATCAGTCATTTAGTCAGTCAGTCATTCCGCGGATAAGGATCTGGATGAGCTCAGGTGATTACACTCTTTAGGCCAGTGCTAATTGCAAGGTCTTTGCTCTAAGTACTGTAAAAGTATTAATTAAAGCAAGCCATTAATCAAGGCCTTTGGCAGAAAAACGGTGGAGCTGACAGCGAGGAGGAGGCAAAGAGAGATTTTTTCTGAGGGCAAGCGAAGTTTCTCTCTTTGACTTCCTCTGTGGGCGTGTACGTTTAGATAACTTGGCGATCAGAAACTTCTTAGGTGTCTTACAAAGGAAGCTGAGGAGGACTGAAAGGGTCATGAGCTTATGTAAAAAATAAACAAATACTTTTTGAAACATTTCTTTTTGTTTTCACAGCTTCATTAGTATCAATCATACCTTCACATGGCTTCTCTTATCACTCTGACGCAGATGACGCCAGGCTCTTTCTGAATCTCAGTCTCTTTGATCCAGTCAGATGAAATCAAAATCTCTCAAACTAACCTGCAGCTCTTCCCATACAAAACCCCCAACATATTTGTAATAATCACCTTTCTATCAAGCACGTTCGCCATGCAGGCTCCTGGGAACTTGGAGAACCAGCTGAACTTTATCTCAGGGCATTCAAAAGCTACCCAGCCTCTGGTACAATCCCTGGTTACATTGTCATCTTGATTGTTGTAACGACTGTTGACTCCGCCATTCCAGAAGTTTTAGAACATGGTGACGTTTCTGATTTTCAGTCTCCCTAAAAGGACACATTACACCTCTGTTAGACAGACTAACTAAGTGACCTCTGGATCTGCCCCTACCTACCTCAGTAGTCTCTTACAGACCTGGGTTAGTTAACCCTTGGCTTCTTTATTCCTCAAAGGTACAGTCCCTCATTGGTAGAATGACCAACCAAGTGCTACCAAAGCAGGGCCCCCCCCCCTCTAATGTACCTTTTCAAAGCTCATTTAATTTCCTTCCCTCATCAAACCTTCCCCACCGTTTTACATCCTTCTACAAACATTATTTGACAGTTCAGGAAAATCGGCTCTCCACTCGCAGAAGACCCATGTTTCTTGTAAAATGCTATCCAAAACATTTGCGCTTTAGATAAAACCATCTGACACAGGCATACATGTAGATGTAAAATTGTTTCATTTCACTGTTTCATGTCTTTTTGGATTGGTGAAACTACCCATCTTTGTTTCTGAGACTCTCTCATATTCCTGTTACCATTATTATGACCACGATTGTCCTCCACTTTTTTGTTAATCAAAGGACCTGATTAGTTTTTACATGTTCCTCTTGTTATTCATTTAATAGAAGTTTAGCAGCAATTCATTTGACTGATTTTTGTTGATCTCAATATGTGCTAATATATCCCAGTCAATAGTAAACTTTCTGTTTCAACATTTAATGTTTTCTATACCCTATGCAAGTTGAGTACATATTGGTTATTGTATAATAAAATTCTGTTTTTGTATATGTTTATGTAGTGTCCTAACTTCTTTTAAAAATAGGGATTTTTCCAAAATGGTGACTATCACTCACAGTTGCTGTGTTTCTAAACTGCATTTCACATAGGATTTTTTGTTTTACTGGGGATTTTTGTCCCTCTTCTCTTTAAAGCAGGCGTGTGTCCTTCTTAAGTCCCAACCAAATGGAAAACTGGAAATTCTAGCGTTCTGTTTTGAGGAAAAGTCTCCGTCGGTGATTCGTTTAGACTTTCATTGGAAAATTATGTCTCTTGTCAAGTTCATAAGCCCCGGCCTAAAAGGATGTAAGAGCCTAGCAGATAAAATTTACATCTGCTTTGTCCATTACTGTTGATGAGAATGCTTTCAGGAACTGATAACTTAATCAGAGCAGAGTACTAGATGCTAAAATGTTTTGCCTTTGGGTTGAATAAAGGATTTATGTCAATATATATATATATACATATTTTAAAAGAGTTCATAAGATTGTTATGTGAGAATGGAGAAATGGCTTCAATATGTTTGCAGTTATAGGACCAAACTGACTCCACGGGTCTATAAGTAGCCCCAAACTGAATTTTGCTGTTTGATAAGAGCTCAGAATTTTTTGTAGAAGCCTTGATGACTGCGCTTTCTCAGGGCTTGCTCTTTTTTTTTTTTCCTAGTCTGGTCCACGGTCAAACTATTGTGGCTCAGAGACAGAAAAATTCTGTTAAGAAAACTTTTTTTGACCTCCTTGGCGTTGCTCAGTAGCCACCATGGACGGGGAAAAAATAGTCCATCAGGGCCCATGAAAGAGGGGTTTGGAGTAAAAGTGGGGTGAGAGACTGCTTACTGTTCTGCAAACTATATGATTTCATCTTTCAAAAGTCCAATCTAACGTCTCACATTCTAAGCATACAACTAGGTTTAGGCCCAAGTATATGGATGTCTGGTAAAGAAACAAGGAGTAATCTTACCATGATTATTACCAAGTTTCTGGTATGAAAAACCTGACCCCATTTGATAGCAAATTGCTAAACTGAAAATAAAAGCATTCTTAAATGTTTGCTTTTCCCTATTACTTGCTCTCTTGCAATATTTTTATATAACAAGAAGCAAAAACTAGGTGGATTTGTCGGGATGCCGCCAAGGGGTAAATATCAAGGGATTAAAAAAGAAAAGCAAAATTGTATTTTACGAAGACAAGGTTTAACCCAGCATCCATAATTAACTTGCACAGTTTTAATGTATACTCCTTAAGTTAACAGTCATCTGTTGACTCATTTCCTTCTCGGGCTTTCCATGGCTTATGCACCATAACCCCTTCTCATGAATACGTCTTATTTACTTCTGTATAAGTTCAACGCTTACAGCTTGTGACACTGGTAGTCCATGACTTGGCCGAATGGAGTTCCCATACAGACATGAAAATTATTCACATTTATTTCCGTGTTCTCTTCCCTCCACTTGAAAGTTTAAAAATCATGCGCTGCCTCTTAATCAAAAGCTGCGCTTATTGCCTTGAGCCTTAATTTTATACATATGCATGTGTTTAAGCCCCAAATGTGCAGACGGACGGTGCAGACAAGAGCAGGAAGGAAATCCTATTATACCCTACCTGTGAGATGTAGAGCAGTAAGCCCTCTGACTCCCAGCAGAATAGGCCTGGAGAGACAAAAGGCATCAGTGCTAAACGACCAAAGGTGATTTTAATCACATACTCTTAGGAAAAGAAAGACCGAAGAAAAAATAACATCTGAAAACCAATTCAGCGAACAAAGGCCCGAGTGTTCCCTTGTGGAGAAATCGAAGAGGAAAAGAGGACAAGTGAGAAAATGAAAGCAGAGACATAGGGTTTTATCGCAGTTTTGAGTCAGTGAACTAAAGGTTGAGGTTCAGAGAGGATACTAAGGAAGGGAGGGAGGGGGAATTGAAAACTCCCCTCCAGTCAGCAGGGATATTTAATCCCTATCTCTTTCTCCCCATCGTTTCCATGAACCCGATGAACATTATTTTCATGTCTGTTCCCACTTTGTCTCCTTTCCCAGACCCATCATTTACAAAATGGCAGCTGCGGGCCGGAGGATGATGCTCAATTTGTAGAGCATCTAAAAAGCAAAAAGGGCCGTGAGAGACAGGGGGCCGGGGTCCGTGCTCGGGTTTCCCTAATGGCTGTGCTGGGGTAGGCCCACGTCCTGATCGGCCTTGTTAAACGATTTTTTCTGGGCTTGGGTCCCAGCCAGCAGGACTCAAGTCGAGTTGTTTTGTCCCGTTGCAGACGGACAAAACGAGCGAAAAGGAAGTGCTGTCAAGATTGGGAAGCCCGTGAAAGGGGAGGTGGACAGGTTGGGGGATTGTATGGGTTTTATGATCCGACGGCAAGTGGGTTGGCCCTGCCTTTACCGAGAACACAAAAAAAAAACATTTACAGACATCGAGACCAAGAAAAATGACTTATCATTTGGGTCAAATGGCAAAATGTTTTGTATCATACTGTAGGTTTTCATTAAAAAGTAGTGCTAGAATGTGAAGAATGCTAAATTCTTTATTAGTGCGGAAAAAACTGATCTATGAACAAAATCATCAGATCATGGTTGGTCAACTTATTCCAAGTTCTGTCAATTATCCTTGCTCAACCCTGTTTGCGATAAGTTGCCTCAGCAATTTTGATAGTTCGCTAGGTGTTTAATTATTTGTGTTGGAGTGCTCAGTCCTACTTCAGGGGAGTGTGTGATGGTTTTCTTTTTATGTCAGATTTTTCTAATTCATTGATGATCTTGACCTGCCCAGGATAATATGATGATCTATCTACTATTGTAGACAAAGTTGCTTTGAGTGGGAGGTGAGTGCACTGTCCTCATGTCTTAATCAGATTTGTTGAAAACAGTTGAAAAAGTCCATGGACCTGCAGATGCCATCTTGTATCTCTATAAGATTATGTATATTACTCTTTCAGAAGGAGCCTTTTTATCGGGTACTCAAAAGATATCCAAGTATAAAGAACAACTTTGAGTAAAGTTTGCAAAATGACTTGTTTGACTATACATTAACTTGTACTTATGACTAAATAAAGCTGGCAAGGTATTTGAGTGCAGCTTTAAGTTCCAAATGCGCCCCACAAAACAAACAGCTGCAAAAACAATATTAATCTCATCATGCTAGTATCTGCCCTATACCAATAGTTGCCATAGCATTGATTCCTGGATTGATCCACCCACCCCTATAAAAGCACACATTGATGAGAAGCTGATCTGATACCAAGAAAAGAGGAAGAGCAGTGGTCCAAAAACATATTTTTTAATAGATAACAATAAAAATGTTTGTTGGCCATACAGACACATTTCAACCTTACAATCCTCAAACCATGCACACATGAGGTTAATTGTTCTTTTACTAATACAGTATTGTCGCAATCTTGAATTTTACATCGTCGGCAACATAAAATAATAGTGAATTCTTAAGTGCAAAAACTTAAGAGCTTGCGATACATCACAGATTATCAGCATATCTCTGTTGAGCAATTTTGGCATTTCAGAACAAAATGAGGGTGTCAACCGAGGTGAACGTAAGAAGATTCATGCGATAGTGACTTTGAAACCGCAACAACTCACCATCCTTCATGGCTCCCACAGGTAAGGCTGACTTAATGTGAAGTTTTTAGCATCAATGAAGGAGGTGTATACTGTAGCATAGAGCATAATTGTTCATGGTCAGAACACTTTAAATGAGTACAATTCCTTCCAGGAGCCCAGCACCAGACTGGCAAAGAAAAAAATAAAATAATCGAGCACCCTGAAACCAAAATCTCATTAATCTTCTTTTAAGTACAATTTAGCGTAAATGTAGGTTGGCCTTGGTTCCTTGAAAGACGTCTATGCGGCGTGATTGTACGGAAGCTGAGAGGAGGAGCAGAAGATGGTCGGTTAGCGAGGCGGTTTGCAGCGTGCAGACGAAGGTACATTAAACTCTCTTTCTCCCCCCTTTCCATTACGCCTTAACTTATCCACGCTCTTTCGCAATCCCTTTTACGAGGTCAACGAAAAATTAACTTGAAATGTATACCTCCTCCAGCAATCACTCCCTCTCAATTTGGGAAATTTCTTTCATGCAGGAAATTGTGGGTGTGGAAATGAATAAGAGAAAAGGCCCTCGCAGACCTACCGTTCTCTTTTCCCCCCCTTCACTAAAAATCGTACAATTCGTGACGTTGATGATATGAAGAGTTCTCACTTAATTAAACTTGTACACGCGGTGCAAAGTTTAAAAAGGAAAAAAAAAAAATGCAGTCGTGTGATGCCGTGAAAGTGGGCAAATTATCAAATACAAATTAATTAGTGTTTTGAATCCCGAGTTCGGAGCAATGATTTGCATTTAGAAAATTAAAAAGATATGGCCGTCTCCTCACTCTGCCAGTGTGAGGATATAATTTATTACTCGAAAGTTCAAAAATAGGAAAAAAAAAAACACCACATGAACGGCGCCGCTCTAATTTTACATATAAGAATGTGGAAATGATTTTCATAATAGCTATCCCCTAGGACAATACTCTACCAAATTCTAATTAAAATAAATATGGAAATGGGGGGGGGGGGGGGGGACAAGTGAAACAGATAGACATCGTGTTTGGTGTTCAAGGCTGAATGTCGCCACAGGTCATGCGTGTTTTTGTCTCATTGCAAAGAGCGCGTATTCAAGTGAAAACGAGAATGCGTTTTTTTCTTTGTCCGGGTCACAAAGAACTTCAAATAACCCGCTGAGTAAATGCCAGGTTTGACCACGGTTTCGGGCCTTTCAGGTCAGCGTGACGCATGTTAATAGTGATTATGAATGGGCAGGCCTCCGAAAGGCTATTTCCACTTTGCAAACCGCCCATTTTGAAGGGTTTTTAAAGCAGGGCCGCTCGAACGTCAACGGCTAAAATGCGATACGTCCGTCGTCTTTGACATTTCACTCTGCGAATCTGAATATGAATATGATGAAAAGGAGAAGCCAACGTTGCCCCTGAAAGGTGCGAGGTTTGCCGCTCCGTTGTCCTCCCCTTTACAGACGGACGCTTTGCGCTGACCGGCCCTAAACGACTGAGCCCGGGCCTTATCTGGCCCCTTCATTCAATTCTCCCTCAGACATCTTGTTCATTAAATCCTTTCGCGCTCCCCCTTTTTTGCCTTTCCGCCATCCCCTCGCTGCATTTTGTTGCTCACGGAAGTTGAGCAAGGACCATTATGCGGGCCCCCGAATGCCGGCGCGGTTCGGGGGGGGGCGTCGAGTTAATTAACAGCGTGTCGGAAGAGCGGACATAATAGTACGCCTCCGAAAAAAAAAAAAAAGCCTTGACATTGAGATGGACGGATAAGTGATTAATTGGGTTTTTTTTATTGGCACAATGGCGGAAAGGAGGAAGGTCAAGGAGACTTTGACGGAAAACCACAACTGTATCATGCGCAGGAGTGGGCGCGGACGGGGGACGGACGCAAAGTCGATGGGAGATAGAGGAATCTGCGAAACAAAGTAATTACACCTGAGACGAGGGTGCGTGGGGACGTGGGTCAGGCCAACCTGACTCTTTTTTTTAACAATCATCTTCGCCCAAATGCGGCCGTGCTCCACCATCTCCAACCTCCTCTCCTCTGGGGGACGCTGGGAGCTCGACGGCGCCCCGGCGTAGAATTCCGGCGCGGAGATGAACGCCGGCGATAGAGGGTCGTGAAAAAAGGGGGGAATACGGCGAGATAATTACGGGCGATACTCGCAATTGCGAGCGCAGCGGTGTGAAAAGGTGGGCCTGCGAGATAAAACGCTCATCAGAAAGAGAGAGAAAGAGAGAGAGAGCTGGATGAACAGATGCAGGGAGAGGTGGGAATAGAGAGGGAGGGAGGGAGGCGGAGACGGAAAAAAAAGGGAGAGGATGGCAAGGTTAAAGACTAAGCGAGATTAAGGTTGCGCTTTTGCATAGTGACGGGTTTCGGATGGCGTCGAAAACATTCAGGACGAGATGGGGGCCCAACGTAACGTATCACGCACAATCTACCATGCCATGACACTCTTGTTAACCCCATTCTTTACTGGGAAACCTGAGAATAAACCAGAGTAGGTAAAAAGTATAAAAAAATGACATTTATTGGGTCACTTCAAAGTATTTTAGAGAGACAAAACCTCTCTCTATGGGTTTCAGTTGGCCAGGACCCCTGAGATCTGGGTGTGATGGGCTTTATCTCCTTAGCTAGGTTAAAGGAGGACTGGACACAACCAAGTCCTATTGGTTAGTTACCTCTGGGCATAAACAAGCTAGGTTGTAATTAATGTAGAATACATTGGAATGTGGTAGCAAAGTGTGTGTGTGTGTGTGCGTGTGTGTGTGTGAATGTGTTGACACAAAACCGTGGATCTAATGCAACGAAAAAAGAAAAAGAGAAAAAGGAAAAGAGACACAAAATATAGTTACAAAAGAAAATAAAACAGTAATCAGTCATTTGTATGCTACCTTTGTATGCTATCATGTGATAGCATACAATGCTAAAGTGAGTAATTGATAAGCATAGATAGCATACAATGCTAAAGTGAGTAATTGATAAGCATAGATAGCATACAATGCTA
>CAJRST010011113.1:6407702-6442523 GCA_907169785.1 Menidia menidia | reverse complement strand
CAATGCTAAAGTGAGTAATTGATAAGCATAGATAGCATACAATGCTATCCCATGATAGCATCATGTGATAGCATTGTATGCTATCATACAATGCTAAAGTGAGTAATTATAGCAAAATTCTAACACTCTTCAGAGCAGTCAAGTCTGGGTTTGAATTTTTTGGGGAACGTTTGACTGAACGTGATGAGGCGGTGGGGGTAAAAAAGAAAAGAAAAGCGAACAGTTTGGCTTTTATCCCGCGTAAAAATGCTAATAAATGAAGTCAAATCACCCTAGTTGCCGAAGTTAAAGGCCGCAGAGCTCCAGCCACCATCAGAGGAGACGACATACAAACCGGCCATCAGCGAGCAGAGAGGAAGGAAAAGCAAACCTGCAGATTCTCTGCAGCGGTTGGCTTTTCCTCTGCGCTCTGAGTGGAGCGCTGCTGCGCACGTGCTCACGGGGAGAGGCCGCAGGAGATAAGGGGGCCTGTCAAAAAACCCGTGGCCTTGTTTGATACGCCCGTGTCCATTCGTACAGGTGTACCTGTGGCCACAGCAGCAGGAGCTGCGATTTTTATCACCACGCTGCTTTCTGTCCTTCGTTCTCCCCCTCTCGTCGTCATCGCCTTACCCTCTTTTCCTCTTTCGTGCACAAACAGCAGATAAGAGGCAGAGATAGCACTTTATGGCGTGAGTGATAAGGGGACGCCACACATGCGTCCCATCGAGGGGGGAAAAAACTTAACAAAACAAAAAAAAAAAAACCGGCAAAACCCAAATGAAGGCAGCCTTATCAAAGACATCTGACACTTAATGCGGCTCCATTTTGAAGTAATATGCGTATTGCAGTGGCCCTAATGGATTTGAGATTTCAGGAGCTTTTTGAGTTTATTGATTCATTTCGTACACTCTGTCCTCTAAAGGATATTGCGAGGCCAGCCTGAAACGTGGGCAGATGCGGCAGATACTGTTTTTTGTTACGGATGCTTTGCTTGTTTTTTTTGTTGCTGTGGCAAGCTTTAATAAATCAATTAAAATCATTTAAAAAATGAACAGAACTTCAATATTAGCCTGTTTTCGGAGAGCCTCTGTGAAACGGTACGAGGTGTTCAGATGTGTTTGCGTACGTGACCTCGAGCCAATAATCTCATCTGTCTTTCTCATGCAATTACTCATCGAGATCTGCCATTTCCTGTACAGAGAATTTTAAGAAAAACCCAAAAATGTCAACCGATTCAAATTTAAAGTTGCCTGTATTCTGTTTTTTTTTTTTTCTTTTTTTTAGCTTATCACTTGTTCTACTTCAACCCATTAAAATTTGAATAATTTATTTTGAAAGTAAGTGAACAAAATCAACATTTTCTCTCCACAGCAAGTGGAGCTTCGCCTCTGTTTTCCAGTCGACATCATTATTCGTCCGAATGCGTTTCTGCGGGATAATAACAATCATAAGACAAACAAATGAATTTATCAAACCGCCTTCAAATGAATGCGGTTGTCACCAGCTTTTGAGCGCCGTGGCAGAAACATGACGCCGAATTTATTAAAGCCCGGCCCTCTCCCTCACGCTTCCCCTGCAGATGCATTCATCTTTGTGACGAGGGGGAATATGAGTGAGATCCCAATCACGGCTCAAGGTGCTTTATTGGGGCCTCGTGCGTGTTTTTAGGGGGGAGCGTGTCTGGCTGCAATCAGGTGGGCTTTCACGAATAAGTAATGGCATCGCCAGGAGATACTCGGCAGCCATTACATATCTCAAGGAAATATACGGGTTATAAATCATTTGGCTGGTTTAAAACGTGTAATATTTTTCATACGCTGACCTTACAAGGGTGGCGGTGAGGTTTGAGATTGCGGTTTTAATAAAGAAGAGTGACGCAAAATGCATACGAAACGGATCTAAATACGTTTTACGACCTATGGAAACACAGATTTGCTGTGTTGCCGGCCTTCCCAGGGGTCAACACTTTTCATATACCAAGCGAATGCTTTATTATGGACCACCAATGTCTTCCCTGAAGTGATTGGTGGTGCACGCACCGTTGCCGTGCCTACGATATTTATGTTTGTGCAGTTCCCGTGCTTAACGTGTTTGTATATTATACACCAGCTCAGAGTAAACCACTCCGTCTGCTCTCCTTTTTTTTAAAGCTGGAAAACTCAGAGACAGATGTGTTCCCCCTATATACGAAGAGGAGACCCAAACCCATCCAGACACTATCTGCCTCCGATCCGAGCCTCCAACGGTTGGATAAACAAGTCCCTTTTCCGAACTGTGTTTGGAGAAGGGATAGCGCCCGCCGCGCGGGTTGCTGGGCCCGTGGCTGAAGCTAAGAGAGTCCACTTTGTGCAACGCACCGGGCGGATATGAGGAGCAGATGTCCTGTCTGCTGCTATCCAGCTCTAAAGCAAGAAGGGGCTCGCAGGTCGCTAAAGATGACTAGCTGGAACGTGGCAGCCCCAAAACCCCCCCAAATCTGTTTTTGTGGGAATTTGTGTATGGTTTGAAACCATTTGAAGAAATAGCTTATTTGTTACAGGCCTCATTCTAAGTATCTAAGCAGTCAGTGGTAACCCTGTTAACCCTTTAAAGCCTGATCCAAGAATAAAACAGAGAAATTACTTTTTTTTTTGTTTGAAGTCTTTATTTGGCCTTTAAACAAAATATGTAAAAAGAAAAAACAGAAATACATTTTTAATATTAATAATTTATTACTGTTTATTACTGTTATCAGGTATATCTGATTGTGTACATCAGGATTTTGAGCAGATTTTACCATTAAATTATACAAAAGGTGTCAGACGCAAAACATTTCAGAAGCCGTATGTATCAAATATGATACATTTGTCATTACAGAGTTAAAAAAATTCTCTTAGAGCCCCTAGTGGCCACAGTATCTCGCTTTGCTGAAAAGTTTGTGCTTAGTTTGGCCAATAGGACCACAGAAAAAAAAAAGAAAAAAGAAAAACGTACAGAACTGAAAGAAAATGAGTCTGAACATAGTTAAGAATCTCTTACATTTTTTATAATTAGCACAGACACCATCTTTTCTATGCGCTTAATTAGAAAGGTTTTCTGTCCGTTCTCCCTCTTTTGTTTCACAGGACTGTCACCAATCCCCTCCGAGGCACTAAAGCTCCAACTCCTTCCATCCATCCATCCCTCCCTCCCTCTACTCATTTAAACTTTTCTCTTTTTTTTTTTTTCCCCAGAATAATGCTGATTTTATCTCGGTCATAATTGCGGTATAATTATGAGAGGTAATTCTCCCGTGGTGCACGGCCAGGTCTGCCGCCACAGCGTGAGCAGAATCTGCTCGGAGGTTAAACTCCCGATTTGAAACTGAGAGGCAGGACGATGGAGGAGGATATAAGAATGAGCAGACTAGTTAATGGGGTGAAGCAAAGAGTTTGACCTTGATTTTTTTGTTGCAGAAAGTTTCTTGTTTTTTTTTTCTGTTAGTTTTCATGATAAAACAGACATTGTGTAATTGTTTGGACCTTGTAATGAAGAACATCCCTTGCATTTGACTGATTTCTTATTCTACAATCGTCTTTTTCTAGGCTAAGATTTGCAACAAATTTATAAAAGATAAAATAATTTGAAACCTGTACAAGAAATCTGCTTTTATGTTGCAGTGTCTTCTAAAAAAACTCTTTCTAGATCACACTCTTTGCCTGGTTTCTACTCACCATTCTTTTTAGGATTATAATTGTACAAAGATCACCCGATTAGTGTTAGCATGTGTTGTATCCCTCACAAGACTATTGGCAAAATCAACTCAAAAGGAGATTCAATTTTGCATTAATGTCTTATATTTGTAACCAATGGTGAAGAACTTGCCATAAAGGATTTAATTGACCTATAGGGGTGATCTTTACCTCAACCTAACAGAGTGATATATTTAAGGGAATCCAATGGTAAAATGAAAATAAAATAATAAAGTGGTTTTAATGTCGGAACATAGCCAAGATTTTAAAAAAGCTGTTGGTTTGGTATCGTGCACAAAAAAACGTACAAAGACCAAATGCCTCCCTCATGCATATTTATAACTTTGTACAAACAAATATGTTAAAAAAAAGCCCTGGGAGTGCTTTTGTTTTGGGTGCTGTGGCTAATATGGGTGGGCTAATGTCGCCATAATTACTTGTGGGAAAAATGTGCTTTTAAAAGAAAGTCAGACTTGATACTGTTCGTTCAGTCACTTCCACGCTGGATGATGGAGTCAAACTTTAATCAGGATATTCCAAAAAAGCAATCGCCAATTCAATAAGTCTCAGTTCAGTTCCTGTGACTGTGTCCCCCCCCCCCCCCGTACCCACCTGCAGAGCTACAGCTGTGGCTGGTGTGCGAGGCAGCGGATGCTCACGTGACGGCGGCTGGGGTTTTTTTTCTTCTGGTGGAGAGGGGCCGGGGATGGAGGGATGACCACGGAAGGCAGAACTCAAGTGCTCAGAAGAAGCCGAGGGGGGTAAAAACCGCACCGGGCTGTACACACAAGGGGCTCTGCAACCTCATCTGCTCCATCCACAGGTCGGAAAAGTGGTGCAACTGACTCTTATGAGTGTGTGGGTTTTTCTTTTTTTTTTTTTTTTTAGGTGCGTAAATATATTGCAAACAGCACACTTTTTTTTCTTCTGACTTTTCGAGTATCAAAGTTACCAACCCACCCCTTTGAATTTCTTTGTATAGGTGACTTTGTAATTCTTAGAGAGGCTCTTGAACCCTCGCCGAAGAGCCCCGGTGTCGGAAAGTTATTCATTTAGAAAGATCAGAGTGACGAAACCCCAAAAAGGGAGCGCATTCTGGAAACCGTACGGCTCTCGGTATGACTTGTCAGCTGGAATGTATACTGTCAGGTCCAACAGTGTGCAGGTGGGTGCGAAAGAGTTAGAGAAAAACAGCGGAGGAAGAGGAAAGTGTCGAAGCAAAGGCCAGCTTTCCCCCGTCATTTGCTCTTTTTTTTTAATTCTAAGAAGCCTTCTGTGATCCCATATCAACTATATATAATGTTTTTTTTTTTTTGTTCAGCTTGCCACAAAACCTAGTCCCCCCCCCCCCTCCCCGCCACCGCAGAGCCTGTCTCTGATCACATACCCGCAAGGAAAAAAACCAGTGTGAAAGTTACCCATCAAACTGTCAGTTTGACAGCAAAAAAGCTGCACAAACTCGCTTTTTCTCGGCCTCTTTTTGTGGCCATCTTGTTCACTTAAGTGATCGTCTATTAGCCCCTTCATCATCAGTAATAGCTTCAGTGCTCGCTTCTGTTTCCCACCTGCTAAACGTATCAGAAAAAAGTGGGAGAAATCAGATATTAAGGCTAGGGGTGATCAATTAGCGGAGCTTGTTTAAAGCTGCAGATATTTCTTTTTTTTTTTTCTCGTAACCTACTTTTCAAATTACCCTCTCCCCAAGTTTTATTTTTTTTCCGTTTTGGTTTCTCCTTCAGAATGACACAAACTGGATGCCCGCGGAACTGGAGGGGCCATCTTTCTGCGTCGTATAATTAGAAATGCAAACGTGAGCCCCGGGTGGCTAATAATTCAATCTGACAAAGAAAAAAAAACAGTGATGGGAAGCTTTTGTTTCATAACTCTCTCTCTAAAAACTTTAAATTAGAAAAAAAAAAACAGAGAAATGAATACGCCCCAGTTGTTTTTTGCGCATTTCTTTCAAATCCCAGCCTGAAGCCGCAGCTAAA
This sequence comes from Menidia menidia, assembly GCA_907169785.1. Lineage (NCBI taxonomy): Eukaryota > Metazoa > Chordata > Actinopteri > Atheriniformes > Atherinopsidae > Menidia > Menidia menidia. The sequence continues at coordinate 6,436,840 of CAJRST010011113.1, read as the reverse complement.
TCTTCGGCGAGTGCTGCTCCTTTCTGTGTTTTTCTGCGACAGCTCAGAGTCCTGGCTGCTCTGCGAAAGGTCGGCGACAGTCTTAAGTTTCCCCCCGTGTGCCTATATATATAAAAAAAAAGACAAAAAAGAAACTAACAAGTTTCTTTTAACTTGTTATCCCATATGTTGTATATATAGAACATACTCTCTTGTTTCCTCGCGCTGAAGCGGCCTTACAAAGGCCAGGTGTTGGCTGGAAAGAAAACGCACGAGGGCAGGAAATCCCTCGGTGACCTACTTTCAGCAGAGAGAGAAAGTGATGAAGAACACTGAGGAAGTTAACTGTCATTCATGTTACTGTTAATTGCAGGGGGGGACAATATCCTTTAGAGGTTCGGATGAGATGTTTGACAGAGAGCTCGAAGACGTCCGCGCTGAGAAATTGTGTTGAAACGTCACCATTCTATATTTACAAAACATTTTTGGAACAGAAAAAATATAAGGCGAAAGTTAGAACGATGCAATTCAAAGGAGAAATTATTTAAAAATCACACAATGAGGATTCTTTGCTTATAAAAAATACTCCAAAATTCAGATGGTCTTATGTGATAATCAAGAACAGAATTAAAGTGTAAAGCCTAGTGTGGTGTTCAACTTAATAAGTTGCTGAATATGACCACTCACTGATCTATTTGACAAAATTCAAGCAACTTTAAAACTTTTGCTATTTATGAATTTAAGTAATGATTCACATTTGTATGACTTCGCAATCATTTCCTTGAGTATTTTGACCAAAAATGTATGTGGAAAATGTTCCACACCTTTGCATTAAAAATTTACTTTATTGATAGTTGATAGTGTTTCTTTACCTTAACTTTGCTATTAATTGAAGGCAAATCTCTAGTTTTTTATGACACTTTCTCCCATGTTTATGGTACCAAATGTCACTGTCATTCAAAGGAAATAAAAACTGCCTCAGAACACAGATGCAGTTGTAGATCCGGGGCACATTTGCGTGTCCTCAGAGGGATCCCAACAAAACAAACAGCACAGATGACGCATATAGAGAATTGCTTATGCGGCATAATTGTAAAGTGTAAGATAAGTGTACTATGAAGTGTCAAAGTGTCGTTCTAGGTGACAGGTCAAGTACTTACACCAGTTATCAGACCCAAAAAGTCTCCTGTAAGCCAGCACTTAATAATTCAACCATTATGAACAAACCATGGGCTGTCTGATTTAAAAAAAAAAAGAAACTGTACCTACTAGTTGAGTTCGAACTTGCCTCTCCATGCCCACATTTGTTTTTTCTGGTCGGCCTTCTATTACTTGTTGCTAACACAGACATTTCCTCTTGGGGTTTATTCGAGTTTCACAGCCTTGTGGTCGTGTGTTAAAACACAAAAACAAAAAAAAAAACTGTCTTTTGCGCAAATGTGTTAACAGACAATCACTTTTTTTTTCAATGTAATTTTTTCTTTGTTTACACAAAAAAGCTTTTATAGATATTGACAAGCTGTGAGGAAGATTGTTTATATTTGGCCGGTTTGAAGGTGTTTTCAACTGACACCGGCTACGCATAAAGCGGCTCTTTTTGTCACTCACACACACAACACACACACACACACACACTGCCTGTCAGTCAGCTGAAGGGAGACTAAAGACCAGAGATGTGTATCTGACATTTTGCCAGTCAAGCATTGCGTCTGACCTGGTCGGTGAATGCCCCCCCCCCCCTCATCTATTCCTTCTTTACAGCCCTCTCTACCTCCTTCCAAATCCTTACGCCAACTTTGTTATCTGCCCGTTCATGGGGATGCTCGGCTCCTCCCCGACTGCTCCGATCTCAAAAGGCTGGAACTTGAGAAAGTCCACGTTTGTGTCCCAGAGAAGCTCTTGTCCTCGCTCTGAATGGGCTTTAAAAACTCACTTTCACCACTTCGCTTGAAGAAAAAAAAAAGGAAAAGAAAAAGAAAAGGAGAGACACAGCTCTCCCCCTCGCACATGTACCGTATTAGTGCCCAAGTGGGCTGGTTTGTTTATGTTTGTGGTTCTGGATATGAGCAATTAATTCACTATTTGTCTGGTTAGCGTCTTTTAGAGCTTTTTCTGATGTCACTCAGAAATGAACTTTTTCCTCCAAACAGCAGATTAAGTTGATATGTTTTTTGTCATGTGCTCATTGGGTCTGCCGATTACATAAATATAAAAATGATAAATATATAGATTATAAATAAATAATTTAGAAGTCTACAATTAATGTAAAGATTGGAAAATAAAATAAATTGAATAATGTTTACAATTCATTTCACTATGTTGCAAATTAAAACAACTCAGAATGAATCTAATAGCCTCAATCTTCTGCTTTTACTATATAATTAGAGATTATGTTTGTAGAATGATGGAAATGTTAGAAAAAAAAACAAGCCAGAAAGCATAATTAAACATGTGAATAGATTAATTTCTCCCGCCAAGAAACGTTCGTGCCTTTTTAAAGTTTTAAATGCGTCGTAAGCTACTTGACATTCAACCCGTGGCATCGTGTGAAATATGAATAAAGAAATTATTCTGATCGGTTTCAGGTTGGTCTTGCTTTTCTCACGCCAACTACCTGCACAAGTTGCTGCAAATACAACATGGTCTTCTTTTTTTTTCCTTTAAGTGGTTTTCGTTTTTGTTTTTTTTGTTTCTTTAGCACTATTGGTTATTGACAGTGAGAGTGTATGTGAGGGTTCTGTAAGTGGAAAATGATGAGCAGATAAGAGATAGGCCCTAATCAGGGGCTCCATCACTATGAGATAGTGTTTTGTGGTCTAATGAAACTTCATGCAGGGGCAATCTGAATTCTGTGCAACACAACAGGAAAAAGACTTTTTTTTTCTTCTTCTTCTTTTTCTTCTTCTTTTCAGCGCTGCAGCTGAAATAAATAAATGAGAACTATTCGAAAGACGGCGCAAAGATTAACATTTCTGCAGTGCAGGGCGATTCGCCCCGTCTTTTTATGCGACGCGCCGCACATGCAGGACTGCAGGATTCCACAGCCCGAGATAATTAAGGGTGAAAAATCCTTGTCATTGCAGGGGGAAGCTCTTTAGGTACCAATTCACCCTGATGAATAAAACCCTAATTAATCCACTTAATCTGCTGCATGAGATAATTCCCGTTTCCACAACCATGCACTGTACACTGCCTGTTCTGAATAATAAAGAGGTCCAAGAACAAAAAAATAAAATATATATATATGTGTGTGTGAAGGGAGGGGAATGTCTCATCCAAACTTATGTGATAAGGTCTTGATCTCTCTATTATTTTGCCCCAGGTTTTACAGCTGGTGCTGTACTGTTGAAAGTGTGTCATAAAAAGGCAGAATGAAAGGGGCCAAAGATCAACAGTAATCATCATCTTACAGGACCTCGCGGCGGCATTGTGCTGCCCTCCATCGTACGCCCGCAGCCATTTTTCATCGCAGCCGTAAATATGACAAAACGGGCTTAGACCAACTCGCCTTGATTTAGAAACGGGAAACCGACGCGGCTCCGCTTTATTTAGGTTATTATATACAAGTGTTGGGGAGGAAGGGAGAGATATCTGTAGAAGGAAACTGTGCGGGGAAGAAAAAAAAGAACAAACTCCTCTGGCTTCTTCTGAGGATGTTAAAAAAAAAGTTAAATGAAGAACAATCAATTGAAGATCTTTGAAAAATGAGAAAATGTCAACGTTTTCATGTCTTTTCTGTGCTGCTTGTATTTCTGAAACTTTTTCCTAGGGAACATAGTATAGTAGTATAGTATATATATAGATATATATACTGTATATATATATGTGTGTATATATATATATATATATATATATAGACACACACGTATTTCTTTTTAAAAAAAGTCCCTTTACTTACATAGGAAAATTTGCAAAAACTAAACCTGAAACATAACTGCAAATAACATTCTAGGTGTGAAACTGCGACGCAAAGTGGGACAAGTTCCTGTGATTATATATTTTGTTGTTTTGAAGAGAGAATTCATAGAAAACCAAGCGTGCTCCTCCACTGTGTCCGCCTCCTCACTCGTGTGCTTAGTCACAGAAGAAGCAACGTACCCCGTGTTCAATTCGTTGTGCCGTAGAAAGTGAGAAGAAGCTCGAGTTTCTGTGCGGTTGTTTTCTGGCGCTTTTCTTGTGTGTTTTAGGTTACAGCCGAGCAGCTTCGCCTGTTCGTGGTCGCCGTCGGGCCCTGTCGTCGGGCGCCATTATACGGCTCCCTCTCCGGCTCCTTAAAGTCTGTCCCCCTCCACACACACAGCAGTGTCCAATTCAAACTGTTTACTGGGGGATCTTTCGGAGCGGGGCACTGTACCAAGCCAGAGTCAGAGGCTTAGCGATTTTCCCTTTTTTTGTACGGGTGTGTGCGCATTAAATCAAATTTCATGTTAACGTCCAGCGAGCGGCTTATGACTTGTCACCGAATCGCATTAAGCGTGTTTATCAATACAGTTTGGCCCGTGAATTATTAAAAGGATGGGCTCTGGCGATATGGCTCCGTCTGAGCTTAATCACTCATTATAATCCACGGTGGATATAATATTCGCCAGCGCTCGTGGTAAGGGGCCGGCCTCGTAAAGACCTTATCACCTCGTATCCGGGAAATCGATATTGCACACTGCACACTGATAAGCAAATATGTCTGAAAAAAGGGAAAAAAAAAGAAGAAAAAAAGCTGTTGGCTATTTGAAATGCAGCATGCAGCCTTTGAAAAAAGAAGGAAAAAAAGAAGAATTCAGGTTCGAATCCGACAAAACAAGAATGAGCAATAATGAGAAGTCGAAAGAAATAAATAAAATGGGATAAAAGATTTGATCCAAACTGTATTTGACGTGTCAGTCCTGCTTCCTGGAGTCCGCGTCCCCCCCGTTTTAAAAGCCCAAAACCGCGGCGTGGTTGTGGGGAAGTTGCTCCACGCGCCTTTTTCTGTATGTGTTATTACTGAGTGTAGATGTTTATTTCAGCGGAGCTCTGGATCTTATCAGGCTGATGTAAACATATTTGGTGTGTTTTTCCCTTCGCTGCGGTGCTGATAAAGAGATGGGCGACGGCCCAGCGCTGACAGCCAGGCGCTCTCGGGTTACCGGGTCGCCCATTCAACGCGAAATCTCCCCAAAACTTACTTAGTTTGCTTACCCCCCCCCCCGTTTTTTTCTTTTTTTCCCTGAATGGACCTGCAATTCGAACAGCTTTTTATTTTTATCAAAGAAAAATCTTCTGCAGGAAACATGCTGCTGCTGAATAGCTGCAAAGAGGTGGAAATTCATGTGAGTCTGTAGAGAAACCAGCAGCTGAATACGGTCATGGTATTTTGGATTTTTGAGATTTGAAACTGGCAATAATAAGATTACACAAATGAACTTTTTTACCCTACTAAATTCGATCAAATCTACCACTTGCACTGTGCTTATGTCAAACACAAACTTCTGTCTCAGAGTTTGTGGCCTATCCAAATTCTAAAGACAGTGTAAAAAGCATTATTTCACTGAGCCACTGCTTAGGGTTCAGTTCCTTCTCAGAATTTCTCACAAGACGCTACACTAAAGACACTGTAGGCAGGTTCGAATTCATTTTTGTAGTCACCGGATGACTGAAATAACCAGAATATGCTTACAGTACTAGACAATCTGCTCGATGCCATTTATCTCAACTTCGATCGACCTCTGACCTGAAATGTGTGATCTATTATCTGTGAGTAGGATAGGCTGTGTCACCGCTATTTTTCAACCCTTTCAAGATATTAATTTGCAGACATTTTGATTTTGTCCTTCGAAAGACGACTAAGGGACGTGCCTTTTAAATCCCGTTCTGTCAAATCCTTCAGCGTTTGGATTTCTGTTTCAACTTTTTTCTAATAGGTGCCTTTGGTTAGAGCACATTTGGACCGTTTTCTTTATTCACTCGCATTCGTGAAATTTGCTTGAGAGGTTTTTTACAGCAAAGGAGGCGGCCATAACAAGCGTGAAACCCCAGGCTTTGACAGAGGAAACAAGTAGATCTAAGATATCGTCCAAGTCTCACACATCTCTCGCACACACCAGCCTGCTGAAAACAGAGGCCGATCGACAAAACATTACGAGGGGGTTAGGCATCTGCAAATCAAAGCCTCTGCCTCTACCCTCTTTCAGTCAGATAAAAAAAGGGAGGAAACGAGCAAAGTGTCGTCTGGTGATTGTCGCCATCCTGTTTGAAGCGGCGATGGTGCCGGTATAGTGTTGAAAGGGTTGTTTGCAGGGTTGCTGGTTCCAGCACGGAGATGCATGCTGCGCCGATGCCCTCAAACGCTGCAGAAAGGCCTTTTCGGCGCTTTCCTCCCAGAGTCTCGAAATTCACCTAAACCGCCCAAAGAGATCAAGAGTAGCCGACCGGAAAAAGGCAGCCTTCAGAAAAAAACTCTCCTATTTTTGTCGTTGCTTCCTCTAGCTTCATCTTAATCTTTGAAATCAGATGTTTTTCTTAAGTTTAGGCACTTTTTCTTAATCTCTTCTGTTCTTTCAGTTGACGGTGAAACAACAGCAAACGCATCGACTCAAGAAAGAGCGCAAGATCAAACGCAGTTGGCGAGATAAATGTCTCCTTGGCTCAGTGGTTGCGTTGGTCGGGTCAGATACGTTCGCGCTTTGTCAGCTTGTTTAATATCTTTTCTTTTTTTGGGCATGACTCATTAAGCCATTTTCAGATAGTCAATCAAGAGGGAGTTTCCAACATTTCCGAGTGCATATGAGAAGAACGTCAGCACCGGGCGATGCGCATCAGCAAACGACGTGACTGCGCTCGGAGTGTGTGTCGGAGTGTGTGGGTGTGTGTGTGTGGATGCAGCAGCACATATCTTATCACCGCCACAGATTAAAGCCCCTTGCCTACGATAAGGCGCCCCCGAAACAGGAGGAAAGGCAGCGCTGTGAAAGCCCAGATGGGCGATTACGGGGCGGCCTCGGCACAGGGGATCGGGATGGGGACGAAGACCTCCGTTTGTACGATAACTAACCCCCGCCATTATCGCTCTGCTCCCCGGCCTTTCTGGAGAGCACTAGAGGTTCCACAGCCGCGCTAAAAGTCGGCACGTCTTAGGCCTTATCCGCGACGGCAAGCCTGATGTCCCAAAAAAGATGGAGCCTAAGCTCCCAACACTTGTTGAATGCGTGTTTATCCTTTTGTGGTGGTTGCGGGTTTTGTCATTTCCTGCATTAGCTGGAGTTTGATTGGGCTGCTTATCACCCACTCTTTTTCTTTACGAATAGATCAAATTTATGCTAATGACGTGGTAACATTTGAACCTTTGGGGATGTTTGCACAGCAGTGAAAATGTCAGTTATTGTATAACATATCCCCCCACTTTTTGTTTTTATTAATTTGACTTTAATAGCTATTCCAATTTTGTTTAAAAGAACAAAAAAAAAAAAGTAGGCCTATTGACAGTTTTCCCAAGATAGTTCTTTGCTTTATGTTTCAAACCGAAATGATCAATGCTGTAATCAAAATGTCAAAGTTGCCTCAAAGTATTTAAACCTCATCTTAGACCGTCGGGTGTGACAAGTTCCCCACAATCGATGACAATCAAATTGAACTTGAAATGTGAGGGTTTCTTCTACCTAGAACTGTAAACTGTGGGGGACAAAACTTGAAAGCAAGAAAGAAATTGAAGAGAGACAAGTTACCCATATCTGATGCAGTTTGTGATTCGAGGTATGAAACTGTTACCAACTTACAGTGCAGTTATTACAGGGTGATTAATACCATAAGATGAAGAAAAAACAAACAATCTATTATGTAAGACACAGATGAACATATTCCACTTTATAATCAATTTACATATATCACACAATGATAGAATATGTTTTTTTGCAATCTAAGTGAACACTTTAGTTTGATCTGATGTAGGGCATTCATAGATTTCTGTTCAGCATTTGTAAAGCATTTGAAGCAAATAAGAAATAACTGAAATTGATTATTTCCATGAGGGAAGATTATTATAATTATAATCATCATTCGTTAGTGCCATCTAGTGCCCATTACCCCAAGTTTTTTCTTCTCACATGGTATCCACGAAACTTATCCCCCCCCCCGTCCCGATTCCTGTTTTGTGGCTGTATATGTCCCCATGAGAACTTTTCAAAATACTTTATTTTTTCAGGCTACAGGCCTCGTTCATTCTCCGATTCCATTCATTTGGCTCTCTTTCCTGACCCTTTGACACTGATGGAAAACGCTCATTGTGTGATAGGGGGAGAGCGTATCTTAATTGGCTGCGGTGTTATCGCCTCTGTTTGATAAGCTTCTTTGTCTTGTCCATCGTTGGACAGCCAGCGCAGATGGAAAGGGGGGGGGGGGGGGCTATTGGGGATCGCGTCACGTCATCCTGAGACTTTTTCTATCCCAGTCCCCCTCGCTGATGACTGAGAGGTGAAAAGGGAAGTAAAGAGCAGGATGCGTCAGTTAGCAGGCAATGCTGCAGACACTCGTAGCTTCCTGCTCGCTGCAAAAAAGTCACAAAGTGAGGTCTCATAGCTTAGCAAGTACGATAACCATCTCCTCTTAGATTGGACCAACACTCACCACTCTTAGGTTAGGGCGCTGAGAGATAGAAGACACAGGCCGATAAAAGGAAGACGAAAAAAAAAAAACTGAAAAAAAAAAATTAGAGAGCTACTTTCTCATCTGTGTTTTTGATGTTTGCCAGTGGCAGCTCAGATAAGCTACAGAGCAGAACATCCCACATCCTTGTCTTTGTATGAATGGGTGCTTGTAGGTTAGAATGTCACAGCAGACGCTTAATGAAGACGTGTGTTTAATAGTGCAGTGATTCATCCAAATACACCTAGTTAGGTATTCTTAGAAGACGTTCAAAGGAAACCTACTTGAATGTACCGCTAATTTTAGTAATAAGTGTGGTTACTAAACAATATGGTAAGAAAGGTTACATATTTCCTCTATCCAACACACTCAAAGTGTGTTACAAGTGTTTCTATCTTTAAGGTGTCTGGTGAAGGTAAAATGTTGATCTGATAAAAATATAACTAAATTAAAAGAATTTAGAAAATATACTGATTGGGATTTATGAAGTCTTACAAATTATTAAGATTCTGCATGCAATCTAAGTATCTCTATCTACACATAAAATAAAGAGAACTATAGTAAAATAAGGAGAACTAATGTCCGATGTTTGTTCTTTTCATTGAAATCAAAGTTCTCGAAAGCGAAAATAGACATTTGGATAAAACATTTTATCTTTTTTTAATCTAATGTTATTTAAATAAAAACAGTTATGCTGAAATGCAATCAAATTATCAATAAAGCTCCTCTCATTCGTATATTGATACATTTAGAGGGCTAAACTTGCCACAGACTGTGTCTGAAAATCATGTAAAATACTGCCGTTCTGTCCTAATAAAGTCCAGATCACTTAAACCAGCATCACCTGGATGGAAATACCACAAATTTATCATCCAAAAATGCAGGAAGACAGCATCAGCTATACACTACATTTAGAAGAGGGACAATGCCTTAAGTTTCTTCTCACTTTGGCCACAGTGTTGCGGCACTAAGATTACTTCAAAGGCTCAATTTCTGGCATGCATACAGGGAAAACATTGGTGGGGTCCAATCCATGGAATAGAACTGAAACAAACATGATACGTATGTACTATCAGCGTGCTGAACACAATACAGTTTCTATCCTAAGAAGTCTCCATCCATCATCACTGGAGGAGAAAGTTCTTCAGCTAAACTCCATCCTTGCTGCTAATCTTGACACATTTGCTCCTCTAACATCACGTAAGGTTACTTTAATCCGCTCTGCTCCATTGTATACTGATAATCTGCATTCTATAAAGGCTGATTGCTGGAGAATAGGGTGCAAATGGCGCCTTACGGGACTGAATGTCTACTACTAACAAGTGGGAAGATCTTCTGAGGGGCTATCATAATCTAATAAAGTCTGCAAGATCATCTTACTTTTCTCAGGCCATTGTTAATAATCAAAATAATCCCAGACACTTGTTCCAAACCATTAACAGACTGCTTAAAGTTAATCCTGTTTCCACCATGCCTGTTTCTCAGCAGCTCTGCGATTCTTTTCTACAGTTTTTTAATACAAAGATTGTCAAAGTTCGCAAAGAAATTTCTGTTAATCCTGACTGTCTTCTTCACTCATCTTGGATCTCCTTCACTCATTTCTCACTGCTTGATTTTTAGGCTCTCACAAGGGATATATCCAGCATGAAATCAATCACTAGCTTGCTGGATCCAATTCCTACTATTCTATTTAAATCATGCTTTGCTGTGTGGTGCCCTACTATCCTGTGCATCATAAATGAATAAGTTGTCGCTGGGGTCGTTCCAGCAGTATTGAAGACTGCTGCTGTTACACCTGTACCTAAGAAGGAGAATGTTCCCATGGATGATTTTAACAACTTTCGTCCCATCTCCAATCTTCCCTTTTTGGCAAAAATACTTGAGCGTGTTGTTGCAATCATCTTACAGCCAATAACCTCTTTGAACCCCTTCAGTCAGGGTTAAATTTCAGTCTTTTTAAATTTCGTTGTTCTTGTGACAATGACAATAAAGATTCATTCATTCAATAAGAATCAATTTTCCCCTTTATACACTAATTTCAGCCAACTCTCTCTAGGAAGTCACAAAGGCATCAAGCATAACATTAAACCACCAGAACCATTGAAGAGAACCACCAGTTCTTACATTTAAATAACTTTTATGGGGTCAAGTTGACTTTAAATCGAACACAACTTGTTCTCAATTGGCTTTAAGTCTTACATTGTACATTGTTTCAGAGCCCTGGTTTAAAAGGTACAAATAAAACACACAAACAAAATGAAAAAAAGGTCACTTTTACACACAGCAACAGAAAAAAGCTGACAGAAACTTCAAAAAAAAAAAATCCAGCTCATATGTCCTCGGTTAACCTTAACTTCTAAGAAAATTCTAAAGAAAAAAAATCCAGGTGATTTGTCATCACTAAACATTAACATTTTAACACCTCACTAAAGAATAAAATTGACACTTGGTGGGTAAGACACACACTTTTAAGCCGACCGGTTTCTTATTACATCTCCATTGTAATTGAGAAATCAAGGTGAGTCACTGCTGCTCTTTCAAAAATTCACGGAAGACAAACACATGCCACAAAAAAATAAAAGGACAACCAGTTGAACAACAACCGTAAGAGCAGCCGCCGCCGGAACGTGGGGGGTACAGAGTGTGAAAAGCTCCCCTCGCTCTCAGAATTCTGAAATGGAAACGTGTAGGTAAGATGTGAAAAACAGAATCACTTTCAACTTTACTGTGAAAAGCCCAGCCAGTCATTTGAATCAAACTTGTTGTCTTCCTGCGACAGCCCTGGTAGTTTCCTCGCCATTCATGTGGTTGAAACAGGAAACTAAACAGTGGCTAACACTCTGCCACATATCATTGCTCAAGAGCGACTTCATTAGGACGTCTCATCTTGTCGCCTCAATATGATATTAAATGTCACCTTTTGCCATGTTTTTTTTTTATGTAACGTTATACATTTAGATAAAAAAGTTAAGTACATTCTGATATGAAACAGTGTTTTTTACCTTTTTTTTATTCCAAGAAGTTTTTATTGGAAAACTTACACACTTAAACCTAGTGCCAGCAAGATACACTGAGTCAACACTGTATGTTTCACTTCCAATTCATCGCCCACTGCCTGTTTTTACATTAGAGGCCTGAATGTCACGTTGTCACTGTGGGGGGGAATCAATACATGTATAATCACCTTCTTCACTCCTCTCTGGTAACTTTCTACAAGTGAATATTTTAATGGTTGTTCTTCTTTCTCATGGGACTTTTTCTTCCTTCTATGTCTGAGAGAAAGTCTTCTTTATCTCTTAATGTTTTGGATTGAGGATTGTTTGGTACAGGTGCAGGTTACTCTATGATGGGAGACAGACTTTACCCCTCATCCCAGACTCAGAGAGGGGTATACAATACACTATGATTTTGCTTTAAGAATAAAGCATACGTGTTAAGTGACTTGACACGTATGAGTGTGCTGGTGGCTTTAACTTAAAGTTAGTTTTTTCCCTTTAATGCATTTTTTATTTGTATTACTCACTTGGAAGGACTAAGGCCCTTGCTTTAGAATAGAATTTCCACAACAATCACTAATTTTTTGGAAGTTTTTGGGAAATTCCGATACATCGTTTAAGTTAAGAAAAAGAAGAATAACCTAATAACGCTGACCTTTGTAAAATTATACAAAACAATTCTAAAGAATGTAAACTGCTTTCAGTGAACTTCTAATTAGAGCTGTGGACCTCTCAGTCGAGATGAAAAGTGGATGTGGTAGTTAAGGCAGTTTTGAGCATCACAGCAGGAAAGTTCCAATATTCAGACTTTGGCCACAAATTTTGTTTTGAGCTTTTTCTCTCCAAACATGCATAAGCAGATGAAATAGTTAACTACTGGGGTTAAATAGTTGATCCATCCAGCGGTAAAAAAGTAAATCCAGTAAGACTTTCAATACTTGAAAAATAATGTCTGTTCGCCATGAAACATACACACAAAAAACAAAACAAAAAATAGACACAAATAAATGTCAGAATAAGAATTCCAACACAAACTGCACGCACAATTGAGTCATTCATTTGTTTTGGGCTTGTTTCCTTTAAATAATACTTAGACAGGACACAAGTTCACGGCACACTTTAAAATGCTACGTACAAATGACTTAATTTTTTTGTTACTCATCTGATTAGGTATCATAATTCATATATCAGGAATTGGCCATTAGAACATGTATCTCTACATTCGATAGTCATTAAGCCCATAACAGTTTGGCTAAAATATAATATTTCCTCAACAACTCATTGGTGCTTATAGATCTACTCCCCTCAACTTTCTTTCAGCTTGCATTTGTTCACAGCTTTTACCTCACATGTCTGCTTTGTGAGCGGAATTCAAAAATGATTATGAGAAACAGGTACTGCGTTGCAGCTGTTTGGTGGAACCGCCCCAGAAGGGGCAACTGGGGGGGAGGTGGAGGGGGTGGGCTGCCTGCGGCTCCCACCTTCTTCCTCCCCCTCCCTCCTCGCCTAGTTCTCCCAGAGGAGCGGCCGTGGCGATGGTGATTATGTCACCACTTAGTGAACTAACTGACACTGATGGGTTTGAAATGCACTCGGCGTCCCAGCGGGCCCCTGCCCTCCTCGCCCCCCCCACCCCACCCCCCGCCCTTCCGCGGGTCTGTCAGGCCCCTCTGTGCTAGGTGTTGGGTTACCCCAGAGTGACGGCAAGGCCAAGTTCAACAGCGCAGCCAGCCAGCCAGCGGCTCTCTGAGGAGACTGTTTTTGCCCGTTTGGAGGATGGATGGGTGGGTGGGTGGGGCGGCAGCAATATGGGGGGCTTCTTCTGACTCACTTCTGGTCCCCTTCTGGTGTACCGTTGCCCCCCTGCGATGACCTCTTCTCCTATTCCTCCTTTTTACCAGCCCATCTTGCTAAAGTCGACCCCAGAGATGTGCTATGAGTTGGTTTTTTTCCTTTCAAATACCACAAAATATATCCCTGGCACATATGTGAACGGCAACTAAATTGTGGGTAAAATAAGTCAATTTAATCTCCACTAATAGTGATGAAAAGCTTTGCTATTAGCTAGCTGGCTGGAATGTTGTTTAACCCCCATCCAAGCAACACCATACAAAGATGCTCAAAAAAATCTCTTGAGATTAATCTTTTTCCATCAGTTGTAAAACAAGCTAATGTTTCTTCTTCTGTCCTTTTATTAGTAGATTAACAATACTATTTGTGCATGTTGAATGCCAGTAAAAGACTTCGAGAGAACCAAAAGAAACCTGAGAGTGGACCTAAATCTTTGCCATTTTGCGCCATTACAATATAAAGACACTGATACCCACTCGGAAGGTACTACGCAGACTGGGAAAAAAGTTGTAAAACAATTAGGAACAAAAAAAAGAAGTGTTTACAACACAAGATCAAAAACAGGGAAATAAAGAATAAAGCAGATAAATGTTCAGTGTATAGAGTAAATTAACCTACGAATGAAACGGTCAATTTTTGGCTTGAAAACACATAAAAGCTCCCATTTGATTTGAAACCCCCTTTAGATTTTTGTTTCTAATACCAAAACGCATGTTCTTTTACACAAATGGGTCAAATTTGCCTGCTATGTTTTCACAGGCTGATAAATACTTAAGGATTTTAATTTTTCAGATGTTTTTTGCAACAGTAATAAAAACCTTGTGATCAATTAATCCATAAAGACCATGACGCAACCGCTACATGAAATGTTTTCGTATCGCATCTGCATTTTTAGTCTGGTGTTTAATGACTTTAAAAGGATCAATATGACAGTACAAAGTCGGTCACAAACAGAAGTCGAGGATTCAGCCATGTTTTTGTCTCACTATGAGAAACAAAATGTTCGAGTTGATGCTGAGAGCGCACATTCATCAAGGGAAATGCGCTTTGTGGTTTACAAGTTGCTGGCGAGATTGTACATCCAGTTAACAGAAATTGCCAGCCAGCCAGAATATTTCGAGCCAACAGATTCTGAGAGAAGATTCAGCTCAGTTTCCTGAAAAGTGTTGAGCGCCACATCGCAGAAATGATAAAAAACGGTTTTGGTGCCGCGGGGCAAAAGGAACATTTTGCAATAACGGAAAAGTAAGCGGGCATGATTAAAACTAAGACAAGTATAAACTAAAAATGAATGATTTTAGATTTAAAAAAACCCACTTGTGATGCCAAGAAACATAACCACATTGTCACAACTAATCCAAACAATAGCAAGCTATGCTATATATGTATCCACTTTATGATTACACATTTGCAGATAGAGTAGATTAACACGCTCAAAACTGCAAAATAAAAAGGTCCTTTTTCTAAACCGTGTTAAAATCTGAATTCTAAACACATCATCTGTTTTGTTAAGGGTCTGATCATGAGCAATAATCCAGCTATTACTGAACCATACTCAACCTCAAGTAGATAACTGCCACAATGTCTTCATACAGACTAGATATTCAAATCAAACAGCATTGCATTGCAGCTATAATGCACTTCGCTAACGGGAATCATTTAAAATTGGATTCTCAAACTATAGCATAGAAAATGACAAACAAGCTATCTTGCAATTGACCCTGAGATTAAAACATGACATTGGCCAGTGTTGGTTTATCTTGAAAAATGAGGAACCCTTTTCCAGTGCCCATGTTAACCTAATGTTTTCTTGGTTTCAGTTATTGACTCGTTTCTGATGCATTCAGTACTAATAGAAACGAGAGCTGTTGAAGCCTCTGAGAAGCACCGGGGCGACAAAAGGGTGGCCAAATGGCCTCGTCTCATATTATTGTCAATTTCCATTAACCATTAGAAGATTGTGACGTCCCAATTATGAAGTCAGTCTTCGCCCTCCTGTCCTACACCCCCCCCAGAACTCCCCCTCTCGCCTCATCGTATGTTACTATGGAGAGACATATGTGTTTAGTCTATTAAAAGAGACAGCCGGCATGCTTTGGGGAGGTGACCCTGGGGCTGGATGACAGCTTCAGTTACACTAACACATGAGCTCTCTCACAATCTCCCCCAACCTCCGAAAAACACACACTCAAACCCCTAAGAAACGCCGACCGCGCTCTCGTCCCTTCACCTCCTCGGCCTTGTACCTTGAACTACTGACCTCCCATTTTGCCTGACCTGGCAATGGAGCGCCATCATGTGTGTTATTTTTCAGCTGGTTAAAGGGCTGCAAAAGAAGGGAGCTAAATTGAAAATTAAACCACTGAAGAGGCAGCTATGCTGATGGTCACGTCGATAGGTGTCAATGGCTCCTGCCTCTTTGCTCTTTGCTTTCGCAAACGTCAGCTCTTACTGTGTTGCTGATCTAATTACATTTAGGAAATGATATAATAACTGTATCCACCTGTGGCAGTTCACATCGTACTAATCTCTTCATTTGGATGTCTGAGCCCAGGTCTGCAGATAGCGGCATGCACACCGAACCTGACCTCTGCTGCTCCTATGTCAGTGGAAGTCTTTCCGAACACTTAGAAAATGCCATATAAACAGTTAAAAACAGCTGGGATGGGTAATATATGCATGTTTCCTAAAGGGAAGTCCCAAATATCTTTGTTTGAACCCGGTTCACAAAGGGATAACAGCATTTGTAACACCCAAAGTGCTACTAGTTCTACTTCGCATCTTTACATTACATCCATCTTATGCTAGGACTAACAAGAATAAGCTAGAATTAGCCCTGCTAGAGTAAGTTTGTGACTATTCTTGAAATTCACAAGAGACACTGTATTGTGGAACTGGACTGGAGGATTGTAATGCCATCCAGGGACTTTTTTTGTGTGTAATTCATAAAGAGATAAGGTTGACATGTGTTTAGCCTGGTGATTTAGCATCAAGATCCTTGCAAGGTAATGCTAGTTCACCAACGTGACACGTGACAGTTTAGGTCATTAAAAAAATCAGCTTTGTGTAGAAATTCAACGAATTAATAGCTCAAACAAGCAAGGTCAATTTAGTAACCAACCACTGTATTATTGCTTATATTGGTGGCTCTATAAGATACAGAAAACGTCAAGTAGCTAACTTACATTGATGAACTGAACAAAGACATTTTATTAGACTCAATAAAAAAAATGTTTGATTGATTTCATGTTTTTATTAATGAATTGTTACTTTGTTAACATTTGTAAGAGCATGTGCTGGCTTTATTACTGATACATTTTGCAAATTAAAAACTGTCAGAATTTAAGTGAAATGCTAATATTTGTTGGAATATCTTTTTTTCCAAATTTGTTTCTTTGGCCTAATCGTCTAAAACTGAAATGTTAACAGCAATCAAGATTCAGTGTTATTTGTTAAATCATGCTAATTATTGCTAAATCATGCTTTTATAAATGCACATACAACATCTATAAAAGCAAACAAATATTGGATTTTTTGTGTACAACGTACCAGAAGCCAAAATTATGTTAATTATTTATTTATTTGTATTTGGTGTTCAGTGTTCATTCAAAATGTTTGTTTTTTTCAGTACGCTTTATTCAATAGCACATTACAATGACAAAGTATAGGGGGTGGGGGTGGGTATGTAATTTTGATAAATTCGATAAATGCGTTAGGGTAGGTTTGTGTGGTTTGATAACAGAGTTGAGCACCAGTGACCACATTAGGTGCAAAGCAAGATTCAGATAGCTTGCCCGAGCACACATTCACATACGTACTGTGAAAGCAATATCCCCTGATGACACATAAAGTCAATACTAATTAAAAAGTTTTTTTTTTTCTTTTAAAAAGTCCTTCCCCAGTGAGCCATCATCTACATATGTAATACTGCTTCTCACGTCCGGCATAAATATTAGTCTTCGTCTTGACAACACATTACCCACTTTAAGCTGGAGGTTAAACCCCTGTGAGTCTGTGCCAGAAATGACACATAGCATGATGAAAAGAGGCAGAATGGGAGGAAAAAAAAAGAGGAATGACAACAATGTGAACGAGAGAAAGAAGGGTCATGATGGATCCACTTTGCGGAGACGTCATGGATTTCTAGGGTCTTCAAGCGCAAGGGGATCTGAGGGCTTAGCGTTTCCTTAAGGCTGAGGCCTAGGTTTTGACTGTGAGAGAGGAGACCAATTAGGCCATTAATGTGAGTGCTGACGGGCGGATTACTCCCTCAGCTCTGCTGCCCTTTAGAAAAAGAAAAAAGGAAAAAAACTAAAAACCCTAAAAGACAGGCATTAATAACAATAAGACCGGTAATAACCAGGGTCTTAAAGGGACAGCTGTACCCTGACATAGAGTTTGTCCGAGTTTTTGCATCTCAAACTTAGCGTACAGTGTAATTTCTCAGTGGTTTTGACGTCAGGGCCTAATGTCCTTCACAGCTGGCTTCGTACGTTTGAAGCTGCCAAGGAGGCTTTTTTTGTGCACTTCCTGGGCCCTTTGTTTGAACTCTGGACTTTGGACTCTCGGACTATTGTTCGATCACGAAGGAAGCATTGTGTTTTTCAATCAGCGAGCGGTACCTTGAAGTTTCAAGGTGAACGGAATCCACAGATGACCCAATCACACACCTAAAGCCAATGCTCCCATGCACACCCAGACACGGATACAATGCGAATTCACACGTGCAGACACCATGTCCTCGCTATGCGAACTTTACTACATCCTTTTCTGTTTTCCAGTACTTTCAGGTTTACAGTTACAGGCCAAGGGTCAGAGGTGAGGAGTTAGGGCAGCACGCTTATAATCAGCACGCAGGTGCTCCATTGAGCTACGCTCAGCTGCAGGACAGGAGCGTCCACCCTTAAGAACACAGATCGACAAACGCGTACACTTACAAATAAAGGCATTCACATGCTCCCGCGGTCGTGACCACTCTTCGGATCCCATGTAGTTGAAGTATTCTCTTACCGGGCTGCGAATGGGAGCGGGGAATCTGAGCAGTGCTGCCATCCCGGAGACAAAAGGAAGGGTGGGAAGATTGGCCCCCGGGGCCCAGGCTAAGGAAGCTCCAGGTTTTGGCTTGTGGACCTCAGGGTCGTAGAGGAAGCAGCCAGGTGTTCCAACAGGAGGGAGTTTGTGGAACAATCGTAGAGAGACTCGTAATGGATTGGGTAAAAGAGGTATAGTTAGCTTGCTCGAGTCCTGTCGGATAAAGCAGCGCATTGAAAGGTTTTCCCTTATTCTTCAAATGGATTGTAGGCCAACTTGACGTGTACATTCAATCTCCAGCCTACTGTCCTGAAAGTCAGCATTGTTTCCCTGTCATTCTCTCAATTAGCAGTTCAGCCACCTTTAGTATCTCACAAGTGGGCCACAAAATTTCCAACAAAAAGCTTTTCCATAAAACAAACAGGTCAAAAAGTTTGTAACGCAATTTTGAAACGCTGGAGGAAATCAAAATCTACAACTTTTCCGCAGTCTTCGGCAGGTTATAAAACCCATGTCCCCTCTCCTGACAGGTTCCTCCGCAAACTTCAAGTTGGAGTAACACGAGAGTGCGATGCACAAAGCTCAATTCATGATGTGCTGTTGGCTGGAGAGGACGGACGGAGGCAGCCACAACACCTGCACAACTTATGCGGCCTTGCACTGTACCGCTACCTTACACAAAGACAAACACACACACACACACACACACACACACACACACACACACACACACACAGAGCCTTGATATGCAGTAGAAGACGAGGAGTTTCAAGGCCGAAAAAGAGAGAAACACAAGCTTACAGCTGTTTTTGACCTAACTTAATGCCTCAAAAGAGTGGCGTCCACTATAAACACTTTGGTTCAGTGCAGTTTAAGCACTTTATTAACTTTATTAAAAATACTGTATTTTTTTTAAAGAATTTACATAAAAACTGTTGACTACCACAGTCTCTCCCTTTTGTTTCCAGGTGTTACACTTTTTATTGAGGTCTACTGGACTGCAAGTGTTGTTGACACAGTAACCCTGGTTATCTCCATTAATGAGCTGAGTCATCAAAACAAGTTCTAATTTAAATAAGTCGTATATTTCAGAATCGGTGAGTGCAAAATGACTGATAAGAGTGTGGATAAAATGCACGTTTGGTCATTTTGCTGGAGTTTTGTTTCAGTATTGCTGCACTCAATTTTTGTCTTACTTTTTTCAACACACAATTCAAATCAGGTAAATAAACTAAAGAAATTCTGAACATCGTCCCAAGCTGTGTAACAAACAAAATACAGGTAAGAATCTTATTTGCTTTAAATATTTCCACAGATATGTAATTTACTATATGTTGTGATACAACACAAACCACACCAAAAGGGCACAATTCTATTTTCCTTTTTTATTCTTTCTTACGTCAATGAGTTTGACAAATAAAGCTTGTTTTTTATATCAATCTTCAAATTTGTGTCATTTTTCATCTGTATTTTTTGTAAAACTGAAATGTACTTGTCTACATTTTCTTTTCTTTTCAAGTTATTGGAGAAAACAATGATTCCAGGAGGTTTTTTGCAATAGATGACTTATACTTCCTTATACTTCCTTTCCAGGGTGGAATCCCTGATTACTGTTGCAGATTGGCACACTTATAAAAAGTTTAAATAAAGTTTTTACTGGTGTTCTGCAGTGTCCCGCAGTGGATCCCAATCCCCTTCAGCCAACACCTGGCTCTGCTAGCGTGTCATATCATGACTAATCGTATCAAGTTAATCACTTCCAGATCAGATCAGAACATCTACGCTGACCTCCGTATGGCCCTTCGACCTGAACAGGGAACCCTCACATGGGATCAAGACCATAAACTTATCTTCCCCAAAACCAGACTCCACCCTCACTGTGTCTTGTAGAAACACGGATATACTCTGCCGTTTGTTTTTGGTTCTAAAACACACTAATTATAGAAAACAAGACGTTTTCCTCCGACTGTGACTTGCCATCTGGTCTCAGACCTGAACTTTTTTTTTCCAAATGTGAGCTTGGATTTTTAAATCTTTTCAATCTATTTGCTATCTGAAAGCTTCGGAGATGTGTTGTCTAATTTAGTCTTTTCCATGTCACTTTGCAGCATTCCTGAATTGTATCCGCACTTTCAGCCGCTGCTTGGAACCTACAGCTCACATTTGTCAGTGTATTTCCTTCTTTTTGTCTGATCTTTGCAGCTTTGTCTTGTGTTTCTTTTCAACATACTTTCCCACCAGATCCAGCTTAGATGATTGCACAGACACATGCTTCAAAACAAACATGCAACCAAACGTTAGTGTTACATCAAATTTTTACATTTGATTTTTTCCTTTTTAATTTTCGTGACAATTAATGTATGTTGAAAAGGATTACACTATTTATTAGCAAAATTTAGCCAGTTTAAAAAAAATCTTATAAGTCTTTTCCACCAAACATTTAATAATATTTCACCTACAGAGCCTTTGACCACATTATTGTTTATAATAAAGTACAGACAATGAAGTGTTTGGGCAATCATAGTGATATTTGGCTTCAGGCAACTTTTACCGTGTTTTTCAGACTTTCTCTGGCTTGCAATAGATGGGGATCTCTCAAGGTTAAGCGACGTGAACTTGAAAGCTTAATAAATATTCTGTCTCTTCAGTCCTTGTTCAAACAATCAGAAGTCACAGGCGCCTCTAACACGCTGACTAGCACACGCGAGTGCACGGCTAAACTTTCCAGGCTTTGCCGTTTCAACAATTAGTAATGTTTTTGAAAAGCACTCGGCAAAATGACTCCAGGTTAAGCTTTCACCAAAACACTATTGCTTAGATCTCTAAAAAGAACCTACTCTGGAGCTCAGGTGGAATGTTTTACAGTGCAGAAATCTGTTCATATCCTGAATCCTCACAATAAAATTCTGCTTTAAAAGTTCACAAATGTTTTACGGTGCAGAAATCTGTGCATATCCTGCATCCTCACAATAAAATTCTGCATTAAAAGTTTAAAAATTGAAGTTTTAAAGGCTGTACAATTTTAGAAACGATCCCGTCGACTAATAGGGTCAAAGTAAAGGCTCAAATCATAAATTATGTTTGAAGGGGGGTTATGTAAATAGCACTTTTGAAAGTGTTTAACAACAAGTGGATTCCTAATAATTTGCAGTAAGCAATACAAGGGCTGTGGGAAAAGAAAGAGATTATTTTGTAAAGATGCTTATTCTTAATCAACATAACCCCAACAACCTCTGGATATGAACCTTATCAACAGTATTTAGATATACCTCAAAAAGGGGCATATAATTGAATAATCAAATTAGAAGCTCTTTTCAAGTAAACCGAAAACTGAAATTCAACAAATTGTTTGCAAAAAAAAATTTTGGGAAAGGTTTTGATGCCTTTTGGAAGTCAGGGTCTGTTACACACGCTTAACATTTCACTGTAAATCTCGACGAGGGGTGTTCCAGCTTTTACGCGACGCTGTTCTCATTCGATAACAAATCCTCCGGCGTTAATCACAATGCAAAAAAATGGAATAAAGTGGCGTTTGTGTTTCTGATTAAAAGCTAAGATTTGATCTCCATTTAAACGAACGCTAAAACCGACACAATGCGGTCAGCTGATCTTGGCCGACCGTACCTAAGAGGTCCGCGGACAGACCCGGCCAAGACAAACACAACACAGGCCACTTTCATTTAAGACCCAAAAAGCACTGCGGCCCTGCCTCCCTTTATTCCACTTTCTCTATTCCCAGCCCCCCCCTCCCCACACCACCCCTTTTGCTCACTGTCCCAGTCTGTGAGGAGAGGATTGGTGGGGAGAGGGTCAGGCGGAGGTTACTCAAATACAGTGAGCTTAGCCTCTCCATACTGTCCATTAACTATCAAAACACATGTGAGAGCGCTGGCCAGGATGAGAGCGCCCTGTTCTGGCTGCCATTGTTTTTCTACCTGTGTTAACTTTTACGTCCCAGTATAAATAAGCTTAAAACAAAGTCGAGTAAGCAGTAGGTGCTTTTTCAATAACTCCCTCAAACTCTGACGGATCTATACGCTTCGTGTTGTCGACATGATTTGGTAGCTTTACAGGGGCAGTTTTCCATTGAGCGTCCTTTAGTAGAAACAGTTACTTATTATCAGCATTACGTGTTGTGTTTTTAAAACATCAGGGCAATCATTTTAAATAATGTCTATATATATATATATATATATATATATATATATATATAGCTGTTTAAATCGTTTCTGATTAAAATCATTTCATTTAAATTGCTCCAGCTCAGCTCATTTTTTCTCAAGAGCCATTTGCTTTTTTGGGGGTTTTTTTGCCTGACAGCTCCTTCCCATTTTATAATGTACTGGGCTTGCCCATGTAAAGGAATCCAGGATGAATTCCTTGCATCCATTTTAGGGTCAAGATCATTTTCAAGTAAACTGCAATGACGAAAAAAAACAGGAATGTGTGGCATATGGATGAATAACACCCAAAGTTTGGTTAAAATGTAATTAAAAAAAATTGTGCTAACCAGGGTCAACCATTTAAAAAAAAAAAAGAGGGTGGTGTGGTGGTGGTGGTGTGTGTGTTTGTGTGTGTGTGAGGGGGGGGGGGGGGGGGGTGAGCAAGCAAGTAATTATTTTACATCTATCTCCCTAATGTTCATCAAAATCCAACATTTTCTCAACGGGATCTTTTCAAAGACTCAGATAATGATTTTTTTGTGTGTATGTCTGTAGTAAAAGTAAAATTATTGGATTTACAAAAACGCTTAAGTGTAGAGCTTCCACACATCGGAACAATAACTACTGACGCAATCTGACTGGAATAAACCCCCATATCTACCTATTTTCTCAGTGATATAAACAGGGCTCATGCTGTTGGTCGCTCGTTCATGCATCTTTTCCCGACAGCGTATCGTAAGCGTAATTCCACAGTTTCCCTGATCAAATAATTCATTCAACCCTTTCACGATCAAAGCAACTTAGGCCAAACAGTTAGACAATACAGGGTCACTTCCCTAAATGAAACGTAACAGGGTCAGGATGCGAATGGTATGAAGACAACGTGGGCTGGGTGAAGAGATGGAACAAGCATATTAACTCATGAGATATATGTGATTATCCATTCCCTTCTGACCTTCGACCCCAACTACCATAACATGTTGCAAATGGCCACCATTTGTCTCCATGAATGAACTAATGGAGGTTTGCGGGGAGCGGACACTGGCGGGGTTTTATCGGTAATATTCAATTTCTCCTTTGAGTGCTTTAGGGGTTTCAACACCGCGCTCTTTAAACACATAACGAATGGCACAAAATGTCAGATCTCGCCCCGTATGTCTTTATCCGAGCCCTCTAAAGTTCCCCTTTTTTCTCTGCGCGCAGACAGACATGCCGTGCTCCCTCCGCTGTCCCCACTTCCGATCTCTCTAATGTTTTTCAGTCATAATAAATCTGGCCCTGACTTTCTAAAGCAAACAATGCTGTGGGGACCGAGTCCTCCAATAACACTTTGTCAGTTCCAATCAGGCCTGAAATATGACTCAACTGTCTGTGCCTCCCCATGCTTAAAGTACTCCCCTCCACCCACCATTTCCTCTCTCTAGCTTTTTTTCCCCTCCCTGTGCTTTTCTTTATTTAGGCCGAGTAGTCTCTTACAGCCCTTTGCCTGAGCCACTCAGTCTCTTTCCCAATGTGATTACCAACTCCAGGCTGAATTGGTATTGTTTTGATAAACGTATGCTCGTAAAGAAAACAGGGAAAATGTCGGAGCGCCGAGTTCTGAAAGCATGGGAAATATTATTCCGCCACAAAAGCAATTTAGAAAGACTGCCCACAAGTTGTTGGATCCAGGCTTCAGATTCACGTTTGAAGGTGTTATTTGGGACTGATGCCCCCCCCCCTTCCCCTACTTCCCCCCAAAAAAAACAGCTTCCGCAAAGTTGGAAGAAAGCTCTAAAACAAACAGATTCCATTTGCATGTAGCCTGCATCCATGTAAAATGCATCCATGACAAAAGTCCAACAGCTGAAAACACATCCCGTAGCGATTTCATTTCTTTTTTCAGGTAAAAAAGAAAAGCGTAGAAGTGTTAGAAAAGTGTTCTCACATCTCTCCGAGACTTTTTTGTAATCTTTACTCCTCAGAGTTGCCACAATGTCAGCACAAAACTACTGTGAAATGCAGGGACTGGTTGGAAAAAACTGAGAGGATGACATTTCAAAGCCCGTGCTTTTGTCAATGGTTGGGAATAAATCGGGAGTCATATTGTAAATGAATTAATGAATGAATGAATGAATGGATTTACATTAAAAAAGTGATTGGTAAACAGTATTGATCTGTATAAGTTCAACATATTCACCTATAAATTTGAACATTAAGAGAGAAATGTAGTCCATTTTCCTTTATTTTTAATATGATGGTGAAACATGCGCAAAAAAAAATGGAAATAAAGCACAAGCAAAAAAAAGTTGGAGGAAACTTTAAAGTCAGGATTTGGTTTGGAATTCTTTACTCTTTATCACAAACTTTAGAAATTGTGCTTGAGAGACATTCCAAAATCTCATCTTAGGTAATCAATTAAATATTGTCTACCTCTGTTCTGTTCTCTGTCAAGATGATCCCTCACTCCTTCAGTAATGCAAAGGTCTGGACTCTGGGGAGGGTTAATCTTTTCTTTAGACCTGTTGCAGCTCATTTTTGTTTCATTCTTTTGTCATTTGCCCTATCACAGCCATTCTTCCACTGGGGCAAATTTTGATGGGGCCTTCAATAATCTAAGCCTGCTACTCATTATTTTGTTTCAAAATATCCAGTTTAATTTTCTTTATTCTAGGATACACTGTAAAAGATGCTAAGATTTGCCAAGTTTTCAGCTAGTGGCCCTTTAGGAGTCACCTTATAGGTATTTTCTTTGAGGCAAACCATTATTTTTGGGCATTTGCTGGAGATACAGTCATCCAGTCTCCTTGATGTCGTCCACCTTTGTAGCTACGGCCGAATGGGTCGATCCTGTATTTTTGTTTGTTAAACTTTTTATGCGTTGGCCCCATGGCCTATGCTAATCAGCTCCATTCCAACCCCTCAAACCCCACACGGAGACTCAGGGAAGCCATCAGTAGTGACTGAGCATGTTCCCTTCACACATGATTAATTCTGTTGAGAATCGGGGGGTTTGGGGGGGGGCACCCCAAAGAGAGAACTGCCCCAACTTCAAAGTCTCGGCAAGAAAAAGAGCGAGTCGCCCTGTGTAAAACTCCCCTCACACACACATATTGAAAACCTAATATAACACAGGCTTGACTTCCTTTGTAAATACACACACTCATTCGTATAAACAGAACCTAGATTACTTCAAGGAAAGTTGACCTGACATTATCGGTGAATGATTGACTGGGGCTGATCAATATTTTTTAGATCAGTATTTAAAATTGTACACCAAAATAAACACAAGGAAACTTCAAATGAATTCCATGAATATCTTTTTTTTCCATTTTACCTCTACCTGAATAGGTCATTTTGTCACTTGAATGACAATGGATGATGCCTTTTCGCATTCATGAAAATTTGTAAGTTTCTCTTCTAGTTAACTGTTGGACCATGCATGTATCAAATAACAGAAGAATATAATTAGTTAGAATGCAGTTGCAGTGCAGTTAAAACTAAATTTGCAGTACAAGATTAACTTGATTTCCTTTTTTGTTCACACTTTATAGGCTGTGTGTGTGTGTCTGTCATTAGTTTAACACCGACAATCATCTATAATGTTAAAATGTTATCTATATCCGTCTGTAATGTATTCATTAGCCCACCCACTCAGTGTCACCCACAAGCCGTTCATGATCCATTATCATATTTTCGATTAATCTAGTCCAGTGTTTACAACCTGTTCCCCTATAGCGGTCATTGTAAGACAAACCTATGATAACTCATGGTTCAGTATTGGCAAATATAAAGAATTACACCTTTTCAGAAACATTACAACATTTTTACTCCACTGTGTAACAACAGAGACGTCTCTTCTTTGTCTCTTAACGTGGAAATACAGAAAGGGGCATGAAAGGGGCAGTCAACTCGCATTTCCTAGAAAGCTTCAACTCGTGTGTGTCTGTTCAGCGTGGTTGTGGAATTTTGCCCCGAGGCACAGCAACTGATGGACCTCACGTAAAATCCCTATTTGCGGAGACACAAAGGGAGAAAAGGGAGAGAAGAAAAGACAAGTGGTACACCTCTACCTGACAAATGGCAGCAACATAATGGGACCTTCATGGCACTGTTTGAGCAAATAAACAATGGGTTTGTGTAAGTTGTATGGTCTGTGAGCCTGTGTCGCCTTCCTACTGTTACAAGCCCCTATCCAAACACAACTTGAATAGTTTTGAAAAGTTTCCGTTCGGCCTGTGCGATTATTATTGGATGGACAGCCACAAAGATCGTTTGAGCGATCTAACCCACCCAAAAAAAGACCTCTTATCAAACTCATGAGTAGGAATAAACTGTTTTTTTTTTGCATTTGTCTATCCCTGCGCTTAAATGCTCAGAATGTTTTATAAAAATAAAAACGCGGACACAACAAAAGACCCAGCACAGCACTTTCCTCACCTCCTCCACCTCTCTGGTGACTTTCAAGCTAAACATTCAGATGCAGCCAATAGGGTTTGAGCACCACACTTCCTGGATTACGACACCCCACCCAGTTCTGGCAGAGAGCATGGTGCTTACATAACCTTTGACCCCCGCTAATGCATTAATTGAGGGGGAAGTATGCGTGGGTCCATTTATAGTGATGGAGAGTATTGGTAATTGCCCAGTGACCCAATTGTTCTTTTTCATCATTGTCACCAAGACCCTGACCTTCTGCTTTTTAAACCGATGCCATATTGTGTTGCTCTTCAGCTGCATTGTGGCTTTTTCCTTTTCTCTGTTTTTTCTTTAAAGAGTTGGCATCAGTAGTTGTTGGACCAAAACAAGGAATCATAAAGTACAAAGTGTGATTCTTGAAACAAACATAAACTTGTATGGACTAATATGGATTTGACATTTCTCAATATTTATCCAGAATAACTTTTTAAGTACTGTTAAAAATACGAAAAGAAACAGACATGGAAAGGGTGGTTAGATTCCATTTCTTCCAAAATTCTTAAAAACCCTTTACTTTGCATCTTGTACAAGGAACAATTTAGGAGAATTTCTATACATGCATTTTTATCTGCTTAAATCTGATAATGACTCGGGCTGTGTGGTTGTTTTTTTCTGAAACGCCTCTGTGCCTTAATCACTTAATCACTTTATTTTATGGTTTCTTACAGTGTGTATTTTACATTTATCTTAACAAAAAAAGTTCATGTTTATTAGACTGTAGATATATATGAACAAAGTAATGCTACAATGTTGATGCAATGACAACAAAAAAAAAGTCGGACACATTTTTAAAATCTTTTTGGCTGAAAAAAAATTTGATTTTTGAATAAAAAGATGCCAACATTCTGCTCTGTTGCACTGAGCTGAAAACTGCTTTTTCAACTCAGAATTTTCAAACTTGAGAATAACTTTTAGTTAACTTAAGTTAATTTATAGACACATTGTGGAACCCCCCCTGCCCTCAGAATCCTGATCCTGAATCAGCCGTCTGAAGCCTGCAGACGTTAAATAGCTTGTCTCAGCACACATTTTCCATCTCATCTCCAGCCTAAATTTGACCGTGTTGGCTGTTTTAGTTGAACTGCTGCGGGCGTGCACACAGTGGCCTGTGTAGGAATGTTTGTGAGTTATGGCGAGGGCAGAAAACACGTGTCAATAGTGATTACCATTATGGAGTCCCAGAGAGCCTGTCGATCAATTAGACGTCAGCCCCCTTCCCGCTTTTAGACATAGCAATAACAAACCTTCCGAGAAGAGGGAGTTAGCCGCGGCAATTAATGACGGCTTTGTTTTCCTTTGCGCTGCGCACAATGTTGACCACCGGTAACACTAACAACACCACCGGCCGCACAAAACAACCACACTGGAGCGCAACACTGTGAAGAAACCAGGAACCAGCGATTCAAGAAAGAAAAAGAAAGATGGAGTGCTTAATAAGTCGAGTTCATACCCAGATGAGTCATCAACGCACACTCAGACCTGCATCACGTCCTAAGCAGTGACTCAATCCTATTATGAGAGTTGGCAGAGTGGTCCCGTGAGGCCTACTCTTGAGGACAGCCCCCACGGGATCCAAAGTGCATTAAGAAATTAATGTTCACCCTGGGATCCTTCCAAAACCTCTGACTTGACCTGTGTATGTGTCTGCGTGTGTGTGGACGGAAAATGAGATTTAAAATGAGTCAGGAGGTTGACTATTGAGGTCAGTAATTGATAGGATGTATTTTCGACCCGACCCCCCCCCCCTCTCCTTTTACTTGGCGCCTTCTGTTGGCCAAAGACAACTGGCCCTAAATAGCAATCTAAAGCAAACACCCATGCCGTCATGATTCTTTCTCAAGTCAAAAATCTGCTGCAAAAAAACCTTCTGGCGGAGGAACATTAAGGTTTTATGTGCCTCCGAATCCGGATGTACCGAAAGATTGCAGCTTGGAAACAATACAAACAAAAAAAAGAATGCCTGGAACAGGAAGTTGACTCTCCGATATGATCTCTGGATTCTGGTTTGTAACAGACAAAATGGTAAAACTAATAATAATAATAATAA
>CAJRST010011113.1:6384177-6399004 GCA_907169785.1 Menidia menidia | reverse complement strand
CCACCGCCCTCGCCACGGCTCTTTGTTCCTCCTCGCGCTCGGGAGAAGAATGGCGCGAGCGGGTGGGAGAGAGAAGAGGAAAATAGATGTGGTCGCCGTGACCTCTGACCTTTTCACGGGGAGTAAACAATAAGCAATAACCTGGGAGACGTGACTCCGCCGGCGCCTCAGCCACTGACTGACAGCACACTTTATTTCCTGTCCAACGGGGGGGCCTATTTTCCTCTTCATCATTTTATTATTGGCGTTTTTTTTTTCTCTCTTATGCTTCGTCTTTTATTCGCTTTCTCGTCCCCTGGGATCTACCGTCTCAATTTTTTTTTTTTTACGAGTATTGGTCAGTAGAACCTGAAAAAAAAAGGCAAGGCCTGAGATATTTCTTTCTGGCTTTCCGGGGGAATGGATGTAACTTTCAGACGGTGACAGGCCGTGCCACAGTGCAATCGTTCGTTTGCAACAAAAAAAAAAAAGGAAGCCCTAGTTCACATTAACATCCTCTGTCAATACATAATCTCCTACGGCCATCAGCAGTCCTCCATCACTTTGAAGTCACAAAGGCCGGCGCACAATGAAAACTCTTTAAGAGGCGCCCATAAATGTGTTTTCCCCCCTTAGCATCCATTCTAGCGCCACTTAACCATTCACTAACAAGTCACACACACACACACCCCCGCCACTTTCCCCCTTAGTTTCCCCCTTTCTCCACCCTGACTTCCCTAATTGAAGTTAAGCGGGTGAGAAATGGCCACCATGTCGCCCCCATATGGTTATAAATGTCAACATACTCTTCCACTTAGATTGACACTTCCCTGGGGAAGTGTGTGCCTATGAGAGCGTTTGTTATGGTAATGGCTTTCCCTCCCTCTCGCATCTTTTGTGCAAATCAGTCCGGGCCGCACGGGGGCCAAAAAGGGACAGTAGCTCACTGGTGACAATTTCTACTATCGTCATCATCATTACGGCAACTTTGCTGAATGTTATTTTAAGACAGCTGTGTTTGCTTGTGGTCCCCCCCACCCCCTCCCTCCCAAACTGCAACATGAATGAAGGGATTAGCGTTAGCATTCAGTTTGTTCACCCAGCGTTCCAGCCTCCTCCCGACAAATTTTGCCTTCTCTCTTTTTGTGAGGATTTCAGCCCAGCCCCACAACCCGAATTTCACTTTCTTCCAAATGTCAAATTTCCGGTACCGTTTTTTCGGCTAAATGTGTGCCAAATCCAACCTAATTTAGAAAGAAAAGAAAAGAAATTGATAGTGTAACTTCTATGATGCAAATTTAATTTTTTAATCATAGATTTAATCATGATGTTCATTCAAGAACACACAGGCACGTACACTGTATTATTACTCATGTACATCCGTTATTTAAACAAACATAACACCCTAAATTCGAATTTCACACATAAACCATACCCACAGAAAAAACTTAAAACTTTAGTTGGGTTTCGCCACGTTCCTGTTGGTTTCATGTGCAATAATGTGTTTTTTTTGCAGTCTATATAAATAATCAGTAAGCAGTGGTTAACAAAGCACTCAGTTCCATTACTTGAGTAAAAGCACAGATGCTAAAAGTCAACTCAACTCAAGTAATACTTTGAGTATTCAAAGTGCTTTAATATTTTTAGTGTTGGAAGAAAATAAAATGAATAAAAGTCAATTTTGATTGAGTGCAGTCCAGAACAATTTGGGTAAATTTCCTGATACAAAGGACATGACAATAACTCCAAATGTATGATAATAATAGCTGTATTAATAAAGCATCAGCCTTATAAAGCACTTTGATAGACACTCAAAGATGCTTTGCAAAACTAGATGTATTATTCATTCACTCAGTCACATTTGGTGTGGAAGCATAATTTTGTACCTATAAAGGTCCCTCCAGGGCACCACAGTCACACTATCACAGTCATACATGGGCAGGTTGGATTCCGTATCTTGCCCAGGGGCACAGAAACTATGCAGCGGGGTGGGGATTTGAACCAGCGACCCCTCTGGACGCATGGCTAATACCTACACACGAGAGGTGGCATTGAATAAATACATTAGAATAAATGTATTATCAGCAGAAGTCAAAGAAAAGCTGGAACTTGAAATATTATACATACAGTTTTCACCGATATCATTTGAGACAAAACAAAAATCATAGCAGCGCAAGTCTAACCCAGGATGTATTTTGTTACTGTCCACCTCTGCCAGTAAGTGATTAAAATGGGAAAATGCAACCCAATGAAAAAAGAGCAGGGGACTAAAAACTCCTGGCAAATAGAAGAACCCCAAACGCAGGACCTGTTTGACTGGTAACTTCTGACCTATATGGTTTTTCTAAGGCTGTTGAAGGTGGGAAGAATCGAAAAAAAAAAAAAAGAAATCCCTCTTTCCACTCACTGGCTCTTTCCCCCAATGTTTAACAAAGGCATCACTTGCTTGAATTATGGAATCATCGTGAGATAAAAAGCTTGCGGCGCACAGCTCCAGACTAACTTTCTACGACTTTTAGTGCTTTCACTCAAGCCTTAGGGTAATAAAGAAATATTATGGAAGAAAACAGACAGTTTACACAAAATACCAATACTGTGGATTGTAAAACTACAATCCTTCTCCCAAAGATGAATCACTTGATAATAATCTCTGCCTAAAAATAATGCAGTTTACTTTTGTTAATTGCATACTTTGGAATTGTTAGTGAATCTAATTCTTGTTGCATCAAGAAACAGATAGAATCTGTTTGACCCCTAATGGACCTCACACTGTAATTATTTTTTGTCATACATGTATCACAATGTGACAGCCAGACCTTCAGATAAAAAATAGAGCCTAGTTCACAACAATTCACCAAGAAGGAACGCTATTTAGAGATGAGTATTTCACATGGGCTTGACATTGGTGACAGATGATTACAGAGAAGTCAGGAAGTCACCTGTTTTACCGTGGAAAAAAACACACTCGAGCGAAGAGCATTGTCTCAGGTTTCACCTTCCCGTCACCTACAACCCAGCCTTGACTCTGTTCTCCAGACGGTTTCACAACCGCTCGCGTGTTGGATCTTGTGACTGAAACATGCTTGTCGAGGCAGGGCGAGCTGACAAGTGAGAACGACTTGCACAACCCACACTTTGGTCAGGTGGTCCAATTTCATGTGTGCAACATTAACGGCCTGCTGTGTCTAAATGGCCCCCGAATTCTCCCCGCCGACGGCTTTAGATTTGAAGAAACGTGTAAGGTGAGAGGCAAAACATCTCCAAGAATTGAGAAGAATGTATCGAATTGCACCTGTTGAAGCTATTAGAAGTATCCATACAGGTTTTTTATTTTCAAGATTTTTCAGTTATGCTATTAAGACGGAATAAATACTAATAACTAATTAATGAATTGACACAATAATGTTTTAGACAGTAAGATTTACTCTTTTCAAAACAGTTTTTTTTTTATTTACCCAAAAATTGCAACCCATTGTAGCCTGCAATATGTTGGGATGTAAATTAACCATTTCTTAATATTTCTGCTCTTAAAAAGGTGACTTTTTGCGGTGTTCCTGTCCACTAAATATATTTACTTTGTTGTGTTTTTTTTTATTTCACCTCCACGGTGGACGTATATCACAGTAAGATGCAACAAGTTTTCCCTTTCAGATTGCCAGCTGATTCCGCACTTTTTCTAAGTGTCGTTAACGACGAAATTTGTAAAAGAGGGGATTTTTCAAACTTATGCCTCCTCAAACTAAAAAAAAAAAAAGCATATATGAATATATATAGATATATACATACACACACACAGACAAACAAATGATGTACTTCCCTTCTACTTCTAATACCTTAGATATACATAGATAGATTAATTTGAATTGGACATGACCACCTGTGGAAATTTCTCCCCCATCCCCCCCTGCATTATTTATGATGCTTCATTCTAAATAATCAGATGACCAGGCCTGCCTCAGGCTCAAATGAAGTGGGACAAAAGTTGCCACCAGAAACAGTTGAGGAAAATTCAAACCAGTTAAAGTCGTCAGAACTAGACCATCAATGCGAAAATAAACTGAAAATTTGTTTTTTCCAAGATGTGAAGGTGTTATTTTTCTTTAAATTTCCATTAGAACTTCTATATCTGCTGACATTTGAAAGGGCCCCTGCGTAAATTATAAGTGTTGGGTTTAAATGACGACAGAAACTTTCCAAATGACTGATTTAAATATCAATGCATGCTATGTAGATGCTCAACATCTCTGTCTTGATAGTGAATTATATTGATATAATTCAAGACCACATTACACAGAGTTACAGCATTCACTGGCAGAGCGTCCAGCATTAACTGACCAAACGTCTCAAGCCATTATAGTGCTTTATCGCATGCTGTAGAAAGCTGATCAGATGTCTAAGATCTGATGCATTTCTGCCACTCTAAGCACTCCCAACAGGCCCAGTGCTTGAAAGGAAAATGGCGAAAAAGTATATAGAGACAGGCTGGCAAAGCCTCGTCGATCTGAAACCATCCATCTCCGTTATCTGTGTACGAAGCCAAAATGAACAATCCGGCTGGCCATACTGCCTGAGGGATCACTTTGGTTGGTTGTTTTCAAGTTCAAAAACAGAATTAGAAAATGTTGAGGGGGGGGTACAAGAACCACAGCAGGCAT
The DNA here is from genome assembly GCA_907169785.1 of Menidia menidia. Classification (NCBI taxonomy): domain Eukaryota; kingdom Metazoa; phylum Chordata; class Actinopteri; order Atheriniformes; family Atherinopsidae; genus Menidia; species Menidia menidia. Next base: position 6,394,370 of record CAJRST010011113.1, on the reverse strand, counting down.
TGTCACGTATTCATGTGAGTCCAAAACCGAGCTTTTGAACATAGAAAATGACAAAAAACTCCACTCCTTTCCCATGAAAAGATCCAAATGTCTATTCTACCCCCTTTTTGTTCAACTACTCATCTTTTTTTTAAATTATTTTATCGCTAGTGCCTTAATAGTGGAACACTCCTCTCTGCCTCTCAGAGCTTTATCTACCGAAAGGCTTCTTTTCCTCTCATCCTGCTCTCCAAATCCCAGAAACCCTCCTTTTGCGTTTTCCCCCACTTCATAGCATCGGGCTTGTTTATTTCCAAAGCTCTTAATCTGTTTTAAATGGTGAATACTTTAGAACAGGGAAGAAAAAGGCCTTAACATGAACACAGCCTAGGCTTCCCGCGCCATGCTGCTATCCTTGGTGGTCCTCTAAAGCTCCCTCGGTTTCTCCGTACGATTGAGGCTGGTATGGTTTGGAGGCTCATCGCAGCCTACATGTGATTTCACGTGGACTATAGAGACACTTAGCGCCTGTGGCTCTGTCCCTCCCACACACAGTCTGCTGGGGAGAGCTGCACCTCTCACAATCCGATGTGTAGGTTTTTTCCCTGAGAAGCGCCTGTAGTGATGAGAGCGCGTCTGTGTGTGGAGTGTGCACTCGCTTGTAAAGTGCGCGTGTGCGATCTCGGTGCCAAGACCACACATCCGGTACAATTCCTGTGGAGCCGCGCACAGGAATACTCGGGGCGTCAGCCGGCGGTGGGGTAATGGTAAGTGACAGGGTGAGACGAGAGACAATGGTGATCCCTCACCGTTTTAAAAGGGATCGGTGCTGCTCCCCGCCCGCCCCGTTCCGCAACCTGGTCCAACCCCTTCCATCCCACGCTTGTCCCTGCTCCCTGGCCCTGAGCAGATAACCGCAGTGGGACAGTGAGCGGAATGGGGGAACGAATCCCCGAGGTGCGTCCCGCAATGGCGGCTAGTGTGGGCATGGCGAGGCCCCGATACCCCCTTCTGGTTTGTGGGTATCGCCGTCACACCGAGTCGCAGCCCCTCGGGCGGCCGAAGCATATAAGAAGACACTCTTTTCTTGTCCGGCCGAACGCTTTTGGTCACAGTGGATTTCAGCGCAGGCTGAGGAGCGGTGTACCGTCCCACACCATGTTGAAAGAGCAGTTCCATTTGGAGTTCCATTTGGACATGCGGCGGTGAGTGGTGGGCTGGCGATATGGACATTGGAACAAAGGGGATTGAGATGCATGTCTACCAGAACTCGGGCTCTAAGTATGCCCGATTTGATGTTCCTTTCCTCCAGGCCAAAGCGAGTACTTTCACCGTCATATCTAGACGCCGTGCAGATGCAAGTCGTCAAATATAAGTTTTCTCAGTGGAAACTAAATGCTGCCACCTGATGTAGCTGCCGAAAGAAACTGCTCAAAGCATGTCAGAACAGTACTTACAGTTCGATGGCCCCGGACTTGATCACTCTTCTCAAATGGAAGCAGACTAAATGAGAATTATTTTACAGTGAATGATGACTTCAACTTACAATTATAACAAGATCCTTTGTTGCCCATTGAATCCTATGAAGAGCCAAAGTTCAAAGCTAATATAATTCGCTAACAAGAGAGCAATGTAAAAAAAAAAAAAAAACTGAGCAACTCACACTGGGAAGACTTCCTGTTTCTATTTTGAGCTAAATAAAGTGTATTGAATTAATTTTTATTCCGATTTTTAGACCTCTAGTATGTGAAAGGTATTATACTTATGACTGAATAGTGTTAATTTATAGAACCGAGTGTGTTGTTTGCTAGGGCCCAGGAGTCGCAAAACAAGTAAGCGGGGCTCATAAATCGTAGCGCTATCAGTGGCCCGGTCTCGGCCACCCCCGTGTTCTTTTATTGAATGTTATTGTTGCTGGACGGCCCCTACGTAGATATTTCCTGGTAAGGAATCAAGATCAGAGCCGAGAGGGTTGGGGAGGGGAGATGAGGAGCGCAGAGGAGACGAGGAGGACAGGAAAGGAACAATGACGGATGGACATTGGCGGAGAGGGGAAGAAGAGGGGATAAGAGCTGGAGTGGGTGGCCACTGGCACTGCTTTAAAGCGGAGACAAAGAGCGAGTGGTGATATTGGACTTAATGTGAAAACTGGGGGTGTGAGGAGAGATGCGATGTGGATTTAGGATCATCCTACGATGGAGGATGGAGACAATCTGCCTATAGTTGGCTGCAGTTGGCCAGATGAAGGAGTTTTTTCACATTATATATCTATAAATGTCCAGTTAGGATCATCTTCAGGCCTCCTGTGACATTACCTGGAATAAGCAGTACAGAAAATGGATGGATGGATGTATACATTCGCTTTCAGACAGTGTAGGACTAAGAAAACACAGCAAGGAGGACTTATAAAGTCTGTTCTCCTTGATAAAGAACAATGTTGTCGGTAATAATACCATACTATTAGAGAGACTCATACAGTATTAAGGTTTGATGGTACCATAAGAGGCGGCACGGTGGTGTGGTGGTTAGCACTGTCGCCTCCCAGCAAGAGGGTTCTGGGTTCGAATCCCGGGGGAACCAGGACCTTTCTGGGTGGAGTTTGCATGTTCTCCCTGTGTCTGCGTGGGTTCCCTCCGGGTTCTCCGGCTTCCTCCCACAGTCCAAAAACCTGCATGTTAGGCTGATTGGAGATTGGGGAAATTGCCCTTAGGAGTGAATGTGAGTGTGCGTGGTTGTTTGTCCTTGTATGTCTTGTGTGTGGCCCTGCGATGGACTGGCGGACTGTCCAGGGTTTACCCTGCCTCTCGCCCGCTGACCACTGGGATAGGCTCCAGTTCCCCCCACGACCCCATGAGGGAATAAGCGGTATTGATAATGGATGGATGGATGGATGGATGGTACCATAAGATAAAATTTACTTTATTGATCACGAACAGTCAATTGTATAAAAAGGAAAATGATATTATATCCATTTTAGAGAACATAACATATACACACGAAAATTAAAAAAACAGGTGGAGTGATCAAAATGACACATCAGGTAATTGGGAATTGCAGTATTTGTTTAGTGATGGCTCTCTTGAAGTCCAACCACAGTATTTCAGGAAATACTGAGGTCAGACTCTGACTGGACCATTATAGCACTTTGACCTTTTTTTTTCATGATGTATTTTCTTCCAATTGTGTTTGGGGTCGCTCAGAAACAATTGTGGCCTCACAATTGGCCAAGGGACCGAGTAGCTCTGCTCAGTACTGAGACTTGTGCTAAGTTTTCTCCAAATATGATACTGGGTATTATGACCTGGGTCTCCACTCTAGACTTACCTGTTTAAGGAACACCGTTTTGGAATTTCAGATGCAGCTTTACGGGGCTAATCTGCTCTACCATGTTCCATTAAGACAGAAAAGGCTTTCTCCAGCAACTCATCTGATTGTAATATCCCAAATTTGAACATCTTACAGGCTAACTGTAGAGTCTGATATGTAATTCATGGATTTTTGTGCACAGCCTGATCTTGGTGTGATGCTTCTTGGAAGTATAAAAGGATTTCTCCCCACTTCTGTTGCACTTTAACTAAAACATTTAAAGTTAAACTGCCATATTTAATGAATATTGTAATTTCTATGATGCAAAACGAAGGTTTTGTGCATTAGGGGGCCTCTACTGCATGCTATTAACATGTGTATTGTGGTTTCAGATTTTTCTCTCTTTAGTTTTCTCTGCTTTCCACCCGTTAGTGACTATCTTTGCTTGTGAAGTTTCATCTAAACGTGCGTCTACAAGCAGGAAAGAAGGGATAAGTTGTAAGTGGGGCAACAGCTGAAATCAAATGATTCCTTATTTTGGCAAGAATTCGCCTGATCCTCTAATTCATGATTCTGTAAGTAAACCTCGCTCCACAAAGCCTCCCTGTCTTTTTCCTTGATACCTTTCCATTTGTGCAAAATGTAATGCATTTGTTAGCAAGTCCAAGTATATCTAGGCGTGGGTGTGATTTGTTGGACTTCCTTGCAGCTTCTCTCTCCCTGGCTTTAATTGCTGTGGGGATCTCGGGGTGGCAGACAGAATGGACTCCAGAGATTGTGGTTCCAGCACTGCTTCCTAAACTGGCTTTTCTCCCCATGTGTGTGCTTGTGAAGCCCTCTCGAATTCCCCCATTTGCCACCCTCTCACCCCACACTTTGCTCTGGTAATGGAATGGAAAAAACAAGCCTTTCTCTGCATAGATAGGCACTTATTTCCAAGAGTAGGCCGGGCCGACTCTGTTACTCTTTAGTGGTGGGGTGTCAAGCATGTAGTAGTTGAGAATTGCTTTTAAAGAAAAAGTTCCTGCGTCGATCTCCTCAGTAGTTTTTCACTGCCGTCAACAGCTTTGATTTTATCCCTTTCATGTCCACTTTTTTGTCTTTTCTTTCTACTCCAGTCTTTCTTCACTTGATTCCTTCCTTACATCTTTCTGTCCTCCTCACAGGTCCGTACGTGTTCGTTTAATCGGGACCGGCTTCTTTTGAATCCTTCCCTTTCCCCAAAATTTCCTTTCCCTTTAACCTATCTTTTTACAGGCTTCATGTCCTCCCATTATTCTTTTCTCATTTTGTCTGACATTTTTTATTCCCTTTCTTTTTCCTGCTGGCGTCCTTTGCTCTTCTCCTAATCTCAGCAGAGCACAGGGAGCAGATAAGACTTATTTAGTGTTTGGAGTTTCCCCCTTCTATCCTACTGGCACCAGAACATCTCCTACAAGGCCAAAATAGATGAGGACAGCAGATACATAGCGGGAAGCTTTTTGTGCATGGCGGATGTGATCGCTCCCTGATGCCAAATGCAGACATACACACTCTCACGCCCTGGCACATACAGCAAGTGACATGTTCGATGACATGTTCAAGAGAAGATGTTATTACATTATTACAGTTGTTGTCTATGAAAGATCCATGACCCAAATCCATTATTTTTAAATCTACCTGTAACATAGCTGTAGCTGTAATTTGCAATGCCAAAAAATGTTTCTTCTAAAATGTTTCTTCTTTTAAAAAGGAGTATTAGAAATTAACACATTGAGTCCAGGAATTAAATGAAGGAAAATAAGTGATTATTACTATATTATAACAGGCTATCATCAGAAATTAATGCTCACGGTGACAGGAGGACATCAAGCTTCTTGGTCAGAAATAGTCAGATAGATTTTAAAAAGAGGATTGTAGGTACATAATGAAGCAGACCCCTTGATAGAAAACAATGGGCCATCAACCAGCCACTTGCGCTTTTCACGATTACTATTTGGTTGACTATGGCTTTGGTGAAGGTCCTAAACAAGGTAAAAGCAAGGCTTTGGTGCCATCATCCCAGTGCGTTCTTACCATTAACCCATCGACATGTATGCCGGACACTATAGTATTGATTTAGAACAGCAGTAGAATGGGAGATCAACGTTCACCCATTGAGGCATAGTGGTAAATCAATGGATGGTAAGACCGTTAGCTCTGAATACATACCACCACCACAGGACAAAAGACGTGTGTGCAGTAGAATACGATCATAAAACCGCTAAAGATTCACAGCTTTGAAGTTTGGTTCAGAGTGACACTGTTGGAAAGGATGGCACCAAAAAATTTCACTAGCAAAATGAGTGCTACTCTTTTATAAACAGAGTGAAAAAATATAAATCGTTTCCTGGATTTTGTATCAAGCAAGAATCTCAATTATATCTTTCTATCAATAACTAAAGTTGCCAGCTATTATAAAGTAGGTGCTTGTTACAATAAAGCCATTACAAAGACTAAAATTGTTTTTTTTTTCTTGTTACAATAAAGCCATTACAAAGACTAAAATTTCAATTAACGTTTTGCCTTTTAATCAAACAGAAATAAAATACCAACATAATTTTTTTCCATCTCCATTATCATATATGTCATGTGGAAAGGCCACATGACATATATCATGTCAAGTTATGTGGATAGCAAAAACAAAACAGATTAGAACCTGGAAGAAAATGGCTAGGTTTCTTCATTCATTAAATTTGAATAAATCCAAAATATATAATGTATTAAAGGGTAATTATGTTAATCCTAAATACAAAAGATTGACTGCTTAAGTCTTGAGAAGAAAATCACCATGCATTTAAGCCTGAAAATACATATAACCAATGATGTTTGTAGTCTTTGCTCTTTATAAACATGTTTTTGTTCAATAGCGAATGGTGAATAGTTTAATAGCGAACTTTGTTTTAAACCTGTCTGTCAATAAAACGTCATGTGTCACTCGTTAAACATCAAGACCTTTGTTTCTTATCCTTCAAACTATCATTTTAACTTAATATAAAGCTAAGTAGATTTAGGCTATCGGCAGGAATGAAACTGTTGCTGCTCTGGTTATTGTGATTAGGACAGTGTTTAGTGATTTAGAAAGATGCTCTGGTGATAAACCACTGATTATGTACATGATCCACTGCAGCCCCCTCCCATGTTTTCTCCAATCTCAACCCAGAAGCCAACATGTTGATCTGTGTGTTTCTGATCTGACGCCGTGATTCAACAGAGACTCCGGAGCCTCGCCACCTCGGGGAGGTCTACATGGATAAGCATTTAAAAACACTAATCTGCAAATCACTTTCTCTCTCAGATAACCGTCTACTTGGGCAACGATTGGCATGGAGATTATGGATGGATCGGGATCCGATCACTGCTGGTGATAGGGTATCAGATGGTTGTTTGAAATAGATTTGGGGGAGTTCTGCTCCAAAACAAAAATTATCCAGCTTGTGGGGGGAAAAAACAGAACAAAACAAACAAACAAAAAACCCCTAATTGATAAACTCAGAAGAAACAGTCCCGTGTAAACGAATTAGAGCCTATGTTTCACCACAGTTGCATGGAAGTCCTGCAAAGTAGGGAAACAAAAGTGAAGCCTGAACGTAGCTAAATCTATTTTTCCAAGTACAAAAGCACTGACGCCTAAAGGGAACAATCACAATCTTACTGTGGTGGTACCTACCAGTCTGTTCACTATATGGCATAAAGTGTCACCAAGCGTCAAGGTTGTAGATTGTAATCAAAGTAGATCCACTGCAGTAGATACACTACACCCTTATGTGCATGCAACGGAAACTACGCTGGCCATGAGAGCCGGGGATTTGTGTCGACACCCCGAGTTACCACACATATGTGACAACAAAGAAAAAGGCAGGTACAAGCATCCGCTTTTGCTGCGTGTTAAAAAGCTTAACTACAGAAAGACAATGTTGTGTTATGTTGATGCATTTTGTGGACGATTTTAATCGATTTTTAAGGGACTTACAATGCATGTACAACATTACAGTCAACATCAATGGTAACAACAAGCCGCACGGAAGGATATCACTAATTGGAAATGCTCTCTGAAGAGCTGGGTCTTCAAGAGTTTTTCGAAGATAGGCGGGGACGCACTCGGTGGGTTATTCCTCCATCGTAGAATGACACAAAAAGTCGTCTAGATTGTCAATCCTTTGATGAGCCTTTGGGGAACCCTTCAGTGCTTTGTAACATCGATGACTTGAACTTGATGTTCATTGATGATCATAGTGAGGGAAATAATTGGACTCCGATCAACAGTTCAGCCTAAATGTTGAGCATTAAGAATGAATGTATTTAATAGGCAAAAATGGAAAAGGGACATTTTGGGTTAAGAATAGGAAATAAAAAAAACCTGAGCGGATTGAGGATAATTTTGAGTACCAGTGTTGATGCATGTGAATGTAAGCTTTTAAGGTTTTATGAGTATGACTGACACTTTGATAATAAAAAATAAATTGATTTTGTTAGCATTCAGATTCCTTAACTCATTACATTAGGGTGCAGTCTGGCTTGAAGAGTTTGAATTATGAATTATTAGCATGTTTGCTAGCATAATGGCATTGTTCTGCTGAAGTGTCAAAGAAAACTGCTATATGTGGGGCCTAAACAGCAAAAAGATATGTCAACTGCATTCGGCTTTGCAGTTGTCATTCTTGTTCTTAAAGTAAACAGCAAAAAACAAACAGCATGAGATGACGAAGTGTGTGTGTCTGAGTCGTAAAAGCATTGAATTCATGCATGCCTTTCAAAACTTTTCAGGGATGGTGAGAGACACCTGAAAAAACACTCAAGGAGATTACCTGGGTCTCCTGTATTATGAGTAATCAAACCAACTAACTGTCACTGGAAGTGCTTAAAGATAGGTGCAATATGAGGCTCCTTTCACCTTTCAACAGGTTCAGGACCTAAAGAATCTGCTGCTAAGTGTGGATGTTGGCGCCTGATGCCATACCATACAGCCGGAAATCTGTTCTTCAACCCGAGGCCAATAGTTCAAATTGAAGTGAATACTTATTGCATGTGCTCACTAGGAGATCCTAATCCAAGTAAATTACAACTGAAAGCAACACCAAGAGGAATGCATTTTAGACAATTTGAACATTGGTGACTGCATCCTCCCCAGTCACCGTCTGGATTGTTCATATATTCCCTGAAGTAAAGGAGATACAAATGTACCAATAACATGTTTTATTTGTGTTTGTTTTTGATTTTTTGAAAAGGCATGAACCGATTTGCCACGCCAGCAGATTTCCTTGAAAGGTTTATAATAAATTATTTCCATATTCAAAATGATCTTTAGGCAGTGTTAAGCCTTGCAACATACAAATTTACTGTGATTTCAAGTCTCCCTCATTGTAGAGGAGTTATAATTGTGTATGTGACTTATATATGAACCAATATCACCTGGGGGAATATAGACTTGTGGGGTAAAAAAAACCCGCTACAGAACCAACAGGGTGCCACCTTATATGCAAAGCATTTCTTTACAACTCATATCTTTGACTGTCTTTTTGTAGTCACTCATTATTCATGCTAAAGGTGGTGTTCCTCCCTTAGCTCTCTGAAAGTGATGAATAAAAGACACATTGAATCCAAGTCAGAGTGACATTTCACCATTAAATTGATGAAACGTTCATGCAAATGTGCAAAAAATAAAGCATGAACCGCGGTTTCGCTTTAAAAGGCGGGTGCAAAATTCTATCAATTTGATGTTATTTAGTTCGGTATGTGCTATCGTTTATGCCATAAAGGTCTGTGTCAAGTGTGGGAATTGATTTGAAGTGTACTTTGGCTCCGCTGCATGCTCGATTCTGTCATTTTTCAGCCTGTCTCTGTGTCATAACAGGTCACGTTGCACCGGCGCTCTGATCTGTGTTGTGGATACAGGCTCCTTGTTTTTGGTACGGGCTCTGTCTCTGTCAGGCACCGGCCCGAGCACGGGCTCCCCGAAAAAGGCCCCCTTTCTCATCTATTCTACCTGAGCGTGGCGTAACGGCGGCCCAGACAAAACAGCAAAATCCTCCAAAAACTGAATCCACATCAAAGCCGGCCCCTCTTCTGTCTCCCCCCTCTGTTCTCTGTGCTCGGCCGAGCTTTACCCGACCTTGTACTGCGCTGGTTTTTATCCTCTGATTATCAACGGCCGTGGCGGCTTTTGTGCCTCCCCCCCCACCTCTCGCCGTCTTTTCTCTTTGCTCTTCGTTTTCTTTTTCCTCTCCCTGTGTGGGCCTCGGCTCAACAGGAGGTCGTCCACAGGTAACACAGTTAGACGGGGAAGAAATGCTAATCCACAAGGAACAAAAAAAAAAAGAATAAAGAGGTAAAAATGGAAGAAAAAAAAAAGGGATTAGGCTGGGGACTAACAACACAATTATCACCATCACCATCATCATCATCGTCGTCGTCGTGGCAGTCTTAATCAAACCCGGTTACATCTCAGAGCCGGGCCTCCGATGTTTGTTGCTCCTAACAACGTGCACCTTCAGTCTAATTTGGCCATTATTCAAGCCTGTCAGACCACAATTATTTAGAGCTTATCTCCCTCGCACATGAGATGACGCGTTTGTCACGCTCCCGCTCTCCAACACACACACACACACACAGAAACACACACAGGGAAAACACACGACTCAGGCAAGCACGCTTCAGAAATTCCATAGATGACTGGCTGTGATAGGACCTGATGCCCCCCCCCACCCCTCAAAGCCCCCCCAGTCATCATTACTGCATTGATTACCTTGGATAGCTTATCATCTACACATATTCAGTCTCATCAAGAGACGCCCCCACGCATGCACGCCGCATATTGTTTATGTGCAGATGGAGATTGCATTGTTGTTTATCCCACCCCCCTCCCCTCCAAGTTTGTTTATTTTATTGGC
>CAJRST010011113.1:6366475-6384077 GCA_907169785.1 Menidia menidia | reverse complement strand
AAGCAGCGTAAAAAAAAAAAAAAAAGCAAAAGGAAACACAATCTCTCTCCTCTCAGATTGGCTTAGAATAGGATGCATGATATTGGGTTTCTATGATCTTTTGTGAGCCGTAATTTGATGCCACGCAAAGTGTTTAGCGGAACAAATATAGACGCGTTGTTAAATTATATCATAAATTAGTGATCAGGAGGAAGCGGCGGAAGGAGGGACCCGCTGATACGTGTGCATTTACTGCAGTGATTGAGTTACATTTGCCATAACAAGACCAATCTTCCACATTGTGTGTGTGTGTCTGTTTCTTTTTTTAAACATCCCACAGTTTAGTTTAGTTCTATTTAGAGAACAAACCAACCATGTAATAAGCAATAAAAGTTGGAGTAATCATGTTTTTGGGGCAAGAAAAGCCAGTGGTTGTGGCTGCCATTAAAGCATCTTAACAATTGCAAAACAATTCTTATCAACCGGGAGGGGGGAGGGGGGGGAATGCCGCATTTTCCGAGGACGAGGAAATGAGGCGGCGAACAAAACCGGCCATCAGATAGCGCGCCTCCTTAATTCTCTCATCCTCCTGTTAAATAATATCATTATCATTGCTTAATGACGATGGTGCAGCCGCGCTTATGGAATAAGCCGATTAGGACAGAGACAAACAGCGCGGGGCCAGGAAGCACCGCGAGGCCATTTACCACTTCACACAGGACAAATGAGTGTGTCCCGACCATCTTTCCTTCTCTCGCGCTCCCTTCTTCAATCTCCTACTCTCTCCATCCGCATGCACTCCACTTCCCATCTATTTCATTTGGTCCCCCCCCCCCCGTTCCACCCTCACCCCCTCCCGCTCTCTACACCAGGCCATCATGAAGTATTTGATTTCCTCTCCTCCTTCCCTCTCTCCTTTCGAGCCCCCCCACCTTCTCCGCCGCCCCTTCTTTCTTTGTGTGGAGGTAATCGTAGATGCGACGGGGGGAAAAAGGGGGCCGCGGGGCTCTTATCAGCCCATAACATCTGTCGGCGTGTCAGGTGATGAGATGGAGCGCTTGCGGCCTGCTTGGCGGCCCGGACGGCTCCTTTAATGCAGAGGGGAGTGTGCAAACAAACAGCGGCTGATAGGGTCTATGCTTGTCACAATCGCTCAGGACCGTGATCTATCTTCCCCCTTGCTTTTTTTTTTCGCTCTCCCTTTTCTTCGCTCGGTCTCCCTCTCTCTCTCCGTCTCCATCTTCCACCCCGCTACTTGACTTCCTGTGTTCATCCTCACGTCGCCTTCCTTAAAAGAAGGTTTTGCGCGCTCTTCTTTAGAGTTTCCGTTCCAAATCCAGCCTTGGTAATCAACCCTCTCTGGTAGTTTTGTTTCACGATCGAGGATTTGCGTAGCGAGTTGATCAGGTTGCGATGACGTTTTTTGGCTTGGGCCTGCAAACAGACGAAAAGGGGGAAGCAGACATCCGACAGCGAGATGTAGCAGATAAGATGGTCAGTGGAAGTATCAACATGGACTTACAGTGGCCGTTATCAGGAGCCATGCGTGCTCCAAGAAAATGTTTCGGCCTTATCAACATGCTCATTTCCACAATCATCAAGAGCATCAACAGTGCCAGCACCATCACTGGGAGCACCACCATTATCATCATCATCATCATCGTATCCATCATCATCACTGTCGTTATTAACAGTATTGGCATTGTGACGAGGAAAACCATCAGGATCATTATCGTCATTATGAAGGTCATAGATTTTCCTGTCATTTTTACTCCAGTCTGCTGCTCTCAAGGCCAATTATGGCCAATCTCCAGACTGCCCGAAATAAAAACAAAAAACAAGAAAAAAAGAAGGTTCAGCAACTGTTATAGAGCTTAGCTTTATTTCGGTGTACTCATTCGAGTAAAAAAAAAAAAAAAAAAAAACTCGGCCAAGTCCTGGGCCCCCTGGAATCCTAATCTCCAAAAGGGCTGATTAAAAGACTTTTGATATTCGGGGTTTTTACGCGCATTCTCGTGTTTTACTTGCTGTGTGCACAGCAGGCTTGTTCTTTTGATGGCACGACTTTTGAATACTTGTTTTACATTTTATGGCAGTAGTGTGATGTCCAACTTTTACCTTCTTAATCTAGTATCTAAAAGGGTCAATTTCTCTAAAGAAGCAAGTATAGGGACTTTTTTATAACATATATAATTCTATATTTGACAGCAGAGATCTCAAAGAGATAGAAACTCTTTGAGACTAAAGTGGTCAAAGTTAAAAAACCATCCTTCACTTCTTGACGTTGGGTCTTGGCTCATCAAAATTCAAGTCGTAAAACAGTTATTTTGTCATCTGCATCACAAGTTATAATAAAAAAAATATATGCATATATATTGTGGCCAAAATGAAAGTGACATGACTGACTACAGATTCAAAATCACTGTCTTATACATTCATGTGACAAATTATTGGAACATCCACATGGAATTTAGCCACATTAAGACATAAAATCAGATGAAAAAGTCCATTTCTATTTCTAAATGGATCTATATTTCCCACTTTCCTGAAAAGAACACAACAAAATGAATATGAAATATAGGACATTCTACCGGTCTCAATATAAAAAACATGATTTTTTTTTCCATCTATCCCTTCATTCATTTTGCATTTTCAGACAATCATTATGGTAGGTTTCCAATTTAACCCTTTGCAACCCATCCACCAAAATCCCATCAATAAAGTGTTTTACTAAAGAACAAGGTATCAAAAACAAGGATAGGACAGCGTTGTCAAAAAACAGCACAAAAAAAAGTACATTCAAACACTGAACCAGTGCATTTCATGGCTAATTGATAAAAAACTGGGGCAAATTGGATCTTGCACCCGTAACCAGCAGAAACCCTTTGCTCTCCATCTCATCCTAAATGAAATAGGATTTCATCCCCATGTCTAAGTGCTTTGCGGGGCCTATACCAGCCCCAGTGCTGAACTGTACTGATTCCTCTGAAGCTCCACAACTATAATGTCATTGTCAGAAGGCTTGTGGCAGCAAGATCAATAGTTAGTAATTCCTTGGCTGGGGGTCTAAGACTCCTCGCCCTTCTTTCTCCGTCTGTCCCCCCCAAGCTAGAATGTCCTCTAATGGAGCAGGCTAGATCTAATCACTGCAGTAATTGAAGTTTACTTTGAAGCTTTCAATCTAGGGGAATATTTAAAGACAAAGCCACCATGAAACACTATCTACTGTCTCAGGCCTGATGCGATCTGGATCTAGTGGCCTCTTCAATAATTGATGAGCGTCTCAAACATACTTTTATCCCCACGCTCGTCACATGTTTTGCGCATTAGAGTTAACTCAATTTTGAGATTCAAGGGCCTGACCACCACGGGCGTTTTTTTGAAGCGGAGCATCAATGCAGATGTTACAGTTCAAGTGATTTTACAATTCAACATGGTGAATTGATGGGAGAGTGAAAAAAAGAAAAAAAAAGACTACAACTTTGTACCAACTCTATGGTGTGTATGGAATCATTGAGACACAAAAGTCAATTCAATCAACACAATTTAGCTGAGAAACATGAAGGTTCTTTTTATCGTCCATTCTTTCTCTATGTCATCGACTTACCCCTATGGGACTGAACCGACATTAAGAAAACATTTCCGACATGCATTAACCCTTCTATGATAATCCAGAACTTCAAGAAGCTGACAATATGCCTTTGTAATAGCTAATGGCTTATTAGAGGTGGACCGATTGCAAATGCAAACGATTTTTAATTTATCTGAAAATGTCTGACCTGCTCATTTGACCAGTTCAAATATTCCATTCCATTTGAATTTTCAGCTGTGAAAGAGATGGATTGTGAATAATCTTTCACCACACTAAATAGATCCTTCCATCTCTGATCTGGATATCCAAAAAGATTACCAGATAGATGCCTTCCCTCAAAATCCTACAAAAGAGGAATTGCAATTTACATTATATGCCTTCATGCACCATATCATTGGTATTTAAACTTTCTCTTGTATCTATAACTCTTCTAAAAATAGATAAAGTGCATCAATAAACAGATCAAAAACCTATTTTACAAACCCTGACTGCTGTATTTATGAGACAGCTAATATAAAACCAACAATTTAGGAATAATCTTCAGTATGTTGGATCGGCAGTGATCCACATGTGGAAACATCTTGGACAAATCTGTGGCATAGAAAGCTTTAAGTGTTCACCAAGTTTTGGGTATACTGACAAACTGTTAGTAATCACTGACTAAGTCCAAACCAGGCTGGCAAAAACTGCTGACACGGGTTGTTGGAACTGAAATACACTTCACAGACCCATAGCACATGCTTTAACACACTGTTTAATGTTTAATTTCCAATCATTGCGGTTTGTTTGGCCCTCTACCTAGCAGGTGACCCCTTAAAAGAAAATATATTAAAGTCACAGAATCACAGTCCACATCCTACACCTCCAATGACGAAGCACATTAATCCAATCTGTCCAATCCGCCTCTCATCCAGTGACAGCCGGAATATTCTCTAGCATGCCTCCTACGACCCTTCTAGGCGTAAGTGGCATAGAAATTGAACGGTTGGATGGATTTTCAAGTCCTCAGGTGACACAATACCTGAACTTATTTAAGATGAACTTTGCCAAACCCCCCCCCCAATAGTGCCTCCTCCGGTATGAAGAGAGGCGGAGCCTTAAAAAATTCAAAACGTGTGAAATTAGCTCAATTGGAAGGGGTCGTAACTACGTAACTACCTTTTCCATACGTACAAATTTTGCATTTCAATGATCTAATCTTATTTTTTTACAATTTCTGAGCCTTGAAAAATCGTATATTATCACAAAAATAAACACAATATAAGAAAGATACGGACATATTGTAAAATCCCATGTATAGTGAAAATAACAATGCAATTTAATGCAGGCCGAGGAAGTGAGCAGCAATATGGCGAGGGAGTACTGTCTATTGCTGAAATGACATTTAAAATACCAGTTTAAACTTAAAATGTATCAATAGATCTGTTCTATATCAAATTAGATATTTTTTTAATCATTGTTTTTATTTTCTTGCACGTTTTTTTTCTGGCATCGATGGAGAAAAAATAATAGATGTTGTGATGTGATGTACTGTGGAGACTTTAAATGTATTTTAATTTGCAGGTGAATTATTCGTGGTTGCTCTCCCTGGTTTAATGTCCCTAAAAACATGTTCTAACAACCCAAATAAACCATGCATCTCCAGTCTTAAACTTGGAAAAGTTGCCACCCAGATCATCTAAAACCACTACGTCACGAATAATTTACACAAAGAAAACACAAAACCAAATTAAAATCTTTACTTATTTATTAAAAAAGCAGCAACAAAGAATTTTCTGTAAATGTTTTCCGAACAAGCAGCCAACCGAATGTTGAGGCTGTCTTTCCATGTCTGCACACCACCTTTCTACACCGTTTTATTCTTGCAAAAACCTATTTGAAAGTTTCTGCTTGGGAGCCGTGTGAACATATCACTTGGGTATTTATGTAGTGTGGCTTAGCACTGAATGTCCTATCCCGTGAAGAGTTATGATCATCTCTCCCCTCACATTCCTGCCTCATATTTCATTCCAACAACATAATTTCATATACTGCAAAGCCGTCTTCCTGTGTCACCGACGTCCCACAACTCTCTCCATATCTTACACGTGTGTTCTTTGATAACGCTTTTGACCTCCAGCTTTGTCAGTGTCATTCCTGAGTTCTATTTTTATGAGTGATTGGTTACCTTATATAACTACTTCCTTGTTGCCCTCAACACCTACGCAGACAAGAACCAGGAAAAAGCAATTCCTGAACCTTTTGCTATCCGTAGTGAAAAACGACAGATTTCCGGCTCGATATCGTGTCCACGTGACAAATCTGGACACTTTTAAGAGATCTTATTTCATAGCCAATTGAATTGAAATTCACATTTTTTGCCAGCATATTGCCCGTTAGTTCCACTCATGTTTGAACATCTTTTGAGGAAGATTTTATATAAATAAAGCTTCTCCAGAAAACTATTTTTGTGATTTTTGGTCATATTGTCTGTCTGAAGCAAAAACAATTATGCTTAAATTCAGATATGCCTATGCTTATTTCTTCAAAACCCCTCATAATGAGACAGATTAAAACAAAACTAGTACTGTTTATTTTTTTCTACTAGTGTTCTCCGTCCTTTGTCTTTTATTTGTTTTATTTGTCTTTCATTTAGTTATTTTGTACGTTCTTTTTGAGATGTACGTTTTGAGTTTACCTGTTGAGTTGTGATCTTTGTAAATAATTGCCATGATTCTACAGTTTTTAAGGGAAGAAAAGTTAAAAAGAGGAGTTAAAACCATTTGTTTTCTGGATCATCAAGGGGAATGTGGGTCATTGATTAAAAGAAAGTAGAGGAAAAACTAAATCCAGTAATACTGCAATCAATTTTTTTGTGCACTTTTTTGATTCACTTGATTTACCATTAACTAAATTCCATCAAGTTACTAATATTTAAAATATATTAAGATACATATTTCAATTCAGTCTTTTGTCTTATCCTGTAATAATCTGGTCATGTTTTGTCCCAAAAAGACTAAACTATACTATAGAGGTGTGGAATGTGGAAATGTATTCAGTCATCTACAAATAAAAATTTGACCATAAGAGCACACAAATAAGCAAGTTTTGAAGATTCTTATTTTTTAATTTGATAGCTTCTGCCGATATCCATTGTGGGATTTTAGGCTAAAAGATGGATTACTTGAGGGTATATCCCAGTCCCATGTTTAGCTTTAGATATGTACCCTTCATCTGCCCTTTTTTTCAGCCGAATTTCAGTTGCTAAAATTTGTTCAATGGATACAGTGTTTCCCCTCTCTCGGTTTACCTAATATTGTACAATTATTCATCATTATGATCTCAGAGGCTTTAGAGTCTATACGGTATTCTGAATTGAGTCGTTGGAAAATTATTTTGAATACCAGGCCTCCTCTTTTGTCCCATTAAGATTCCTTTCCTAATTCGGTTTGCCGACTTTAATCGTCGTGTGGTTGAAGTGGATGCGGTTGCATCGGGGCATCTGTCCTGGCACCGGCTCTCTGATTGATAGGCCTGAGCACGGAGGGGCAGTGGGAGATGAAGAGAGGTCTGATAGTAGGCCGCTAGATACTCCCTGATTCACTGTGTGTCAGATACTGATAACACCTAGACTCGGAGAGAAAGGCAAGAGAGAATCTGCGAGGGGAGAAAGAAGAGAAATAAGGGGGATAAATGAATACTATGAAGGAGAGGGGGGTTTAAAAAAAAAAGAGATGCTTTAGATGTCACGTCTGTCGAAACTCTGCAGAATTGGGATTGTGGCCAGTTGCTTTTTTTTTTTTTTACCACAATGACAAATCGAAGTGTGAGTCCTGTTGCTCTTGATCCACTGCGTGATCTCAGTCTTTTATTTTTAATTTTTTGTCTTTCGTTTTCGACTCTCGCATCCATTTCTTTACCTCGGTCTCAATTTGTCATCGTGTCCTTGTGTTTTTGTTAATAAAGTCTGCGAGAGATTAAATGAAGCCTGTGTGTTTTGTGAATTTGGCGTGCTCATGCTGCTGTCACTGTAATGTATGTCTTCTGATAGCACAATGAAGGGTGAGGTGGGGGGGGGTGGTGGAGTGAATTTTCCTCTCCTCTCTCTTTGCTGCTTCAGTGTATCAATAGCATCACTCTTCTCACCCCCCCCTCCCTTCTGTCGCAATCTATCCACTTTCCCTTTTTTTTTTTTCTTTCTCCGATGTCCTATTCTTATCTATCCATTTTATCTCCCCCAGGTTTTCGGCGCCATTTCTTCCCCCTCTTTGCCTGTCGCTCATTCCGGTGTCACCAGGTCTTCTGTCGCCAGGGGAAGGAGGCAAAAGGCTTTTTCGGATGGAGGCCGGCTCAGCCGGGAGGTCACTAACGTGGCAGGAATGTGCTGATGGTCACGAGTCATTAGGTTTTTCGAGCTAGGAGCATACCTGTCCGTCATGGTATGGCGTTCCCGCTCAAATATCTGTCGCACGAGACACCATTCCGCGAATAACATTCGCCACCGAGGGTGTCATCGGATTGTCAGCCGCGTGCAACACCTGCAGGAGGTGCGGAACACGCTAGCAATGCGGCCGCGTGATCTCAAACCTCATGACTTCTCGGAGGGTGTGCCTCCTGTTTAAACTTTGCGTGAACTTGCTTCGTCTGAAAGTGCCTGCTTTGGTTTCTGGCGTCACTCGCCACCCCGAGACGGTAAAACTTTCCGTTCGTTGCAGTTATCGTGACCCAGAGTTAGCAATTTTAGCGAAATCTTGGAATTCTAGAGATCTACATGCACACGAAATAACAAGAAAAACTAAACAAAATGGGGGTCCACAGGTTCCTTCTTGCCAAAAGTTATATCAGTCCAGGTATTTATTTCAAAAGAGAGACCTATTTTTGCTATTTTTGCTCACTCAGCAAACATAACTTGTTTAAGGGTCCCACGTTCAAACTTTTTTGAGGTACCAACATATTCAGTTGGAATGCCAATACGAAAAGCTGCACATTTCTATGCTTTCTGTGCATTTTTAAGTTTGAAAGACATTAACTTGAGTTCGGACAGCAGTATAGAGGCCATATTGTGTGTACATATGTGTATGTGAATGTACGATTTAAACATTTCTTACGTCAGTTAGTCAAATGTGTGAAGAGCTGTTTATGTGGAGCACTTTGTGTTGCTTTTTATATGAAAGGTTTCTTATGGATAAATGAATTGAACTGAATTATATTACCCCCCGCGACCCTGTTGGGAATAAGCTGTATTGATAATGGAGGGAGTGTGTGATTTATGATGCATGCAACCACTTGGAAAAAGGTGAGCAATTTCAAGTGAATGTCACATCTGTCTATGAAAATCACAAACATCAGGTAATCTAATATCCGTAAAGGGCAAACAATTTACCCCTGTTAACAAATTTATAAGCCACGAGTCACCAGAACCACTTTGAGTTGTAAATCCTCCTTTTTTGCTTAGTAAGTCTTTTACATTTGTTAAAATATACCATCGGTTCCTTTAGTTTTTTAAGTTTTTTCTTATGAAGCTCGATTGTTGCACATCAAAATATGCCCGATTTCATACAATAACAAGGGATATTGGCTGCATTGCTGGGTCTATTTTTTTCTTTTTTCCCCCCCAGAGCAACATGGTTGGATAATCTGGACCTGATTTATGCAGATTTTCTGGCATCACGCTGTTAGGAATAGCTCACATAAACTTTCATTACTCCTATAGACAAGATATGAGGTATAATAATTCATCCATACTCATCAGAATTATTTTATAAGTGTAAATGACTGTTCTTATGATCTAGCTTCAGGTTGGTTCTCTTAAAGCGGATTCCACCATGGAGATTACTGATCCAATAAAACTCACACGTGGGGAATTTGTCCCGAAGATTTTTTCTTTTCATTTTCCAACTGGAAGTTCAGGTCTCTTTGTCCACTGGTGCGTGTGAATACTTAGCACAAGTAGCTCTGTGTTGTGTCATTGTGGATAAGATACTGTCGATACCAAATCTAATGACTAGACTGATCAGATTATGATTTATGCCATTCAATATGATTCAGAAACCATTGTGCATGGATTAACTGTAAAAGAACTGAAACTTATTCTAAATATTCCTCTCTTAAAGATTCAACTTTAGAAATAATTTGGTCAAAGAGCGGATTTCAGGACGCTCTTTTAGGGCCCGCTTTAAAATCATTCAATATCCAAACCACTAAAACTATGCCATAGATCTACTGTTGAACACACAGGCCTGCCAATCTAATGGATTTATGACTATTAACCTTTAATATTCTTTTTCAATTTTTTCTATTCTGCTTGATAATGCCACAGCAGTGGTCTATTCTTCACGTTAAAAGTGGCTAAATATAAAACACTTGGAAGTTTTTCAAAAGATGAGCTGCTTCAAGGCAACGAAATCCAAAGAAAGGAGTGTCTGAACATTTGCATTTGATCTTTTTAATTCCATACCACCTTTAATTTCCAGTGTTTTCACCTCTCAGCGGAGCACCCCTTTGGCATTCACAGGTTAGAATAAAATGGCGGTCATCAGGTTGGAGGTTGAAGGCTGGGAGGATGACTTCAGTGTTTAGCATCGATCAACGGGGGATGGAGGTCTGACTTCCACCCCGGTGTTGTGTTGGTCTGCCTTAATTGACGTAATGAATGTGATTAGCCGCTATCTTAGGGATCGCAGAGTCTGGCCCTCTGCCTCTATTTTTTCTTATCTCCCAAGGCTTCCTGGACCCAACACACTGGACCAATAATGCATCAGAATGGAGCAAGATGGATTGACAAGTCCAAAGAAGTGGGAATTAGAACGCTTTAATAAGAAATGTGACCGCAGTGGAAATGGAGCGCTGTGAAATGCTGCCTTTGAAGTTATTTTTGTTGGTTACTTCATTTATAAATAATACATGTTATACTATCATAGAATAAACATTCAAATGTTTTAGTATGAAAAAAAATTGGTGAAATATTTATTCATACTTAAGTGGTGCCCATGAGTTCACCTGTTAATGATAGCCTAAAGGATAAGTAGCTTTTATTTCCCTGTGATCTGAGAAATAACCAAACCATCTTTAGTAGCAGAGGACTGACCTCATGTGGTGAAATTAAGTACTGCAGAAAAAAAGAGCAGTTCATTAATAAAACCTTAAAGATGAAATAATTTACAAAAAATATCCAGAGAAAAAAAATCTTAATTTTTTTAAAGTTTAATTCAAAATAATAAATGAAAAAAATATAATTTGTTGTATTGTAGGTTGTTTAGTCTTAAATTCATTAGTTTTTTTACTTATTTATATATACAGATGCCTTTTCAAGCTGTATATCCATGTTGCTGGAAAAGAAAAACACAACATGTGATTATGTTTTTTGCTTGTTTTTGTAGTTGCTATGTGATATCATACCAAGAAAAAAAAAAGAATATTCTGAGTCTTGTTAGTATGCGTTCACAGAAAATATCCACCTGGTTAGAATAGTGTCATTTGTAGAACGTATGCATACGTACCTTTTATGCCTTTAAAACAGTCAAACTTGTCAAGTACTTTACAAGTCTGCCAGTGGTGCTTTGATTTGGATCGGGTTTATTGAGGCAAGGGAACTAAATTTGAAGCCAGCAGGACGCTGGCCCTGAAAGACTAGATTTTGCAATTCCTGCTTCAAAATATACTTCTCAAATGTAAAATGTTTTTAAAGTTAAACACAGAGCAGGGTTATTCTCTTTGAAATCTGTATAGGAAGTCAAATATGGGACTCCTTTCTCAAAATAGCTAAATATCCTACATTTATCCTCTTATAGTTTCTTGCAAACAGATAAACAGCAATAACAAGACTCGTGCTTTCTTCCTCCAGCTTCGTACCCTTGTTAAGTAATTTTAACGCTCCATTCATACTTTAAAATGTATGTCCATGAAAACCTGTGCAGTTGAGAGCATCAATATTGGTATAAATGTAATGACAATAAATGCAATCCCTAATGATAACAAAAAGTCAAAAGATGAGGACTAACTATAAATGCAAATTAAATCATTTAACTTGTGTACAAAGATAAAGATAAATAAATGTTATAAATAAGAACACTGGAACGTGGCCGATGTATAGACACATAGTATATACAGGTTTTTTTAAAAGGTGAAACAATCTTACCTTGAACATCAGGGATATAGGAGTGTCCACTTTGTGGACATTTTTTTATTCTATAGTTTACAAATCAATGAAAAATTCTGAAATGTTGGTATTCTTCTTCAACAACCCGGGTATCATCAATGAAGGGCGGGTCAATTTAAATAAAATCCTAAATTAGAACATCCAATTACCTGATAGTCACAGTTTCCGTTCATTAATCCATATGGAAGCTGAAAGCAAGTGTTTATTTCTCCAACATTTCATCTGATGTCAACATTTTTAAGTTTTAAGGCTGCAAAAAAATTGAATTGTCACCTTCAACAAATCGCAAATTACTGTGGCAGAAATTTGTGGCGAAATCCATTCATGGGATTTCAGTGTCATGATATGTTAGCTTGCTGGAGACATGAAATCTGGTCTGTTTAGCAGGTTTCCAAATCAACCTTCGCGGTATCAGTGTACAAGATGGGAAAAAAAAGGCATGATTTAGGATTTTTTTTAGGGAAATAATCAAACTTCTCATTTAACTTAAGTAGATGCTGTCTCTCATTCAATCCAATGAAGCTTCTGCTCTGCCGACATGGATCCTAAAGGGGGCAGTGTGACACAAGAAATGCTCGTCTTTATCCTTGCCGTTTCCTGCGTTCATGAAGAAAAACTGTAAGCACCCAAAATGAAACATTATAGAAACATTTGTGAGCTATAAGGCCATGATGTGCCATAAACTCATAAATTCTCTGTTCCGTAAACTTGCCTTCATTTGAGGGAGCTATCCAAAACCTTTTGACGTGATCAAAATCTGATCTGTCAAGGTTATCACATTTGATTAACTTAATTTTCACATTCAAACAGTTCTGTCAAACTGGATTCCCCCCCTATAGGCGGGGGTGCAGTCATCTAAGAAGGCATTGCCTCTGGTCACAATTAAATCCTTCATCATGTGAGAAAGATGATCGGTCGAAACAACTTTTAGCCAATTCGGGGTCGATCCATAACTCTAGAGATCCAATCTTTGAATTAAACCGCACCAATAAAACATCATATAAATCTATGGAAAGCTGGGGCTGTGTTCAGCTGCCTGCCTCCTGCATGGCTTTGTCACTGCTCGTTTTCCAGGGCTGAAGTCTGTCGGCCCCAGTTGTTACAGCGATGCAAGTGATTGCAGCTTTCATGCACCCTGCCATGTGGCAATGCTATTAATTACAGAAAGTGCTGCATACTTTTCATGTCATCAGAGGCCAATCACTGGAATAGCAGTAAGCTATTAAAATCAGTGTCATGGTGAAGCCTCAAGAGCTCGAAATGCTTCCAGGGACTCTTTCTTGAAATGAGAAGTAACTTGTGTGATAGGAAATTCTCCAGGTTTTAGAGTCACGAAGCAAAGATGGAATTGATGTTAAGAACTTTAAGCCAACCATTAGTTCATTAGGACAATTGACAAAAAAAAAGGAATACGCTTCTCATATGGATTTGCCAGTGTGAAAGACATCATTAATTGGCGGTGTATAACACTAATGAGGTGCTGATTTATTTAAACAAGAAAGCAATGAACTGGGTCCGAAAAAATAGAGCAGGTTGAACAACATTTTTTTTAAATATCCACAACAGGAAAAATACAATAGACATAAAATAAATTGAATTAAATTGTCTATGTAAATAGAGTCCAAGCAGCATTGTTTGTTGGGAATCTAAAAAAAGTGGTTTTACACTCACTTTCAGAGGGCGTGCCCTGATAAGTGAACATCGTGAGGGGTGGGAAACTTCTGCCTATTAATAAAGAGGAATTTTGTGATTATATGGTCCACTTGGAGAAAGTAAGACGTGATCTCCAACCCTTATATCTAGCCACTATCTTCTCATATTATTTGTTATCCTTAATATCTCAACTAATTGATTAATCTTATACTAGTAGTTATTGACGCCTGACATTTTCTATGGTGCCAACAGCTTTACAGTTCACATTAATCAAAGCGCTTTGCTGTCCAATTTTAAGTTCAAGTTGAGCATGCGGCAATTGAACGGGCTGAGGGGAAAATCGAAACAAAGAAAAGGCGCCCGCGGTATTAGCTGTACCTCTGGCATTTCTACTGTAGATCGGACAAAGTCTAACCCTTTGACACCGCCGTGGCAGCATGACAAATGGAACAAAAGGAGCCCCATTAATAAGACAGGGGTGAAGGATGGGATGAGGCCGACTGATGGGTTCCGTGGAGGGAAAGCGTCAATGAGCTGGACATAGAGTGGATCCATGCTGCAAAAAGGACCTGCCGATCGACCCCCAGACGAGCAGTTGTCCAGACTACGGTGCAACCGTAACAAGCTATGGAACCCAACGGCTTCCCCCCTGTGCAAATCCCCTCTGGCCTTGGCTGGATCGTCTCTTCGGGGGCCTGAGTGCTTGAAATCCCGTTAATAACGATGACATTGATTGGTTTGCCTGGGATGCCCAATTACAGCTTCTATAGCATGTAATGAGGAGCAATTGCTCTGGCAGCAATTACGGCAGCCATATAGCAATTAATGATGGACATTTCATGCAAGGAAGTTCTGCAGAGATGTAGAAAGAGATTTGCTATTAATGTTGCATGCTCATTAGCGTACCACTACAACTTAGAATTCCTCTGTGGATTAAGTGAAATTAAAAAAAGGTAATGATAGAGATCATATGAAACCTGATGGGAAAAACGTATGTAGTTATCTGTGTTTTTAACATTATATGTGGAATTTTAGATTGATTCTTCAGCTGTGCATGATTTGTTTTTTTCTTTAGTGAAATCCGCATTTTGTTTAGCATTGGTTTTAATTTAAAGATGTTGAGCTGTCGGCTTTTGGATAGATTTTCAACCGGCTAATAACGTTTCGTCTTTCTCTTGTGTGTTGCATTCATAAGGGTCTCTTTAATGGACTAGTCATTTTCTAACCATCCATTAATTTAAGCTTCACACACACGACTTGTGTAGGTTTTCAAGCACCAACGTCAAGTGTTAACTATGTCTTGCAAAGAACTTTATTTTGCTCTGAACTATATACCAGCACTACTCCCTCCCCCATCTGACTTACTTCAGACTTCTAGTAATCGGAGAGACATGCTGACCAAAGGTCAATTCTCCTGGCAGATTTGAAGATCTCCATGAGTAGCCTCCTCTTCCATCTTTGGAGCACGTTTCCTGATCGATCTATACGTCTGTGTTGGGTTTTGCCATACTGGGAAACTGTACAACTGTTCAGTTCACAAATGTATTGCACCGTAGATGTATCAGGTTTCGGCCATGTATGATATATGTCCCTCGATCAGCCTTAGGGCCAAACTGTTGCAGTCTACCCCTGACGAACATCCAGACTGGACAACATCCGTACTTTCTTGACAATGGGGTTTTACTGCAGTCAATTATACATATATATGTTAGTTTCTTTTTTTAATTGTCAGTGTTTGAATCATTCACACAGAGCTAGTCTTATTTTGATGGGAGTGCCTGCTTAAAGCTGCTTAACATTTAATTATACAAAGTTTAAGTAAAACAGCTATCCAGCAAATAGATGAGGTCTTTCCCTCCATGAGGGGAATTTACTAATGCCATTCTTTGCTCTCTGCACTATTTGGGTTCACGTGTACTGGAAGAAAAACAGGGTTGAGAGGCCAAAGCTTATAATGCCAAATATCAGTGAAATACACAATCTGCTCTCAGAAGAAAAATAAAAAACTACTTGGGAAGTGGTGAAATGACTGTGCCTGTTTGTTTTTTTTACCTTTTGCCACAGGCCCCACTTTCTCTCAGACTGTGTTTTGCTGCTCTCAATCTATTGCTTTATTATAAAAGGTTAAAGGGCCACTGTTTTTCTGTTTGAGCATCCAAATAGGTATTTTGGATAGCTAGTGATCTGGTTTCCTGGAACTTCGAAATCAAAACTTGAAGTTATGTATTTTCGCTTTTTGGAACCTTTCATACCTATCTGCATTACTTCTTTTTCCCCATGTTGCAATAATCCCCTTAAAGCTTTAGAAAACACAATGACTGTATGCAACATGTGTTCTCGTTTTCAGACCATAGACTTTATATTCAAGTCATTTTTGCTGATGCAAGGGAACTTTATAAAGTCAGTGAAATCATCACTTAGCTAGAAGTTTTTTCCCTTCTATGTATGCCTTTGTGAATTTATTCACATTTATATCCAACTAGTGAAATATTTAAACAAACAAACTCTTGCGCGTTGTCAGCAGGGATAGGCTCGCTATTGTGAATAAGCGGTATAGGAAATGGATAAATTACTTTTTTATTTGGATTATAGCAAATATATTGTTGAATCTGTGTGAACAAAGATGAATAATTCTCACATGTCAAAAATACATTTGCCGCTCATTCATTTGGTAAAAGGCACATTTACAAGCTGGCTGACCTACATGATCAGTTTATCAATTTCTGTTAATATATTCTGCAGTCTTCTGCTTCTTTGTCTGTCATTTTTACTTTCCAACACAAGATGCCTTGCTGCTTTTCTATCTGCAAGAAATATGTAAAGTTGTAAAAGGGAGTTTGATGTCACCTTCACCATTGACCCGAGTAATTCAACTTTCTGGGCAGCGGCTACGATAACTGCAAGTTACATATGTAGCACCCCGACACTCAGTAAATGCCTAAGTAAAAGGAACTCACCTTGGACTTGAATGATGGGGTGTTTGGGTTCAATATGTTAAGGTAGTTACCACGAAGATTTACCTGTTTTGTGTGGAACGTTGTACAGCCTACTACCTTAGGAATGAACACAGCACTGTTAGACTTAGCAGTGGCTATATCCACGACACTATTTCAAATAACTGACCCCAGAAAACTCTTCAAAATAAATTAAATAAGGTTTTATCATTTTAGTTAACGCACAACAATAACAATTACCAAATTAGTCAAAACACTGTAGAAAGCAGAATTGACCAATTCAAAATAGTTTCAAAACATAAACTATCTCAGGTCTCAGTACTTATCCAACTCATACCAAATACGCTATTTAACTGAACAAACAAACAGTGGGCCCACACACTCTCTCACACACGCATCCATAAACCAATAAACGTTGCAGGCCTGTGTGCTCCAGGTGCGGTGCGGCAAACAAATCCTTGTCCTCAATGGTAATTACCAGTCACACAGATAATCCAACTCACGCTTTGGAAAAATCCTGGAGAAACAGCTCATGAAGAGAGGAAGATGGACGGGACCGGCAGCAGAAGTGAAGTCCTCCTCAGGAAGCGCGAAAAAGTCCTTCCCGTTCCGCAATGGCGTCCTCGTCAATGGCGGCTCGCTAGCTTTAGCTTAGCACAGTCACTCTTGCAACACTCGGACGCTGTTATGCACGTTGCTGCCCTCAACTAAGCTTCTTACATCACTTAAACTTTCAACAATTTATTTAACAAAATGTAACTATTCTTAACTTTAGCTTTTGCTCCGCATGTCTCCGTCTCGTGACTCTCGTCTCTTCTCCTCCTCGCTCGTCTCTCCCCGCCCCTTTTTTACTCACTCCCTTACCTATGCTCAATAACCAACATGTGACACTGATTGACTTACACAGCAACCAATCAAACGAAACAACATGAACCAATAACACAAATCCGAATATTCATGTTTGGTTTTCTACACACCTTTTCTTCAGCTACTATTCCGTTGAATGTAACTAATTGATTAAATTAACTATCTAAACTATATTTATCCATAAGTTATGTTAATCATAACACTCCACCTCTTTAACTGTTTTTACCCCTAAATTACTTTGAGGTTATTTCCATTACTAAAATATATAATTAACTAATTGAAATAATTATTTATTTAATAAATGAACTTTAACCCCTGTACTTTTACACCGGGCTACACATATGTTCAAGTGTTACTATTGAGATGGAAGACATTGAACCCTATGTTGGCCTCTAACTACATCCCTCACTAGAAAGTTGT
>CAJRST010011113.1:6342873-6366465 GCA_907169785.1 Menidia menidia | reverse complement strand
AAACGTAATAATGGTCCTTTAGCACTTTGTAGATGTCAGGGGCAGGGATTTAAAATGATATAAGCAGTTTGGTCTGATACAAGACCACAAATTTCACATGGAGGTGAATTTGTGACTCAAAGAGTGAACGAACACACACACACACACACACACACACACTTTAGAATATACTTCTTTGACACATGCTCTTACTAATGTCCAAAAGAGACATGACACCAGAAAGATTAGGCCCTGGCACTGACTTTGATGGAGGCGAGAAATGTCTGGCATCTTATGCACTCTGCTCCTTCATTTTCTCGTTTTCTGTCGCCATTTCTCCTCGGTTGCACGTTAGCTCTCTGCAGATTTTTTAGCGAGGCTCTCTCTTTGTGATCTGTCTGCCTGTTCCAATGTCTGTCTTTCAGAAAATATTCTTTCTACTCTCTCACACCCCGCTTTATTTTATTTCTGTTGTGCTTAGATCTTCTATCGTTCTCTGTTTTTTTCTTTCTTGCTGTGTCTTTGCTGCTGTGTAACTTTAATATCTGAGTTTAGAACTAGGACGGATGCAGCAGCTCAGTGACAGTCGCACATGGGGGAGCAACACAAACACCCCTTCAAAGCTCTTTTTTATGTAAGCGAGGGATAAGAGGGACCCGGAACATAAGATGGAACCGCGAGACGGTCTGATACAGGCTTTGGCTTGAACATGCAAGAGGAGGCTGTGGGTCTGTGGCTTTCATTAGACTAAGCACACAAACAACAATCCCCACCGCCCCCCAACACACGCACAGATACACACAAGCACACACATCAGCCCTGTTAGTTAAGAGGAACTGAGGTGTGGCAAGAAGAGTGGAGAGGTTAGAAGATAATCAACAGTCCCTCTCTATCGTAATCCCACACAATAAAGACTTGGCATCAATACGCCTGTGCAGTCATCACCACATTAGCGCCTGGCACAATTGGGAGGGAAAGGGTCTCTACAGTGCATCCATCCTGATTAAAGCATCATCAGTGTCTGTGTGTGTCCAGGGGAACTTTTCTGAAACGTACTCACACGAAACATGTAGATGAACCAAACAAAGTCTGACTTTAAGTGAGTAAAAAAATGATCACATATTGAAAGTATCTGTAAAAATTGAAGCAGATTCGTCAACCTGTGTTTCTTTTCTCATACAATTATAGTATTTCGTGTGTCTATAATGCTTTTTATAAAGGGAAAAATATGCCTTTGATTTTAGGGTTTTTTCGAATGAACAAGCCTCTTTTGTTTAGCTGGATGTAAATCTTTAACAGCTTAAACCAACTGACGGAAAAAGCTGTTTGCGACAGCTGTAAGCGTTGCCTCTTCATTAAGTACACAACGTGAAGTCGTGTGATTAAAACTTTGCCGTGGCACTGTCTTCGTCAAGTTGGATTTGAACTGCAGCAGACGGCTTCAGCAAGTGGAAGAAGCTGTTTCCTAGTAACGGCTCACATGAGTTGACTTCAGCTGTTCAGCAGAGTTTTTGTTCTATCTATATATAGATAATGGTTTCAACAAATCAAGTCTTCTGTTTATACACTTTATTATGATATCTAATGGACTTTTGGGCATCTATCAAATAAAAAACAGCCATAGATGAGAGATGCATGTAAACCAATCAGCAATAACATTTACACCAATTTATTTTCTCATAGACCCTTGTGTTGGCACTAAACAGCCCTGGCATTCAAATATATGGACTTTCAAGGCATGTTTTGGCATTAAATATCAAGTGTGTAATGCTGATACAGTCTTGATCCTTGAAGTTTTACATTTGGATTTAGATATTGGTCATTTGAAGGCTAACAAATCTATTCAGTGACTTCAACTTGTCTTCAGATTTGTTTACCATTTTGCATCAACCCCTTCAAGCAAATTCACAAAAGTGAGTAATCAAACTGACGTAGATCGGATACATACGGGTGCTGTTGTAATCTCTCATTTGGCCTTGCCTCTTTCACAGTGAAGTTGGTGCATGTTAAGAGTTTTATAATCACAGATTGACCCACCAATAAAAATTCTTTGTATCATTCCCATTGCCTGTACTCATGTGTTTACCGTCATTGCACATTAAAAATGCAGAGAATGGATCGCATTAAGCTGTTTTCTATGGGTTGTGTAGGGTAAAGTCATCCTTTCACAGTTCTCTAAATATCATTTAAGACTTATTTTCAACATTTTCTGAAACCATTAGATAATGTTACGCTGTATATGGTAGAATGTTAGTCATTTTAGCACTTAGCATCAAGTTTGTGAGGATGTATGACTTAACATATTCCTGGTTTTGAATTGAACTGTAAAGTTATGCATTGGTAAACTACTAACTGGTTCGAAGAGTGTTCGAAAGCCTGGAAGCCTGATTACATCATATTCTCCCACTGCCTCAATATATCAGATAATCTTAGACCTTTGCATGAAAATCCAGAATTGAGGGACATGGCTAAGTGGTGGTGGGGTAGGCCCTTTTTTTGTTTTGTTTTTTCCCAGAGTAATTTTTTACTGTGAGGCATGATGCATTACTCTGCTTCAATTGGAGTGCTGTTACCACGTAGAGGTAATTGTGGTCTGTCGCAGGGATTATGTAGATGGACTGTGTCAAAGTTATATTCATTTGCTTTTTTTTGTTCCTGCAAAAGTTTGCACAAATCAACATCCAGCCTATGCCAGAAGCTTTTTGTTCCTTAGTGCATCCTGTTGCTGTCCAAGCAAAAATAAAATGGGTGTGGATTCACCTATTAGGTAAACTGATAAACCTTGGATACACATTGTGTTCACTGGTCACTGGCAGCTCCCTCAGGCCAAATTTGCTTGGCATTGGAAGCTATAGTTCTCTCATTATCACTAATTGGCCCTTGTAAAATGTTTGTGCTGGGCTATAGTTTCACCACATATTTCTTGAGAGTTGCCGGTGTGTCATAAAAACAAAATGTATTTACTGCTATTATTTTGGCTGTTATGGTGTGGTAATCCTGCAAGTTATTTAACAGAGATGATGTAGGATAACAAAAGTGAAGCACAGAACATCTATGCTGCTTTGAATGAGCTTTTAAAGGAACGCTGCACTATTTGTCTCTCGGTAATTTCAATGTTTAAGAGCAAGATTTGTATAAATCAAGACATGTATAAAGGACAGGCTACAGATCATGATATTTCTCTGGTATTCCTATTCCTAAGACAGTGAAATGTAAGGCCTATGTAAGTAAATGTAAGTGGGTAGGGCTGTATTATTCTGTCTAAATCGAACTAAATCTCTCACATTTTATCTCAAGCTTGTGTTACCAGACCCCACATCCTCGGGGGGGGAAGAAATAACACTTTGAATCAATTTGCTGATCAACTCTGTTCACGCACGGCATATTTATGTCACTTTGACCAAGAAAGCATCATTAAACAAACCAGTAATGACGCATCTCATAGTGTCACACACCAGTTTGCCCTGTCTCGGTAAAGTAAAATCACACCTTTAGATGGCAGCAGCATGCCACTTCATCACACAAAGAGAATCAGCGTGTGACAGAGTCTGATAGATGTCTGGAGTAAAGCAAGGATCAACAAACAAAGAGAGACAGTCAGAGCTCATTATTTCTTTTATTCCGTTTTTTTTTTTCCTATCATGACTTCATCCGAATCTTAATTTGTAATAGCCTGTCTTTAGAAGTGAGGTTTTTAAAAAGACTTTCACAAAAGGAAGGGAAAAAAAGACTATCCCGCAACCAACACTTCTTTGCTTGTCTAGTTGTCTACAGTTAATGTCTCTTCCATGTAATTGAACTTGATGAATGCTGGCATTGTTTTCCTGTGAACACGCTTTGTCCTTTCAACCCCATCTGACGTATCTGGGCCGACTGGTTATTTTCAGAAGACAGTTCCGTACCTGCCTGTCTGATGAGGAGTTAGGGTTTGAATTGTCGTTTTTTTATGGGAATGTAGTTGTTTTGTACCTGCCGGCGTTTAGGCAGCTTTCGCTTATTTGCACGGCTCTTTTGCGTCTCTGTTCCCCTAAACTGGATGCTGATAGACGCAAACAAAAGATTTGCAAAAGGTGGTATTTGTCAGATGTATTTCTGATCTCAGATCTCGATGTGTTTTTTTGTTTATTTTTTTTGTTACATTTATAGCTGATTCAAGGCAAAAATCCACCTAACCTCGCAAAATGATGGAACATTGTGAGAAATAGGGTTTAACGGGTGTTGCCATGTTGTTTCCATAACTGATTTCAAGCCTAATTACTTTGAGAGTATATTCAAATAGAATTTTTGAGCTGGAAACAAAAAGATTCTGTATAATGTTGTCATCATGATAGGTTGATTAAACTCTTGGGTTATAGTGGATTAGTCAAAGAGAAGATGTTTCTTTCTTTTTTTTTTTTTAGCGATGGAAATGTCTCAATCTGATTAAAGAAAATAGCTGCAGCAAACAGTAAAACTGCCATTTCGCATAATAGACTGTATCTCATAAGTCCCCACCCCCCCAATGTTCCAATTTAATAGTTGATTCTTTACACAGTTAGGAAGAAAATTCAGGTAGATTAGCATCTCGTTTTGCAATACGCCTAAACTTTGGACAAGTGTTTCACTCCATGACACGAACTAAGGGCAGAAAGCAGAACTTAAAGGAGGAAGACACACCTTTGAACTTAATTACCCAATGAATAATTGATGTTTGATTGCAGGCCCCCCCCACCCCCAGGCTGTCAACAGAAGATTATTTATCATAAGATTATAATTCATTGCTAATTGCTCCGGCAAGGGGTTTACGATTAGAATAATTTGTTTATTAAATGCACAAATTTTATTAGGCAGCAAACTTTTTGAGCAAAGTTGTATAGATTAAGATGCCCCCCATGCTGTTATGAAGGGCTTTCATGGAATAGCCTCTAATGTTGTCAGACGCTCAGGATTAAAATATAGTTGTTTGCTCAGACAAAACGCGAGCCCGTTTTCCATAATTTAGTTAAACAAAGCAGGTGATTATTCTAATGCAGTTAGATGGATGCGACCCAGGGAGTGATTTCAGCACAGAGAGGTGCTTTGGTATCCTCAAAGCCAAGAAAAGCACTGCAGCCTCTGAAAGACTTAAGCTCCTCAGTGAATCGTGTTTACCCCTCTAAGCTATAATGCCTGTTAAGATGAGGAGAATTTGACTTGTTTGTCTCCGGCATAATGAATGTTTGTTGTCTGTCTGAAATCTGTGTGGGGTATAGTCACAGTATCGTCGCCCGCTGGACAGGTGGTTTGTGCTTTGCGACTTTCTGCAAAGTGTATCCACGTTTCCGTATAGCCATGCTTGTTGTTTGACTTGGCTTTAGTCTGTGTGGCCACAGTCGACTTCAGTAATCCCGCTTTTATCCAATTCATTCAAGCTTAATGTTTTATATCAACAATACAAAGGGATTTCACCATTCTTTACCACTTACATTCATTTGAACCTTATTTTATGTTTTCAGGGTGCGGTTTGTTTGTTTTAAGGGCCAAGGTGCAAATGAGAGATTTATTCAAAATGACTTTATAAAATGTCATTGACTGTATGTAGTAAAATTTAAAAGAGATCCAGGAAAAATATTTCTATTTTATGATTATCTCAAACAACCATTAAGGTGCAGGCGGAAAAACCAACATGTTGAGATACTTAATCTAAAATATCTGTATTAACGTGATCAGTTGTAGATCTTGAGTATTTCCATTGTCTTTAGAACAGCTACAGAGAGAATAAAGAGTTGTCCCGGTCCTGACTCAACAGCAGAAAGAAATATAGCATTAATAGTTTCAACTGTTAAATATGCAAAAATTATTGCATTAGAAAATCTCAGGACACATAATGTACAGAAAAGTAAGACACTGAAACTTTAATTAACACAAAGTTTGCTTGAATGAAGGAAAATAATTTAGCTTGATTATATTTGATTTTCAAAAAAGTCAAATTATTTTTTCATTCAGTCAGCTGTTAGTCATAACGTGGAATTTTTTGTATGTTGATCATATCAGAGGTTGGGTATAAAAATAGCTTGATAGAGTTGAGAAAGAGCCGAAGTGTGTTAGCTTTACACCCTTGCAGGCAGGAAGGGAGCACCCAAGGTGGGGGTCCCAGGACTTTCTGATCTTGAGAGCTTACCTTGCAGCTGCACAGTTACAGAAAGAAATGTGGCAGTTTATCGTTTTTTTTACCATAAAGGGAAATGGATTATTCTGAGTAGTAGTCAGCGACTCTACTGAGCTTTAAATCTTTGTCTCAGCGGAAACTGTAACTTTAATCATGACGAAGAAATCCAGTGTCTTTAATATTTGTAACTACGTTGAACTAAAACTGAATCGACTTTTTGACTACTGTCCTGTTGTGGATTGATTTTGAAATAACAAGCTGCTCAAAGGAAGGCATCGTCCAATCTCATTACCGGGATTTGATTTCCTGATTAAGTCAGAGGTCTTTTTTAACCCATCTGTGGTGTTCAAATTTTTGTTACCCACCCAGTGCATTTTGTGGTTATCAATGTCTCAAAATCAACACTTTTGTGTTAAAATACTCAACAGATGTTTACTTCATCCCAGTTACAAGCGGTATAAAACAGTATAAATGGTTAATATTTGCCTTTTTTTAACCTATTTTTGGATCACATTTATAATCATCAATTATAAAAAACGTAATAAAGAAAATCAATTAAAATCAAGATATGAGCGGAAACAAATTTACAGGTAAAGCGAGGTTTTTCAAATCCACTGACTTTTATTTCTCTGAACTTAGAAATTTAACCCATTCAGGGTGCACAATGTGTGCTCAGTATGTATTCTGATATTTGTTCCTTATAGAAAATGAGCCAAATTCAGAGTGTCTGAGTTTAAACAATTCATTCATTGTATAATTTTTCTCCTGATAAACAAAGAAAACGGGTCCCCTGACCACCACATAAGGCTACCATTAAGCTAACATTTAGTTTAACTGCACAACACCTGTTAAAATATCTGTTTTATTGTTGCTGACCTGGAGACTGTATTCAACGTTATCTGGGTGCTGGCAGCTTATTTTCGGAGTCATAAAGTGTGCCCGTGTCATACTCAGGAGGGTGCAGTATCTCGCAGGTTTTCCCTCCAGGTGAAGCAAGTACTTGTCTTTTACTGGGGAAAAAAAAAAAATTCATCCGACTTCAAAGCTGTGGTGGAAGTGGTGCAGGCAATTCTCGTACCCGTAGTGGCAGCGGAGCAGGGGTTTGACCTGGGAAACAAAAATATAAAACACCATCCGGAATTTCATCAGCATTTTTGCTGCTACAGTCTCTCTTGATGCTTTTAACTCAAACCAGGCAACTCTTTGCAGACCTGTATGAAGGTCTGAGTTCAGCCAAAGGTACAGCACCCCATTTCCTTTTTATTTCCCGCCCATTTATTGTTGATTTTTTTCGTTTTCTATCATTGTAACTTATCTGATTAATTGATTACGTGATACAACTCTGCTCATATTCTTTGGTACAGGATTATGGGGGCAGAGCATTTTTTATAACTTATAGTTTGTGTTGAAATTTGAAATGACTATGATGTTCTTTGAGATTTTAGAACATCATAGCCATTAGGGAACCTAAAATGTGAGTATATATCATGTCAATTGATGTGATGATGTTACTTCTTGAAATGAATTGTGTTTTATATTAAAGCATATTCTAAACATAAAAGCGTTTTTTTAAAATGTAAATGTAATTGATGAGCCTGTTCAATGTTTTGACGGAAAAGGAACATTTTTAATGTGAAACCGGGTGTATATAATAGACTAAAAGGGGGCAATAACTATTTAAACAACATTTCAACAGTTAAATCACACAACCACAGTACAATCACATTTGAAACCAAACCAACACCCCTTTAAGGACAACATGACCTGATCCTAACCAGAATAAGGCTGATCCATAAAGTGTCTTTACCATTGTCCACTTGACCCATTGGGCTTCCCAAGAAGTAACTTGCCCGTACCTTTACAAAGTTATAACTTCTAAAATATTTTGCAAGGGATGTGAGGATTATATTAATCTGATTGGTCTATGCTGCCCCAATACTCATCTACACTGTCAAAAACGCATGAATTTGGACTATACTCTCCCTCTAAGGGGTTTTGAACACTGTACCTCTGGCTTGGTGAAATACCCAAAAACCTTGTTTCAAGAAAGGGCACTGTTTGCTCTTTCTTTTTTTGTAGAGGGTGTGATTGGAGCTGGGATTAAACTGACTTAGAGGACCTCTAAATGTTTGACTGAGGAGATGAAAAGAGAGATTTCTCAAGAGTTGTGAACAATTCAAAGATCTATCTAAATATAGCTCTCATTTCTTGTGCAGTCTTTTCTTTTTCTCCAATCTCCTCAAAGGAAGGTTTGCTAATTCTTAAGTGTCTCTGAAGGAAAGAGCAGTGGTAGTTTTGTATATATCGAGTCGGTTAGAAAATGGATCAGGTCTGATAAAGGAAAAAATAGAACAAAGGTATTTTATTGTGATGAGTTTGATGACAGTGAATAAGAAAAACATCCCATCATGCTCACAGAATAGCACAAAAGGAATCCAAAGTCCAAGTTAGGATTGTAGCGAACGCAGTTACATAAGCATTTTTTCTGTGTGAATTTATTTTATTTTGTGAATATGAATATGTTTTACTTTTAATATTTATTTAATATCTTTGTGTATTTTTCTATTAATGTACATACTTTGGGAAAATATTGTAACAATGTCATATGGATACATCACCGATTGGGTCTTCACTTGATCACGTGATGCCTTTGATAGGAACTTCTGAGTTTTGTTTATGACTAGTCTGCGTGTGCAAGAGTAAAGGCAAAGGACTGAAATATGGAAGAAATGGACATCTAGCAACTCCTAACCTTCTTGTTGGAGGGGCATACGGTATTGACAATTTAGAGAATTTATATTTTGTTTAATAAGTTTCATTTAATGATTCATATAAGGTAACATGACGGTTTTACCTGATTAATATTTTCCACCGCGTATTTTTTGCAGTGTTCACGGTGGTCTTGGGCGTTTGCATGACAGAAAATCCTTTAATAAACGTTTGGAACCATCAGTTGGATATTTGCACTTTCATCAACCAGTTAGAAAAAGTTGGGAGCAGCTATAAGGATCTAACCAGGAACCTTCTTGCTGTGAGGCAACAGTCCCAACCACCACACCACCATATGAGCCCTTTTCTTTGTGATATATGGGATTACACTAAAGAGATTTTCATATTAGTAAAAAAAACCCAAAAAGAATGGACTTGTTGATTATCTATAAGAACGTTCTAAGATATAAACATTTCTGACACACACGCACATGCACACTGTGCCTTGGCATTTAGCGGGATGAGCGGAGCCGTGTGGGCTGCTGGAAGCGACTCAAGTTCCTCATCCTGCTGTCCAATCAATGTGAGAGGACAGGAAAGGGAAAAAGGCTGAGGGCCAGTACGACACTTTGCAAAGCTCCTACCGCAAAAAGCGTGCGCACGCCACCGGACGTTACCCTCAACGCGGGCGCACGTGCCCTCTCTGACCTGCAGGTTTCTGCCCAAACTGGGATATTGTTTCTGACTCAGACTCAGATATTGTTTCAGTATGTGGCAGGTGGATGGATATCAGTTCTGGTGGTACAGACGCGGACTACACAAGGCAGGGACCGCACTCGTTTTGACAAACACAGAACGAGACGGACCGCAAAAAGGTTTTGGCAGCCGTGCTGAAATCATCAGACAGCCAATCAGGGGATCAATGGCAGCCGTGACTCGCCCAATGACCGGTGCTGTTATCTCGCCGGCCAACCATCCCGTCCCCCTCTGTCTCCCTCAGCCCAATACGCCTACTTCCTTGTTTCCCTAACTCACTATCCTCTATTTTTCTCTTTCCGTCAGTTGAAACTTTTCTTTATTTCCTTTTTTTATTCTGCTGCTTTGTCCCACCTCTCCCTCCTTTTTTCTCCCTTTACTGTCTGTTTTTCTCTGGTCTAATGAATCTGGGGGATCTCAGGGCCAACCTCTGCTGGGTTGATTAGGATCCTCATTAAAAAAGAGGACAAAACCACACTCCCTTCTTCCCCGTAGTTCTTTATCCTTCCATATTTTAACATTTTTTTTTGCACCCCACTCTCCCAAAAAAGTGGCCCTTTTAATCGCTGCTCATCGTGAAAAAAAAAGAGTAATTAGATACATCAGCGTGTGAAAGCGTTTGCGTTTTCGTCCGTCTTCACTGATCTGTTGTAATGAGTCACAGTCTAATCCAAACTAGTCTTCAGCATCAATACGGCTGTCTAACAAGTGTTTGAGAAGAAGCAGATGCACAAATAAGAGAGAATGATAAAGAAACGGTTATATGGGGAACAGAAGGGGTGGTTCAGGACTGGACAGAAAAAGAGCAGAGGGATGAGGAAGGGCAGGGTTAAGTCTGTGTTTTTTTTTTTTTGCCGATGCTGTTTTGCCCAGTGATGGGATCAGATCAGCGCTGCTCCAGAGGATGCTCGGGGCCAAAACCTAAATCTGATTATGTCGCCTGAGAAGACTAATCTCTCTTGAATCTGTCTAATTCCAAAAACAATACTGTAATCTTTGTGTGCCCGCGTGTGCGTGTGCTTGGCGTTTGTATTGGCAAGCTTAATGTTTTCTATCTCGGGTCATGAACTTGGATTGATTGACACAAGATTTTCTAATTAGAACATGCAGTATGGGGGGGGTCAGATAGTGAACTATATTGATGAGTTGTTGTACGATATCAGCGTGTTTTAACCTGATAGTTGGACAAAAACGCTATTTTTTTCAATGTAGTCAGTGATTGTGGCAAAATTTCGAATTTTTCACTAATAATCACTTCCTCCTATGTGTATTCAATGCCTTTTTGAGTTTTCTACTTATTTTGACCCTTAGGGTACATGCAACTACGAATTTTCAATCTATCTCTCAGCCAACGAAAGCCTTTAGCTTTGTACCTCATGCTTTCCTGATCTGTTTATGCAGGATGAAATCTGCTTCGAATGACACTATGAGACCCTGTTACCGATGAGCTTTGCTTGATTTAACATCTGCAGCTTACCAGTCTAATCAGATTTAAAATGAAAAATAACTTTTTCCACAGGTCGTGAACACTTTGGTCAAGATATATGCATATCAAAGTTATAAATAGGCATTTTAGGAGACCTGGACCTCATGACGGAACATCAAATATCCACAAAATATTGCATTTAATTACATATTTCATAGCATATTTCTTTCCTTTTTCCTAGGAAAAGCAGAGCAAGAGTCACTCTTGGGCTACTGGTAATGCATTTCCACTTCTGGCTCTTTTTTCTAACAAAGGCACAGTATGTGCAAATGAGTTTTGGGTGGGAGAGGCCTCGCATCGTGGGTTTCAGTCCTAATCTTAAAGTGCTCTTCACAGAGCTCTCCACGCTGCTGTAAATGGTGGAGCAGATTTTTTCTAATGCTCAATCTGTTGTTTCAGACCCATTTTTGGGGGCATTCTCCAAAAAGGAAACATTATTCGGCTGCTCGACCATAACTCTAAATCCAGACAACCTCCAAGAAATTGAGTCCTTATTTAATTTTTACCAACGCCTCTTCTTCAACAACTGTCTCCATCTGGTGGTTGTGTTCCGATTCTTCGAGAGAGTCAGGGGACAGGAGAAAAGGGTACAGCTCCATAGGAATGTGGTGACACCTTACAGTCTACAACATTTGTATTGGATCTTGAAGCAGAACTTCTTTGTGAGGGGCAGTGAATGGATGCAATTTATTCAGAAAGAGCATATTGAATCCATAATTGAATTCACAGACAGAAGAAAGAAAATCTCACCTGCATACTTATTCTGCGTATTCTGTATGATGAGCAAGTACATAAAGAAATCTAAAAAAGTTGATAGAATAACCTGCATAAAGTCCCATTGCTGGCAAACATACCACAAATGCACTCATACTGGCATTATTTAACTATATAGATTAAAAAAAAAGATTGCTTGAGCAAAACATTTTCAGAACAGTTTTCATGAAAATAGTTAATCAATTCAAGCTTATTTATGTTCCCATCTATTGCTCTATACAAACTTTTCGTCTACAAAGTAGGAAGAGGATGTAGCTATATTAAGTGTCTTCAAAACTCTGTCTGCATGGGTAGTTTCCCAAATTAAGAAAACAAGTTAGTCATCAAGGCAAATTGTTTTGAAGTTAAAAGCACACCATCATGGTCACCTCATATGACCGTACACATCTTGAGCACGGATTATTCTGCTAACTAAAATTTAATAAGAAGAATCCTAACAGTTGGGGAACTGTCATCCAATTCAGTCTCTCGAATGAAGAATGAACTGGCGGCTTTCCGCGGGGAGAAATCATGAATACATATAAGTTTTATTCTTGACATATCATACACGATCCAGTGACCTCTGAGAACTCCTCGCTGCCACGCTCGGATGCACACGCACACGCATTTGTCACAATGCATTAGGTGTCTGAATTGCACGGTGAGCAGTCAGATAAGAAGCGAGCGCACAC
The DNA here is from genome assembly GCA_907169785.1 of Menidia menidia. Classification (NCBI taxonomy): domain Eukaryota; kingdom Metazoa; phylum Chordata; class Actinopteri; order Atheriniformes; family Atherinopsidae; genus Menidia; species Menidia menidia. The sequence goes on along the minus strand of CAJRST010011113.1, from coordinate 6,353,963 downwards.
TCGCATATACACAAGTGCTTGTTTCTGCTCACTGACTCTGTGTTAGTACACCCGTCCCCCTAATTAGATTCCATTAAAGGTGGCGTTCGTTACTCCGGAGATTCCCCTCGGTTGACGCACCGTCCGATGTTAAAAATATCACCGGCTTCGACCCGACCAATCGCAATCTGACCGCCCAGAAAGATGAGCTCTAACTCCGCCGTGACAGCCATTTGACTTCCATCTACCAGCCGATGATAGGAAAAATATATAAAGAATTAAGTCACAGAAGTTTTTCAACCCCATCTGTAATGGTCTGGCAACTCCTGGAAATTGAGGGTAGAGATAGAAATCTTCCTCACAGGGGGGGCCCCGAGAAGCAGAGGCAGAGGATTTATCAACAGAAAGTAGTGTTTGGGGATTTAGCGGACAAAGTGTTGGACTCAGACTAAACTCCCCAGGTGGCTGATGGGAAAGGCAAAGCAGGCGCTTTTCTCTGGCTGAATATCAATGTCGCCTTGGCCCCCCCCCCTCCTCTTTTCTTTTGTCTCCCTTTGGTCTCATTATGGTGCCATCTTTACCCGTCGCTCTCTTTATCAATGACTGAAGTACCTGCTCACTCGTGATAAAAAGCCCCGTGACAACATCTCGGCGCTCCTACCCCGTCTTTACCTCTTTTTCATTTTGAAGAATGACAACGGGATGCGGAGGAGTCGATGCGCTGGTATTTGGGGTATCCCGCCCCCCCCACCCCTCCGTCTCTGCAGCTTCGTCTGTCAGCGCGGCAGCAGTGTCTAAGCTAACCTGGGCTGGCATTGGAAATGTCAGCTGGTGCATTAGCATTTAGCCACCCTACTCCGCTGTCAATCTGGTTTTTATCTTTGACACCCCCTATGGTCTATCACCTTAGCTCCCAGCCCCAGCTACCCCCCCCCCCCCCCCCTTTCCCCCGCCCCTTAGTCATTGTACTAATAAGGAATGGGGACGGTGGAATTTATCAGGGCTAGACACTCCCACCCCACCAGCCATTACTCATCCGCACTCCAGGACATGCCAACAGTGGCTAATTGCTTTCTTTTAACATTAGCACATGTGGCATTCAGCAGAGTCTTCACTGAAGGGAGATGGGCCCCCTTCTCCACTCCAGCCATTATGGCGAGACCACATTGGGGTTATAAAGCCCTGTTAATGGAGAATTATTAGTATTTATGGTCCAGTTTGACACATTATAGGTACATTTGGTCACCCGATTGGATATGCTTTAATATCCAAAGAGGTGTCTCCTAAATTAAGTGTCACAGTCACAGAGTTGTTTTTTTATTTCATTATACATTATGATGTGGTTTTGTGGCATTTATGAGTCATGAATTGACTCGTCATTCACGGTTAGTATAAGCTGTCACCGTGTGCTTTTTGCCAAACAGTGACAGTTTGCATGTGTGGAGAAAGTACAGCCAATGAGAAAGTGTGTTAAACTGATGTGAAATTAGCGAATGGATTGGCACCTTCAACCATCGAGACGTTAAGCGAACTCCATCAAGCAGGGGGACATTTGGAGAGGTTGAATCTGAATGTGATACCATATTAAACGCATGCTCGGGTTGGCAACTAAACAAAGAGAATGGTATCAAACTCCAAAAACTAATGTAGTTCACGTGCTTGACTTTCCACAGCATACTGTAGGTTTATAGTGCAACTTGTCTTAGTAAGCGATGCATCTAACCTTAAAAAAATATACTTTTTGCATATCCTAACTTCATGGCTGCGTATAAATGTACTGCAATCACGTCTCGTAAAACCAGCTTGTCATCCAAAGTTTGAGGGCAAAGTTTAAAGCTCTCTTCTCAATTCATGGTTCTTTGGTTTAGTAGGTTTAACTATATACATTCCTCATGCTGAGGACTGGCCCATCTACAAAACAGAACCTACCCTGGTCTAGCATGAAAGGGCTAAACAATCTAACTATCTATTGAATTCTACAATCTTTGATCATATTCTGTCTCTTTTATTGTCATACCTTCCGTGCCTACATCATATTTCCAGACAAAAGTCTTTGGATTGAGAATATACACATGTACCCTCTAATAATGGGGTACAATTAATATGACAAAAATGTAGCTAAAATGCCTGTGTCATGCTGCTAAGGTGACCATATGGCACATTTAGGGGCGTACCGCATCTAAATGTGGCTTGAGAAATTGCACGGGCTGTGAAATTGTACGGACCTTCATTATGGCCTCCGCACAGAAAGATACCGGGAACCTCTATATAACTCCTAATGGGAATGTAGACACAAGGGGGGATGCATTTTAGGCGGCAGAAATTGTGCACTAAGCAATTCCCCCCTTTGTTGTGAGCGAAGGGATTATTCATCAAAGCGACGGTGGACGGTCCAATATCTCACAAAGCTCTTTGTTTTGCTTGGTGGAAAAAGATTAATGAACAGAGTGAACTGACATTTCCAACAAACAAGAAGGACATTGATCTGCGGGACTTCTGAAGATCCTCATTGTCTTGTTTACCCTGCAAACAATGGACAACATTGTTGAAATATGTAAGCTTTACACACCCCATATGCACAGTGGCCGCATAAAAGCTACACGCTCACTGATCGAAAAGGCAATGCCCAGACTGATCTTAGTTACTATGCGTGCGATTATTACAGGTTTCCTTCATAACACCAACAAAGATTATGATCCCCCTGTTTTTAATTTACTTTGTATAATAAAATCGATTTGCTGACACCAGACAGAAGACGTCAGGGATTTAAACCATTTCTTATATAAACTCTGTGAAGTCGTTTTGTTTCCCGACGTACAGCAAAAATGGAAACAAGTAAGAAATAACTTTTCTGGAAGGATTCAAATGAGCCAACTGTCTTTTCTCTCCGGGGGGGACTTGATCTAATATTGCAAAAGAAGTAGGTTGACTGGAGGCTTTTGCAAACTCTTTTTTTTTTTTTTAATGGCCCCAGGTTTTGGGCATGTTGGGAACCGTTGAGCACATTCTGTCATGATTAACATTAATGTACCCATGTTCTTTAAGGGTATTCATATAAAAGAGGCGGGGTTGGATTTGTGTTTGGATTTTTTCTTTCAACGCTGAAATAGAGACGTCACAACAAACCTCGAGAATGAATTTTTAGGGTGCAGGGTTACATCTCCAATGGGGAAAAATGTGCCTATGAATCAGAACTAGCCATCCAGTGGTTTTAAAACCATCCAATGCCTTAGGAACCCAGATGCTTCTCTTCTTGACTTTATTTTTTGTGATATGTTTTGTCTTCTAGGTGTAAAGAAAATTGACACACAGATACTATATAATGATAAATGGAATTTGCATGCAATTTTTGCTGTGGTATAAATGTAAGCTGTGCAGATTTCATATCCCCCAGTGGACTCGCCCGGCCACAAACAGCTTCTTTCTTCACTTAGCAGATAAACGCTGTTCAGTTCACAGCTCAGAGGTGGTATAAAACTAACTCCGTTTTGTTTTTCGTTGAGGTGCACCACTTTGACTTGGAAAAAAGTGTTTGGTTTTCAAAATTGAAAGTGTTTTGCATCATTGCATGCCTCACGAAATACCCAAAGGGAGCAAGAATCCATGCATGCACACACCTGTATCGCTGTCACCGCAGCAACACAAGCTAGGAGGTTTAAAACGGGTGCTATAGGCGGTCGTCCCCAGGCCGATCTGTCACCTGTCTGCTCGGTAAGCAACTTATCGCTCTGGCTTCACTCTGCCCCGTTGAATTGCGACGCATCTTTCAAAGAGAAACCAGCACTCACGACCATGACGCACCAGTCGCACATTAACGATAAGAGGATAAGACGCGGAATCAGCACGCAGCAAAAGCCGAGCTTCCGTGAATCTGTAACTCTTATAAATGAGTCAGACGCACGCAGATCATTGGAAGAAGCCCTGTTGTGTCAACCAAATAATTTAAGTCAACATGCAAGAGGACCCATGAATATTTATCCCATCTCCACGTTATTAAGGATGAATGTTTTGGTAAAAAAACACTTTATGCCACAGAAAAAAGTTTTACAGAGTGTTATTGCAAGGGGGGGGGGGTTATATTAACTCTTTAAACACTTTATACTAACTAAATCAATAGTTAACTTAATGACTTGTTTTTTGTTTAAGTCAAGTAATACTTTACTAACATGTACTTTGCTTTTAAAAATAGCTTTCAGTAACAACTAATTATGTCAATTTGAACTGCTGTTAGAAAAATCTGTCTTTATTCCATTTGTATTAGACCAGATTTAGGCTTGAAAACCATTCAATGGTTTTGAAGAGCTGGGACAGAGTCTTTAAAAATGCAAACCCCACTGCCTCAATAATGATTTGCTGGCCTGAAAATTCGAAAGCATTAGAATTAGAGGCAACCTGGATTTTGTCGTCCGCATGTTTTATTAAATGCGGAAACCCTCCCCTGTGTTAAACCAACTAATACCAGCTGATTATTTCCCGTCCTCGTGCATGTTTTGTCTGGCTTGCGACATCGGCGAATGGCCTTCCACAAAGCAGCGATCTGTAGACTGTCTACACTGCATCGTAAGAAAACAGCCAGACAGGGAAGAGGCTTTCTGACCCCCCGACTCTGGGTTAAAGGCTCTCTGCTCCAGTGCTACTTATACTAACACAAGCCAGCACAGTTACCATGTCTAATGTGAGCAGATAGAGCCCCGCCGTTGCTTCAGCAATGAAAATAATGTCATTATGGCGGAATTATGGTTGCGTTTGCCACTAAATCCAAAAGAGACGAGAGATGAAGAGAAGACGGGGTATTTTTATTGTTCCCAAGAGGCCAGTAAGATCCAATCAGCAGGGTGTGACTTACAGTCTGCGAGCCTTGAGCGTATCCACCGCAACTCCCCTTCGCTGCAACTGTCGCCTTCACAGCGTGGGAAGCTCTGGGAAAACCTACATAACAAGGAGAAAAGAGCTGTGCATAAACAAGGAGCAACAACGGCCGCATTTTGTTTGAATGCCGTGCGGTATGAATTAATAAGTGGGTGCGGGTGATATGTATTTGTGCTTGCACAGGACTTCTGCAAAGGCAGCTAATAATGTGCGCGTGTGTATGTGTGTGTGTTTGTGTGTGTGTGTGCGTGTGTGTGTGCGCGTGCGTGCGTGACTGTTTGGCTAGCTCTCCAGTTATTGCTTTTGAAGTTGTTAATTAAACCCTCAACCATCTGGTAGCTCAATGAAATTATACCGAGCCTCTCAGCCATGAAAAAAACATGACTGACTGACTAAATGAATGAATAAACAGTTGATTAATTTAATAAATGCTCCAAATGTCTTTTGTTTTAGCGACGAAAAAAGAAAAAAAAAGAAAAAGACACACCCTGAGAAGTCTTATTGATGTAAATCAGATGCTGTGTGCTGTCACCCCTGTTATGTGTTTGTGAGTTACCAGCATGCATTTCTGGTGTGTGTGTGTGTGTGTGTGTGCATTCTCATGGGGGCTTACAGGTGAATAAAAAAAACGGCTGTCAGTGTGTCAACCTTTGGTTTCTCTTGATGTCTTCTTTCGCACCTTGCAATATGTTCCTCTTTGTGCTTCCTCCTCTCTGTCGCATGCTGCACGCTGCCATGGTGGAAAAAAAGAAACCACAAGCTTTGTTTCTGATTTGTTGGATGCTTCTCCATATAAAAAAAGATATGTATTATATCAAATAGTGAAAATTGGATCATATAAGTAATCCTTAATAGGCTGCTTTTCCCAAAAAAAATAAAATAAACGGATAACATGCTGTGCTGAATGCTTTGTTACTATAAATAGAAATGTCCTACTAAACGCACATATTGTCATTGACGTCTGAATAATTTAATTTCTAAGACATAACGGTATCTATAGTCGTTTGTAATACCTAATATTGAAATATTTGAATGTGCAAGAATAAAACCTAAATAAAGGGTAAGAAATGTAGTTCACAATTTGTAAAAGGAGAGATCTTTTCATTCCAGTCGAATAGAATTCAGCCTTTATCTTTATTTTACAAATGACTTGCGTTGAATGTCGTCCACATGTCGATACCACGCTCAGCAAAGACAAGAATGTGGTCGTCGGATCGACATCTCCAGAGTGTGTTTCCTGGAAAACTTACAGAGCTGGAACGGAGCTTGTTTGGAATGGTGGGATGTGCCAGCTTAAGGGGCGCCGGAGCAGTGAGGCATCCCTGGTGTTCTGTATTTTCAGGAAGTATGTAATCCGTAGAAACACTCCCCAACTCTATATTTTAAAGGATTAACCGAACATCAGTCATTTTGAATCGGGGCTGGAGGACTGGTTGCAAATGTTATCTGCCATAAAATGCAAATTTGCGATTTTTGTCTTTTGACAGTTGTAAAGAGGGGAAGCATTGGCAAGAAACCACATAGGGGTGGTTAATAAACCAACTGAAAGGTCAGCAATTCGAAAAGTCCCTGGCAAAGACCATGAACCTGCCATGGTCTCAACCGGTTTTGAACAAATAGCCTTATATTTCAACTGAGGTTCCTAAGGAGTGTCGAGGAGCATGGTGAGTAGTTGAGACTGTTGATCGGATTTACAGCTGGATTGCTGTGCCAAGGTGGAATATGAGTCTTCCAGATTCCAGTGAGGTAATCCAAATTTAGAGGGGGGTGAAATTGGGAGGACGTGATGCGGTGGGGTTCTGAACAGGCGGCGAAGAGATGAGTGTTGAAGTGTTGAATTTCGACGCATGGGGTGGTCCAGGGAGTGGACCGAAGAGGAATGTCAAATCGAGTGTTTAACTCAAGGATCCAACGAAGCAAATATCTCCTCCAAGGGGATGGCACCGGGACACAGAGACACTCGGTACGTTCAAGCACCCGATAAACACGGACTGCGGGGAACCGGCCGGATTACCGCAGAAATACCCGGACAATTTGATGAAGACCGGCGCTCCTTGTTGAGTCTAGATGACCGGCAGATGTGGCAGCGGCAGGAAGCCGAACTCCAACACCCAGGTGCGCTTCGGCGCCCGCTCGGCCCAAGTTCAGAAAAAAGCCACAGCCGTGCAGCATCAGGACAGAACCCCACATTGCGTAACCTCCTATGGGCTCATCTGGTAGATGAGTCGAGCTGCGCATATGCGCACCATTTTCCACTATATCTCCAACGATTATTAAACCACATTTCATCACGCTGGAGCCTGCGTGGCGGTGTGGTGGTTAGGGCTTTATGGCTTCAAAGCGAGAGGGTTGATCAGATTTTATTCTGAGAATCTTAATCAATCAACATCTCTTTTAATTCGGTTACATACCCCTGGGGAATAGCTTTGAGGTATGTAACACACCCAATGATCTGCGCCTGTTAAACAGATGAAACACGAAGAAGTGATGAGACAGACAACTGCTGAAACTTGTCATTGCCTCGCTTCTGCCATATTAGAAGGGGAAGACCTATGACCTGGGTGGATTGTCTCACAGAGCAATGTTCCACCTTATGGCAGCCTAAACGGAGTAATTCCCAATGTACTCTTTTAAAGCAACAAGGATGTTTAATAGGATTACATATTGGTGTGTCACAGATACATTATTTCAATCATTTCTCGTAGGAAATCATCAGAAGCAGACTGCTTTGGCTTTATAATAGAACAGGAACATATGCAATTGTGTCTCCGATCATTCGAGGCAAACCCATAAAAGCTAACCGAGCATTGCTTGGAGCTTCGATGCAGCGTTCGCAGCCACTTTGTTTGCAGTCTGAAAGCAATAATCACAAAAAACCAGCAGAGGGTATTTTGAGTTTGAGATATGCTCTGTATTAAATACACTGGTGTGGCAAAAGCTTACCTTTTTTAGTGAAGTTGAGATCATTTTTTGGGCCGTGCATTCCGCAAAACAGCGTTATCCTCGTAGAATCAATTTGCGAGAGTAGTCTGCATTCGTGATAGGTTTCATGCAGTCTCATCTGAAAAGTGTATTGCTTACAAAATAGCTGCTGGTACACCTGGTTTCTGTGTTGCTTCTGAGATTTCAGATGCAGTTGCTGTTTTTTTTCCCGACTAAAAAGCCTCTTATTAACACGGGTCACTTAAAAGATCCATCCGGTGAGCGGCGCCAGCGTGGACACGGGGTCCATCGCGTGTGCTATTGCTGCACAAAAAAAGAGAAAAGAAAAAGCCGACTGGCATTTAGCCATGGTTTGCTTGCTGACAGTGCAGTAACTTGTCATTTTTAACGGTGCTGCAGAGGCAAATTTTAAGACGTGAGTGGGAGGCTCTAACCTGAAGCAGTCAGGAGGGAGACAGTTTGTGTGGTCAAGAGTAAGAGAAATATGAGATGGCTTCAGTGGAACTACAGGGATTTCAAAGTGAATAAGGGTTGTTATTTTCTGCTTTAGGCAGGAAGGGCTATAGGTGCACTGAGGAAGTTGTACACACAAATGAATAGATCCACAGAAAAGTGCATATAGCATTTTTCTTGTGGCATTATGGTCCATAAAGGATCGAGTAAATTATGACTCTGTCATCCATTGTTTATCATTTATTTATTTTCCACAATAAAAAACACACCATGCTCAAATTAATTACATTGAAGTCCGGGATGAAAAAAAAATAAAAGCCTGCATAAAGTGAGAATAATTGACAAACACAAAAACAATGAAGGAAAAACTCGGGTCGGACGTAAAGTATTATTTAAAATGTAATTGCTTTTATGAAATTAAAAGCAAATGGCAAAGCAAAAGTATGTAGGGACATTAGTCGGTCTTCTCTTTCTCTGTGCTCTTCCCTCTCTTGTTCCGTGATGAGATTCCATTAGGCGACATTAAATCTCTGCCTAAGAGCCCTCTGAAGCTTCACAATTACAGAAATAAAAAATCACAATCCTCATTGAGCACTCTTCTGTATTAGGGCTGCCTGGTGTCGCGTGGGAGCTGTTACATGAGGCCCCGGCGCAGACCGAGTCAGAGGCTGCAAAGCGCGGCTCATTAGAATGACTAAGAGCCCGAATGAAGGCCCTTATGTGAAAGCCATAATGGAGCGGGCCTCTTGTGCGGGAGCCGTAATGGAGGCTTTTGTGCGGTGGCGCCCGTCTCCCCCGTCCACACAGGCAGGGGCTTGAGCTGAAACTGCACGGCTGAAGAGCTGACCCCCACCGAGTGGCCTCCGCCGTGTTTCTAAATACGGCGTGGCTATTGTGCTGCCTGCTTTGGTTACAATGCAGAGGGCTGCGGCAGCGGTCTGTCACTCAGGAACGAGTGTGGAGGTGGTGCGTAAAAAGGAAAATTTAATCAAGCGTGTGTACATTTAGCTGATTTTTCTTTTTATACGTTTAGATTATACTTAAACATTCCAGCTTGGTTAGGTTTCAGCCTGAATACAGACTTTTTGACCTGACTTTATTATCACATTCTATTTACAAAAATTAATTAACTCTTTCAGTTTTTTCTATGTTCTCACCTTGCTGCATGAATGTCTGTCATCCATGTCTGCTATACTGTCTTATCTTATATTGTATAGGAGCTACAAGCGACATGCAGTCCAAAATGCTGTGTAACTTATTTTGTGTTTTGAAGACATTAGCATAATGCTACATGCAGTATATAAAAGGAGCAAAGATGTTCTGATCATGTATTTAAAGCACCCTGATGCATGTTGGGGGAGTGAAGTATATATCATTGCTTAAATAATTCAGAAAATGTTATGTTATGTATCTAATTGTGCCATCAGATTGAGTCTCAATGCTTAATACAGTGGAGTTAAGGTGTGCCCCTTTTTAATCTACTAACTGTACCAGTTGAGATAATGATGATGATGATGATATTAGCTATGATAACATTTTCAAAGGCTAATTCTAGCACTTGCCAAATGTGTCCCTGAAAAAATTAAACATCTTAGTTTTGAACATTGCATATGAACGAAAAGGTTTTCAAGTAAAGAAGCGACAATACCTATGTAAAAGGGCTGTACAAACTTTTTGGTGATGTCCATGTGATGGTTCACTTTTGGTTTTGCCTCATTTGGTTGTGAAATTACTTTATATTGCCTTTGGGCAACACCGAGTAGTCTGCAAAACCTGTATATTCTACATTATTAATAAACAGTTTGTGTATTCCTTTTTTCAATACCTTATCTACATATTTTTTTCCTCTGTGAGAGAGAAGCTGGACCCTCATCCACCTTTAAAATTTAGAGAAAGCATAGCTGACTGACAAAAGGCTGGCATGTCTGTGACTTCAAGTTAAAAAAAGATCATACAAAAACATTAAACCATCGAATCTAGCTTCACAATTACCTGATGCTTCTTCCGTTTTCTGATACAGCTTACTAAAATATACACTGGTTGAGGAACGCCACTTAATGGTAAGTGAAGTGACTGCACACCTACACTCATATTAACATGTCTTACTTGAGGCTTATTTAGGAGTGGGCTAATTCTAGATATGTGCCTTTGATTGGCTTTGTCAAACTGTGCACACAATTTAGAACTAAGTAAGTAGCAACGACTCAAAAGGTACAAATCAACAGAATAGGCAGGGAGACGTCAATCAAGTTCTATTAATTAAGCAATGTTAGCGAAAACATCTGCGTGGGTGGACAACAGCTATACTGGGTCTTTAAGGACCCTTTCCGATGGAAATCAGGCTTCACATTTTATTAATTTGTCCATGTGGTGTTTCTGTAGGGCGTAATGGATGAGCTTTTGTGTTTAACACAACTTAGAATACATATCTATTTTTTTCCAAGTTGGATACTAGTTTGCAAATGTGCAGGTCAGATGTTTACATTGCTTAAGAATGTTACAGTAAGTTTATGTATTTATGGAAAAATAAATGACAAGATAAGAAAAAATATATGAGACTGTTGCTATGTGAATTAATCCTTCAACTTGATCAGCTAAGCAGTGCTCTTATAATGTATATACTCAAACATAATAGTCCTTATCCTTTGTCTTTCCCTTAAGGATTATAACACACAGTGATGTTTTTTCTTTATTTTATATAGTCATTATCGATTTTGTATTGGTAATCCAGTTAAATATTGATAGGTTGATAAGAAACGAATGGCAAATAGGTTTTACAGTACAGAAGGCCATCTCACTTGTGTGTGTAAAGTATTAAATACACTACTATAGATGGCTGGAATTTT
>CAJRST010011113.1:6312290-6342863 GCA_907169785.1 Menidia menidia | reverse complement strand
TATTAATGATAGCACAAAAAGCAGATTACAGCATTGAGAACCTGAATACAGACACAAAGAAAACCAAACCTTGATTTTCACTCCTCTCCAGAGCTTTATTTTAAATGAGAAAATGACAGGATTAAATGAGGGTGGGGCCATAGTACTGGTCAAGAAGAGGAAGTGAAAAATGGCAGTTAGTCTCAAACACAAGCTGTATGCTTGGAACTCAATGTCACACAAGTGGCTCTGCCATTGATTTAGATTTTTTTATTTTTTCCTCACAATGCTTTTGGTAAAAGGGACTGGTCAGTTATAAAAAATGATATTCTTGATTTAGGATTTAGGAAGCAGATGATAAGGCAGACTCCGAAACTTGGTTTCACACAAAGCTTTGTTACCTACTTAAATTGACCACTTCCATTACATGGGATACTCTGTTTACACCGACTCATGCTGTGAAAATGTCCATTTGTTTGACAACTGACAACTGTGTATCAATCCTGAAATACCAAGCACAGACATAAATTCTTCCACACCACATAAACACGTTTAGTTAGAAATGTAAACTGAAGTATTTCTGCCTTTCTATTCGAACTTAAGTCGATAAGAGAAAAAAAAAAAACTTCTGTTCTTATCTTATGTAAAACTTGCTATTTTGATTTTATCTCTCGGAGTGATTCATGCAACTTTTGCTCTGTAGTGACTTTCTATCTCTGAGACATTTTAATTTAGTCAGGTATTAGCTGTTGCCATAGATATGTCTTTATAAATATCCTCGGCTGTGAGGTTGACAAGCTCTGTGTTCTCGCAGCCTCTCTAATTTCTCTGCCTGTTAAATATCACTAGTCCTACTGCTTCTTAAATGTAACCCTGTTTTTAGCGGAGTGACATTTCAAAGAAAACGCCAGACCTTTCCGCAACACGGCCTCTTGGAGAAATGAAACTCTTTAAATCTCCTGCGTGAAAATGCGTGAAAAAAAAAGCTCTGCTTTAATTATGGGAGAATTAAAGTTAAAACTCACATTCATGTCAGTGGAGGTGGAGAAGATTAATTTGTTCGGTCTATAAATAGATGAAACATTTAACTTGTGAGGGGAGGAATGTTCGCATCGTTCCCAGCCGTTCCCGTAACGTGGACGAGATTGTTGGCAATCGTAAATGCCAGGTCATTTTGCCTCCCCGCTTTGGTGTGTGTTTGAGGGTGTGTGTTTGAGAGTGTGTGTTCCTGTCTGCATCTCTATCTCGGTGTGTGGGCACAGGAGCCGCAAAGCTGTTGCACGGCCTCATCGATTTCATGCCCTCTTCTCACATCTATTCATATCTCTTCTCCGACTCACCTCCCCTCTCGTGGTCCTCCTCCTTCTCCTTCTTCTTTTTTTTCTTTTTTTTTTGGTCCATTGCCTGTGGCAATGGTTCACCTCGGCTACCAGGAGCTGTGCGGGAAGTGGGTGGCGGCCTGGTGAGAGGAGGACCTCCCAGGGGGGTGTTGTGTAAGGCGGTCATGTGACGAAGGAGGGGGGCCTTCGATTTTCACCAGCAGGTGAGGTCAGGGGTCGATGGCGAGGGGGGCTTGTTTCGCTGCGGGCTTTAAAAAAAGCGGAGGGAGTATGTTAAACATCTTATTGATCCGCGCGCTCCTTTGAGGCCCCGAAAAAAACGCGGATAAGGAGTGCACAATCGGAAAGCCGGTGCACATAAGCCCTCTGATATATCGCATTCGCACAATGGAGGAGAGAAAGATGGAGATAACGGCAAGAGGTCGAGAAAAGAGAGTCTTAAGAAAATGCAGGGTTTTTCTTGAAAGTACTTTACCAGTATTTCACATCACTACGGCAAGATGTAGATATTTGTGCCCTGACCGGAAAACTGGTTTTTCTCATCCAGGGTGTTGCACTCCTAATAACACTGTTTCTGGTGCCTTTCCTCTTCAAGGAAATGTGTGTGGCAATGTATGAGTTCAAAACAGGGTTTTTTTGTCCCACTTTTGGCTAAATTTTAAAGCGAACAAAGATGAAGTCAAAATTTGATAGTACCCCATCGTAATTCCTTGTTCGTCGTCTCTAAATTCTAGTATTGTCTGACATTTCTGCGCGGTGAATTTTGTGATGGTCCATCCATCCATCCATCCATTCTCCTCCGCTTATCCGGGGTCGGGTCGCGGGGGCAGCAGCCGGAGCAGGGAAATCCAGACTTCCCTCTCCCGGGCCACTTCGGCCAGCTCCTCCGGGGGGATCCCGAGGCGTTCCCAGGCCAGCCGGGACACATAGTCCCTCCAGCGGGTCCTGGGTCTTCCTCTGGGCCTTCTCCCGGTGGGACGAGCCCGGAACACCTCCCCAGGGAGGCGACCAGGAGGCATCCTGATCAGATGCCCGAGCCACCTCAACTGGCTCCTCTCCACGTGGAGGAGCAGCGGCTCTACTCCGAGCCCCTCCCGGATGGCCGAGCTTCTCACCCTATCTCTAAGGGAGAGCCCAGCCACCCTGCGGAGGAAACTCATTTCGGCCGCTTGTATCCGCGATCTCGTTCTTTCGGTCACTACCCAAAGCTCGTGACCATAGACGAGGGTGGGAACGTAGATCGACCGATAAATTGAGAGCTTCGCCTTTAGGCTCAGCTCTCTCTTCATCACGACAGACCGGTACAGCGCCCGCATTACTGCAGACGCCGCACCGATCCGCCTATCGATCTCACGCTCCCTACCCCCATTCGCAAACAAGACCCCGAGATACTTGAACTCCTCCACTTGGGGAAGGACGTCCGCTCCGACCCGGAAAAGGCACTCTACCCTTTTCCGGTGAGAGACCATGGTCTCGGACTTGGAGGCACTGATCCTCATCCCAGCCGCTTCGCACTCGGCTGCAAACCGCTCCAGTGAGAGCTGTAGGTCCCGACTTGATGGAGCCAACAGGACCACATCATCTGCAGAGATGCGACCCTAAGGCCACCAAGACTGACACCCTCAACACCTCGGCTGCGCCTAGAAATCCTGTCCATAAAAGTTATGAACAGGACCGGAGACATAGGGCAACCTTGGCGGAGTCCAACTCCCACCGGAAACGAGTCCGACTTACTACCGGCAATGCGAACCAGACTCTGACTCCGGTCGTACAGGGACCGAACAGCCCGTAACAAGGGGCCAGGTACCCCATACTCCCGGAGCACCCCCCACAGGATACCCCGAGGGACACGGTCGAACGCCTTCTCCAAGTCCACAAAACACATGTGGACTGGTTGAGCGAACTCCCATGCACCCTCTAGGACCCCGCTGAGGGTATAGAGCTGGTCCAGCGTTCCACGGCCAGGACGAAAACCACCCTGCTCCTCCTCGATCCGAGGCTCGACTATCCGACGGACCCTCCTCTCCAGAACCGCTGAATAGACCTTCCCAGGGAGGCTTAAGAGTGTGATCCCCCTATAGTTGGAACACACCCTTCGGTCCCCCTTTTTAAATAGGGGGACCACCACCCCAGTCTGCCAATCCAGCGGGACTGCCCCTGATGTCCACGCGATGTTGCAGAGTCGCGTTAGCCAACGCAGCCCCACAACATCCAAAGCCTTAAGGAACTCCGGCCGGATCTCATCCACCCCCGGGGCCTTGCCACCGCGGAGCTTTTTGACTGCCTCGGTGACTTCAGCCCCGGAGATTAGAGATCCAAACTCCGGATCCCCAGGCTCTGCCCCTCCAACGGAGGACGCGCCAGTGGGATTGAGGAGGTCCTCGAAGTACTCCGCCCACCGACCCACAACGTCACGAGTTGAGGTCAACAGCACACCATCCCCACTGTAAACAGTGTTGGTGGGGCACTGCTTCCCCCCCCTGAGACGCCGGATGGTGGACCAGAATCGCCTCGAGGCCGTACGGAAGTCTTTTTCCATGGCCTCCCCAAACTCCTCCCACGCCCGGGTTTTTGCCTCGGCGACCACCCGAGCCGCACGTCGCTTGGACTGCCGGTACCCATCGGCTGCCTCCGGAGTCCCACAGGCCAAAAAGGCCCGATAGGACTCCTTCTTCAGCCTGACGGCATCCCTCACCGCCGGTGTCCACCAGCGGGTTCGAGGGTTGCCGCCACGACAGGCACCGACAGCCCTGCGACCGCAGCTCTGGGAGGCCGCGTCATTGATGGAGGCGCGGAACACGGCCCACTCGGACTCAATGTCCCCCGCCTCCCCCGGAACGTGTTCGAAGCTCTCCCGGAGGTGGGAGTTAAAGCTCCGCCTAACAGGGGACTCCGCCAGGCGCTCCCAGCAGACCCTCACAACACGTTTGGGCCTCCCGGGTCTCACCGGCATCCTCCCCCGCCATCGGAGCCAACTCACCACCAGGTAGTGGTCGGTGGAAAGCTCCGCCCCCCTCTTGACCCGAGTGTCCAAAACATGCGGCCGCAGATCAGCTGAAACGACAACGAAGTCGATCATTGAACTGCGGCCTAGAGTGTCCTGGTGCCAGGTGCACATATGGACACTCTTATGTTTGAACATGGTGTTCGTTATGGACAATCCGTGCCGAGCACAGAAGTCCAAAAACAGAACACCGCTCGGGTTCAAGCTGGGGGGGCCATTCCTCCCAACCACGCCCCTCCAGGTCCCACTGTCGTTGCCCACGTGAGCGTTGAAGTCCCCCAGCAAAACGAGGGAGTCCCCAGAGGGGGCACCCTCCAGTACCCCCTCTAAGGACTCCAAAAAGGGTGGGTACTCTGTGCTGCCGCTAGGCGCATAGGCACAAACGACAGTCAGGACCCGTCCCCCCACCCGAAGGCGAAGGGATGCTACCCTCTCGCTCACTGGGGTAAACCCCAACGTACAGGCACCGAGATGGGGGGCAATGAGTATGCCCACTCCTGCTCGGCGCCTCTCACCGGGGGCAACTCCAGAGTAGCAGAGCGTCCAACCCCTCTCGAGAAGGCTGGTTCCAGAGCCAGAGCTGTGTGTCGAGGCGAGACCGACGATGTCCAGCCGGAATCTCTCCGCCTCGCACACTAACTCAGGCTCCTTCCCCGCCAGAGAGGTGACGTTCCACGTCCCTAGAGCCAGCTTCTGCAGCCGGGGATCAGTCCGCCAAGATCCCCGACTCCGGCTGCCGCCCAGGGCACAACGCACCTGACCCCTATGGCCCCTCCCACGGGTGGTGGGCCCGTGCGAAGGGGGACCCATGTAACCTTTTCGGGCTGGGCCCGGCCGGGCCCCATGGGTGAAGGCCCGGCCACCAGGCGCTCGCCATGGTGCCCCGCCCCTGGGCCTGGCTCCAGGGGGGGGGCCCCGGTAGCCCGCGCCCGGGCGAGGGTACTCTGGATCCATTTTCCTTTTTCATCATAAGGGGTCTTCTGGGCTGCGCTTCGTCTGATCCCTCACCTAGGACCTGTTTGCCTTGGGTGACCCTACCAGGGGCTTGAAGTCCCGGACAACATAGCTCCTAGGATCACTGGGACACTCAAACCCCTCCACCACGATAAGGTGGCAGCCCAGGGAGGGGTGATGGTGTTGTTTGTGATGGTGTTGTACTATTTTTTTTTCTTTAGCTAAGACCTGAACATGTTCTTAGGAATCTTTTCTGATGCTAACTTGGGTTGAAAAGCAGGTTGTCAGGCAATGTTTAATGCTTATTCTGGTTTTTGGTTGTTATTTTTTCTGGGTGGAATGCTAGCAGGTGTCTTAGCAGTTTTGTTTTCATTGCAAACTAATGAGATTTGGACCGTTCCAATAACGGCAAATTTGCAACTCTTTGATATTAACAGTTTGGACAGGGATTGGCCAATTTCTCAAAGGTTTCCCTTAAAAAACAAAAAAAGCTAAATGAACACAACAGTGTTGAGTTTTACACTGAACATCGATCCATTGTCTGTTACGACCATCAGACTCCGCCAGGGTTACATTACGATGTAATGTCACCATTTCATGTCACTCTTCAAAGCTCAATATCAACACAACTACCTTTCTCCTGGCCTTTGTAAACAGCTGACCCCATTCCTACGTGCAGGCGCTTCTCGATTTCTGCTCTGGAAGCTGCCTGTTTTTCCATTTAAAGTTGGATAAAGGTGATCAACTTCAAATGATGGCGAACTAACTAACACAATAGACAATAGGAAAACACAATGCAGAAATTAAACTAAACCAAGATGAGGGAAAACAAAAAGACATCAAGAAATACCAAAAATAACCAAGAAGGAGGAAACTAAACCCAAACAAGAAACCCCAATGAAAATCTCACCTCACACCAACATGGTATAAACTTTTTTTGTTATTTGTTTAACTACAAAATTACCATAAAGAAAGTCTAACGGATGCTGTCGGGACAACTTTAGCTTCTTGGTTCCTCCTCCATTTTTCTTGAAAGTGAGACATCACTCCAAAGCAATCTTGAGAGATTACATTAAATCAAACTCTTATTAGATCTCTTTAAATTGTATCACAAAGGAATCTACTTCTAACAATATAATGTCACTCAGTTTTAGAACAGAGAGAGTTTTAATTTCCTAAATGACAAATTCCTAAACTAGACAGCATCATGGGGTTCAACAGTGCATAAATAGCTGAGCAACTCTCTGGTTTAACAAACCTGAAAATGAATGAACGAATGAACGAATGAACGAATGAATGAATGAATGAATGAATGAATGGGACTGAATCAGCAAAACAGCAAATCTGACAAATTGAAATGTTTGATTTTTATTACCATAAATTCAAGGCTATAAGCCTCGACTTTCGGCCCTCGCTTTGAACAATGCGGCCAATACTTTATATATACTGATTTATTTGATGAGCTTCACAAAGTTAAAACATTTATTCTCTTAGAAAAAAAATACTGTCACCAACAGGGGGAAAGGCTAGCCTGCAGCTCGACAGGAAGTTCTCTCAATCCACTCAATGCAACAACGAAAGAGAGCCAGGAAGTGAGTGACAAAAGTATTCTGAGGCTGTCGGACACGAGAGAAGACAACTTCAGTCAATCCAGGGTGCAGGAGGAAGATAAAGAAGGTGACTTTTAGTGACTTTTTCATGGCAGGCTACCTATTTTTGACATATTTATGTCCGCCGTGTTGCACTCAAAAGTGAGTACGACCTGTAGGTATTTTATTGAAGTTAAAACCAGCCGTGTTAGAGACACTGGGGGGGGGGTTGGAAAGCATCTGCGGTACGTATTTGTTGATTTTTCCTTAAGAATTTAAATAAAAGCTTGAAAGTCTTCAAGTGCAAGGCTTTTCCCATGTACATGTTTTATATTAATATAACAAGGTGGAAACCTGCGGCTTATAAAAAGGTGTGGTCTATGTCAGTCAAAAATAAATTTTCTTTATAGAATTGGTGGATGCCACTTAGGACCACCTCCCCAATTTAGACCTCAGTAGTCATGAGTTGAGTCTGGAGCCAATGTGGAAGTGTCTTAAAACACCCTTTTTATTCTATGGCCTGCATTAAGCTCCCAAAGCAATTTTTCTTGTGTAGATGAGTGTGTGATCTTACATCACGTTTCTTTCAATACTTCAATAAACACCCTTCTATAAATAATTTATGTCTTTGGTGAGATGGGTTCTCGCAAGTCTCTGCTAATGTAGTCGCATGCAAACATCATCACAGGTGACAATAAGCTATCATTATCATTAGATGAGGTCTCGCCCATGATAGAACTCATGTTTGATATAAGGGGGGAAGCCTCAGCAAAAGCAAGATTTCCTAAAAAGGAGGGGTCAAATTCTGTCAAGTTAGAAGTGATGTGAACACTGGGGTGTCAGAGGTGGGTTACATTACTCGCGAGGGTCTTTGCAAGGCGTGAGGTTGTATTATTCATCTCTGATTGCGACGGGATGCTTTCGGTCAAGAATTTGGTCCTTTTCGTAAATGCTGCCCCGGTGTAAAATATGTAGATGACAAAAAACAGGTTGTGCTGCACGGCGACTGGCTTCTTATTCATAAGTAGCTGTCAAAGGAGTTTTTGTTCTCATTCATCCCTCATCCCTCCAATCCCCCCCTTCCTCCAACATCAGGTAGCAATTCCGCAAAGTACAAGCTTTGGGAAGTTCAGCTTCGGCTACGCTTTTCAAAGCCCGGAAGATTTTTGTTTGTGGGGCGGTCACATAGAGCACGCAGGTACCATCTCTAACTTTGTGTAGTGTTTGTGCCTGTTTGTTTTGGTAGTGAAAAGGCTCAGTGGCTACTCAGTAAGCACGAGCCCGGTCCAGGGCTGCGTATTAGCAGCCGAATGCCGCTTTGGAACCGGCCGACCGGTCCGATCATCCTCACTCGGTCGGTTTTCGGGACCTGGAGCTCAGAGCGGGATGCTGCCCGGGCTCTCTGAAGCCTCCATAAGCTCTCTAGTACAACAGCAAATTTACTGGCACTGGGTTGGCACAATCAGTATGCTAGTGTGTGTTTGCTCATCCTTCATCACAGTGAGGTTTTTTGGGTTGTTTCTTCTTTTTTTTCCTACATTGGTCGTTGGTCTGTTATGGTGTTTCTTGGAAATTTCTTGAGTTTTGGCCACTTTTTCTTCTTTCATGCTAAGTCAAGCTGACAGAGGCCCAAACAGCCTGAAACATCTGTCTTGCTGGAATCCAAGCGATAGCCTCCGCAATACTTCGCTCGCCATCTTTCGCTCACGGCCTTTGTGATTTCTTAGAGAACGGCGACCTCGGCGTTGTTTGGCTAATTTGTCAACATGGCCCTATGTGGATATAGATTGCCTTCTTGTGCTACTGTGGCTTTATTCATCTTTAGGTTTTCCCACAGCGTCAATCAGTGTTTCCGTATGCGGTGAAAGCAGCCAGCGAGACAGTTTCCCTGAAATGCAGCTAAATTGGCTCATTTATGTAAACCGCCAGTCCAAGGCTGTCCTGTCCAGCCTCAGCCTCAAACACAAATCTACCAGGGGGGGGGGGGGGGGTGTGGAAAGCTCCATATTGCACCATTGGAGACATTGTTAGACACAAAAACGAGACAAAAAAAAAAGTTTTTTTTCTCCCTCTGACATATTTTATTTAGGATAATGATCCATTTGAGTGACCAAGTTTATTCCTGATTGCATCACAGCATTGTTAGACGAGGCGAGCTGGAATCCAGCTAGCGTCAACTGGTAAATGATGAGAAAACAACCGAAAGCTCCTATATCATATATTTGATCATTGCCTCCATTATCTATGTCGCCTCCGTTTTACCTTTTTATTTTCTTATAGAATGTTTCTCATTATGATGGAGCAGAGGCTGGATGAGTTTTCTTCGAATTATACTCATTTTTAACAAGATTCCGTGAGACACCACGGGCAGTTCAATGCACATCAATCAGCCATTGGGTCAGTTATTTGCGGTCCAGGAAGTTTTGAATTTAGATATTGATGAAATTAATGAAAATAGGCTCATCTGTTAATGCTTATCTTTTACTGGTGTTTACAGGAGCATTATGTCCATACCACACATCTTTCTCCTCGGGATATATCTGTATATATCAATTGATGTATACCTTGATCAATCAGTCTATAGTGGTCACTGTGGTCACTGGCCCAGTTGGTGGGTTGGGATGGAGTCTTTTTGGAATCACAGATGCACGGTCCATGTGGGTTTTTCACTCTCAATGGTATTTTCTCTTGAGTTTATTTCTCATGTATGTGCTTAAAGAAACACATGAGCGGGGTGGTCAAGAAAACATATATGATCTTGTTTGACTCTTCTCAGGAATCTTCTTTGTCGTTCGGTGGATTTATTTAAAGCACAAGCCAACATGAAACATTGAGCATAGGGCATCACATTAGAATTTGAACCAAAAAATTAAATTACATTCAAGCTGGTTATCTAAATTGTCTTTCACTATGAATGTTGTCTGTAGTCTCTGTAAATAGCAAATACAATCAGCCTCCTTTGTTATGAATCATAACTGCATAAACAGTTGTAAGTACATTTCTGTACATGCCAGAGTTGGGTGTAATTTGTTCAGAATATAGATCACAAATAACCCAATGAGGGAACAAGTCACATCACATTATTCTTTTATCAAATAAAAAGCCTGCAGCTCATCAAACGCGTCTTTTCTGCACATGTAAGTGCACATGAATGAACACGGCAAATGATCTTATTTGTTTGCTTGTGTTGTAGTGCAGATGGGAATAAAAAGCTCCACTGTGAAGGAACAAAGGAATTTTCTTTCTTTTTTGTTTGTTTTTTGTTTTAGATATGATTCAAGATCTTAATTAGCTTGAACCAGCTTTATATTAATTTGGAATACAAGAAAATAGTGTGAAAAGGGAAGATAGATACTTCTGAAATTAAATTTGAAGTCCCATTCCGAATAACTTACTCAATGCATTTACAGTCTTAATCAGAAATCTAGGCAACCCCTTTCTTTGCCGATTTCACTTTGTATGAGAGCCTATTATTTAGCTTTGACTTCACGCAAGTGTTCTTGAATCTGGGATTTGCCGACCAATGTCTCTCCAAGTCCTCACATGAACAATTCTAGGTATTATTCCCTCGATTTTCCAGATTTCGATTCATCATCTCATGTCCCCAAAAATTTCCATCTTCAAAGTGAACCCACTTGGTATTTGACAGGTCTTACTATGAATACATTTAAATACATCTGGGTCTGCACACTTGGGATGTGATTGTTTTTTTGTGTGTGCTCGTGGACTTATTTATTTAATTGCGTCCCGGCATCTCTCGGGACCCAGCTGTGTCGGAGTCTTCCCCTTTAATAGGAAAGTTAGCTCTATGTGAGGTAATTGAAGTGGAAGCACATGTCCTATGTTTCCATGTGGAGCACCTGGGCTACAGCTAACCCGGCCAGCGACCGGGCTACAGTCTGAGCTGAGGCCAGGGGCACGTAAGGCCCATCGATTTTCATCATATAGGACTGTCAAGATCAGACAGATGGCTCGTGACGGATTATTTTGTCCTGAGTCGGGGGTTCTGGACTGTATACCTCTTGACAATGCTGTATAGGTTTAAACTAAATATGTCTCGTCTTTGTAGTGTTATGTGTTGAAAAAAGAAGTATTGGTTTTCTGTATTTTTTGTTAGTTTTTAAGCATTTTGGGCTCAAATAATGCAAAAATATCTATTTTGAATGAGGACGTTGTCTGGTGAAACAATGGGATGACCACAGTGACCATCAATGAAACTAATTGGTTTCATGAATCTTGGCTGGTTTGTTAAAGTTTTCGGTCACCTCTGAACATTAAAAAAACAAAAAGAACATGAACTAACACAATATTTTGTCAACATTTTATTGTAACAGAATAATCTTGGCTTTTCCACTTAGCAACACTGACATTTCCATCGTGCAATCTTGCACATTAAATAAAGAACTGATCCAAAATATGCTATCACTTCTTCTTAGTGACAGATTATAGTTTTACACGTCAACCAGGTAGATTCTGAAGAAGAAGCCTTTTAAAAGCTCTGCATCCATTACACACATACGTCATTGCTTAAAATATTCTTTGACAAAACTATTCACTTTTGCGCTAAGCACTTTTTGACATTGTAAAAACAAAATGAAACAAAACAACAAATGAAGGGTAATTTGATAGCAATAGATGGTGTTTTTTAATGCATTGTCATTGGTGGGGAATTGAGATTTGCTGTCTCTAGTCAGCTGTTTTGCTCTCTCACTGTCATCCTTGAGTCTTTTTGTTTGGCTAATATAGATACTTCTCAGCCTATTGTCTGTATGTATAGGCATAAGAAATTTAATGATCACTACATAAATGGTAACAATGTTGGCTGTCTCTATGTAGCTCCAGATAGAGATTTATTTATTTCATTTTTTTCTGTTCTGATGGATTACACTGGACTTGTGTCCCTTGAGTCAGTGAGTGGTTGCCAAAAATACACAGAGTCCAATCGTACAGTCATTTTTTGTGCGTCCAGAAGAATGCAACAGTTCCTTGACTCAAGGCAACCTTTATTTCTCACGCAGTGAAAACTGTACCAAAAAAAAAAAAAATCCGTCTACATTTTTCACAACAGACAATACACACAAGCCTACACACAGAGACACACACACACACACACACACACACACACGCATACACATGGTCTATTACACCTGCAGGGGGAAAAAAAAGAGCTCCACAAGCCATTTCACTTCGAGTCGGAAAACAGGGTTGATCACCTCCTACGCGTCTCCTTTCCCTTCCAAACTTCCCTTAACTGGATACTGAGTGACTGTGGGGTCTCCGCTATAAACACAAAGCCAAGTGTCAAAGCCACAGGTTGGCTGTAGTGTGTGTAACAAAGTGTAACAGTATGGGTCTCCGTGTTTGAACAGGAACTCTGTCCTCCCTATCCTTTCCAATCTCACACACAGCAGTGCACCCATCATGGCAAAGGTTTACTCATCAACTCACCCGTGGAGTCCTCGATTCGAAGGGATGCTAGATTAGTTCTGGTGGCTGGAAAATATATGAGGAAGTGTGTGGGACCTTCTGTTGTAATGCTTCGCTTTATGGAACAATTTGTTGTAGTCCCCCCTCCAGATATTTGCATGATTTTATTTTATTTTCTTAAAGTTGTATTGAAAATGATTGCGTCTGGTACTGGAAAAAGTTGAATGTTTGTTTTCACAGTTAGATTATCTTTTCCGACTCTGAAAATATACTCCCCAGCTGAAGAATTTGACAAGTTATTTTGGGGGTTTTCTCTAGAAATAATCACAAAATTTATCAGTCACCAATACAATTTTTTGTTGTTGCTGAAAAAGCATGTTCAAATTCCCCAAATTTATTTTTTAGCCTATCAAATGTGGCGTCGAAGTAAATAATTCAGTCACACGGCCCATTGTGTGTACGTCTAGAATTTCTTGAACTTGACTGTTGCTTCCACACCGCTCCCCTTCCCCTTCTTTGCTTTCATTAGAGCTCTCATTACAAAACCTGTCATCACATTGTGAGACGCGTGATGCTTCCGCCCTTTGATTTCCACCGCGGAGGAAATTCAAAGGACGCTTGGAAACTCTCTCTCTCTCTCACCCTTTCTCGCGAGTGGCATTGTCAGGTCTCGGTGCTGCTTAAGAGGCCGGCTTGTAACTTCCAAATACTTTTTTTCTTTAAAAGAGGAAAGAAAGGGGAAATCGACTAGAAGGAAGCCACTATGAAGTTCCATGAGCTACATTCAATTTGTTAACATCGCCGATGTCCCCCGTGAATAGACGGAGTCTAATCCACGTGTTTGTGTGTGGAAGTGCTTTTGTGCAGTTCAAGTCGCCGTGCTCTCCAAAGGCTCATTAATTAAAGTTGGAGTCATTATGGAGATAAGTGTGAGCTTGACTATTGGAGCTGATGATAAGAAGAAGAATTACCTGTTTAGGTGCTTCTGCTCTCTAATCAGCCGCCCATTAGCAACATCAAGGGACTTCTATAATCACGTCTTTGTTCCTCCATGTCTTCCCTTTTTTTTTTTTTTTCCTTTCCTATTTGTGTTTGGCATTTCGCCATCTCTCTGTGCATCATCACCCAGGTCGCTGTTTGTGTGTCTGAAGGCTATACCTGTGCGTGTGTGTGTGTGTTTTCCCTATCATAATCCAGTGTTACTGTTTTCTACTTGAATCTTAATTCAAACTTAGTATGAGGCAGTAATTTTATAAATACAGTAAGGGAGGGGTATAAATCTCCCCAGAGCCTTACATGACGTTTTCTGATTTTGAGTCGGTGCTGTTTGGTATGAGTAATAACCGTCATCCCAGAATTGTTTGTACTAATTGTGCTTTTTTTTTAAAACTTTGGAAGCTTTTATGAATTCATAAACGATGCTATTCATGATTTATGAATGTCGCTCTGTCCTACTGGAATCACCAATGAATGTGAAATGGTACAATACCTCCCAGTTATGTTTTCAAAAGAGTCAAGTTTTTCACTAATTAAACCGGAATATGTAATACCCCCTTCAGGGTGGATTTTGCCTCTAATTGACTCGTGGAAAGTTTTTTCGGGGACAAAAGTAACTCTGGACTGTCTCGTAATAAAGGCATAATGGTCAGTTAGCATGTGTTTTAGATGATTTTGCACTGCTTTCCATTTTACTTTAATGAAAACATAAAGGCCTACTGACTTGTTTCTGATGTCCCCAAGATAGAGGTTTTCAAGGAAAAACATCAAAGCCACCGGGGCTCAGGGCTTTATATGCTGCCTTTAAGGAATGAAGTAGTAAACCAAGCAGCAGCAATCCTGAGCTGTATGAGCTGTCAAATTCCTTCTTTTTAGATATTAAACTGGACTGATGTCTACCCAATTTCAGTCCCCTTCATGGATGGTTATTTTAATGGATGTAAATTAAGCAAAATAAAAATGTCTTGTTTCTTTGCTGACTTGTCAATATTTATAACTATATATAATGTTTCTGTGCTCTCATGCATAAGCATGATGGGAAGAATCTGGCTGCTGAGTAACAGACATTGCTCCATTTCAAATTATCCATACACTCTGCAGAGGATGTAATTCCTAAAAGGTATTATCATTCCAAAATCTATTACCTATTTAATCTTACAAAACCTAAAGTACTACTAGGAAGTTGAATGAAGGCTTGATTCATAATGTAGACTATTAAGCCAAGCTATTTCATACAACTGATGATGGAACCTTTTTAAATTTATGTAAAACATCCAATCAACCCATTTATATTTCAATGCCTACTTCTACTTTTTCGGTATAAAACGGGGCAGAGTAGCATTAATCTGTCCTGAGAAACAAATCATTTTAATTTAAAAAATCTAAATGACTGTTGTGTTTTCTGACTGCTTATGCCCCTAAAGCACACGCTGAGAAAATGCACTGCAGAAAAAAGGAAAATCTAAGACCCACGAAAAATGAAAAGCTTTGCTAAAATCCTCCCCGAAGCATGTTTGGTGAATTTGGCATGCCAGACGATTAAAAGATTTGAATTCCGGGGTTGTAAAGGTTAATGGATTTCATAGTTGATTATGGCCGGACAGCAAAAGGCTATCAGTTTTCACTCATTTTTTTCTTCTTCTTTGGGCTCCTCTGGCTACTCATACTCGATCTAAATTGGGCATCTTCTCATTTATCTGTCGGTAAATCTACAAAAGAGGCAACATGTTAAATGAAGTTCTTCAGCTAAAGAGAAATCTTTCTATCTCCTCCGAATGGAATGCCTGTCCCTGTAATCTCGCGTGGAGGCGCTTGTGTGCATGTTTGTGAGGAGGATTGTTAGGAGTCTGCAGCTGTAAATCCCCAGACCTTTGCGGCTCCCGGCGCCCTAGATGTAATCGATTAGTGTTGGCGGGCCATTGTCTGAAGAGTTGCTGCTGTCCTCTGACAGACAGGCGCACGGCTAACTTCACAAAAAACACACTCAAATGTCAGGTGTTCAACCTCTGAGCGTGCGTGCTCTGAAGTTTGTGTCTGCGGCAGGAAATCGAGTGGCCAATGGCAGGGGCGGCGGTTTTTGGAGAAAGTGTGAGAAAAACGGGTTATGAATGGCAGGGGAGTGATTGAAATGCGGCCGAACAGGAAGTGTTGTTGTTTGATAGCATGTGTCTCCAGTGTGTGGTACCTGTCGCTAATCCATCAGGCCTATTGATCCTCTCGGATTGAAAGAGCAGTTGGACGCCGAGCAACGGTAAAAGACGGACGGATGTAGGACTCACTCACCGCCGTCGCACACATGCGTAGACACACACGTGCGTAGACACACACACACGGGTCTCTCTGTCCCGCTCAGAGGTGTCTCTCTGTGCCATTCATCTGTCTACCCCAATCGATCCCGGACCAAAATATATGACTGTTTATTCACATTCAAGCCACAACAACAGCCCGCTGAAAGACTTATTGATTTTGTATGGCTGTGTGTGCACGCATGTGGGTGGAAGGTGGATGGTTGATGGTGGAGGGGCAGAAAAAGCGGTCGGTGCTCAAGCAGATAGACATCTGATGTGTTTAGACTTTGGTAAGGCGCACAATTTTCCACCTGTTTTTGTTTAACAAATGTCTCTGCTTAACATATGTTTAATTTGAAAAATAACATGTATATATATTTTCAAATGAACATATATTTAATTTGAAAATGTTTGTTAAACAATTAATGCAAAAAAAATATATATATATCTCACTTTATGCACTGGTTTCCATTTAAAGGCTCAAATCTGATGATTTATGCGATCACTTGGGATTTATTTGGAATGGTGTGCATTATGTATGCGATCTGTTAAAAGAAGAGTGCGTTTCCTTTAAAACACACATAAACACGCATCGTTAAATGTTTGGAACTGTTACTTTTTATTGCACATGGCGGCAAATATGTGACTCAAATATATTACTCCTAGAAGTTTCAGTTAATGAGCAAAAAAAGGAGCTGGCTAGGGTTTCAAACAAACTTAAGTTTTTTTCCTAGTTTCAGCAGAAAATTGTATTTGCTGAGGAGGAGCGCTTGTTAGAAATTTAATTGCTATAGCTACTCTGTCTAGACCAGTGGCAGAGTTGTCCATTCAAGCAGCTGAAAACCTGCTTCAAATGAAAGGAAAAACAAACAAAAAAATGGTGGTTCTGATATGAAGTAGAATGGTTTTAGGGGATTATTTCTTTTACATCTCAACATTTTTCTAATCAAATTGTGAAATGGGGGTGTTATTGTAGCTCATACTGGGTATTCTTAAAAAGATGACTGAACAATTCTGAAAACAATGTTGGTATCCAGGTGAAGTGAACAAAATCGTTTTGACACCCCTTTCACAAAAAGGTTTACAGCAAATTCCAACATATTTGAACACCTCCAATCATTCTGGATTTCAACTTTAAATTATGAATAAACCGTTTATAACTAAAGCTGTGAGGCAACGGAGAAAGATGAAGACTATTTGTGTGTTTTTGTGCTTGAAAATTAATAAAAGATTACCTTACCTCACCTTTCATTGCAGTCTGATTTTTTTTTATGTCAGACATTTAGAAACAAAATTCAATTGAAGGGGCTTATTCTTGAAAAATATATTTCTTTGAGAGCTTAACCATCAAACATTTCTGGCTTCATACTCAGATTTAACTTGTTGTTCAGACACATTTTGCATTTTATTGTTAGGGATTATTTAGTGTGGCGTGTTGTAAAGGGAAAATAATCAAACAAATATAATTTTTGGAGGAAAACTTAACTTAACAAAATCTATAAGGGTTTATAGATAATTTTTTTTAAATTACTTTCATAATGGGTGCACTGCTATTCAGTAGGTATTTACCTCTAAACACCAAAACTTCATTCACACTGCTATAATATACTGTAATAGTAAATATTAATACCTTTAAGATGCAAATTAAGTTACCAAAAGTGATTCTATACAGCTGGGACGGGCTCCAGCGTTCCAAAGTAACATTAAAAGTTAATTACTCATACTTGGCAGAATCAACATCATACACAGCTTTGTTTTTTCAAAAGCTGTGATGGCTTTTCTGTTGGTGGTCTGGGATCTGGTCTGGTAGCATCACTTGCTTTGGTCCCATGGATCCCTTTGGGGCCCTTTTGGGAGTGTTCTATGAAACAAACCGCTTTCTGCGTCAGGTTAAGTAAGTCAAATAACCTATCAGGACATCCATTTGAAAAGACAAGTGTCACTGCAAAAAAAAACAAAAAAAAAAGAAACAGAAAGGCGCAAGTCCCATCGTATTGAAGGAGACAAAAGCTCCAAAAGACAAAGCTGTTGACAAAGCAGGTGGAGGTAAAGCTACATCAGGGGTCAGGAAGCTGATAGATGCCTGCTGTGTTAGGGTTAGCCACCTACCATCTCTCTATCTCAGTCTCACCTCACCTTTACCTTCTTTCTCTCCCCCTTTGTGTCCCCCGTGGGTCTTTTGTAAGGTTATTTCCGGCCTGGCGAAGCCCCTTGTTTCATCACGTTGACCTTTAAAAGTGAGTGATGGCGGTTCTTATTGTCTGTAAGGCAATAACTGTCTGGACACAGGTAATCTTCACTATGCTCATGTCAAATCGAGTTTCCCCCGCACGAGGCCGGAATGGCTTTCCAGCTACCACCGAATAAACACGCACACACACATTCACACTCGGAGGTGGCACACTTGAAACATACGAGCGTACACTCGTACACAATAAAAGTGCATTCTTAACATACACATGCTGAGAGCTCCCCTCTGTAACTATCAAAAGCACTCAAAGGCAGCAGGGAACTGCACGGTGTAAAGGTCAGAAATCTCAGCACCTGCTCGGAAAGGTTAAAGCCAGAGCTTGAAATAACCTACCCAGTCCGGAGCAAGAGTGCACAGGGCTTTCATCACACTCCCACCATTCATCCTGTATGATTTGTTTCCTCGTATTTAGTCTCATTAAAATCCAAAACATCGCTAGGCTCTCGTGCAATCCAAATAAAAACAAAAAACTCCAGCTTTTAGGCATGAAATTTAAGTAAATATTCGGTAGGCAGCTCAGATTGCGATGTCTCTGTCGGACGAGGCCTTTATAGAAAACCTGTGCTGCTTTCGGTTTTGGAGGAGGAAGCAGAAAATTGTAACATCCGACATGGTGCAATAAGTCATTGCGTCCTACAATTAAATCCATACATGATTTAAGATCACGTAGGTTGTTCAATCAATTTACTATAGACCTTTCGACCAAGAGGACTACTGTGTAAAGAGTTGCATTAGGAAGTTTTTCTTTGCATCGCCAAATTGAATATATTTTCTGTTTGCATCAACAAATCAGCCGATGTCAACATAACATTCATTCTAAACCTTTTGGGAGGATGCCTGGTCAGAATGGCTTTCAAGGGAATTTTCTTCCAGTATATCAAGTTTGTTTGCACTGAGTGCACTAAGAGTTCATATTTATATACAAACACAACAAAAATAGATAATACGTAAAAATATGCAATATGCCATTGGGCCGATTAAAATGTGTTTTTCCCAACAGACAAAAGAAAATGCTTATGGGTCCTCTCATTCACATTGCCTTGACGGTCAAGCCCGTATGGATGTTACTGGTGTCAGTATCATCAAGGAAATCTCTATATTAAAATTTTAAACAATCCTTTGGTCCACAAATAATTTTTAAATCAAACTATAAACATGAGGGGACTTTAGTCTGACTGAAGCAAATTATATATTAAACCAAACTATTCCTGAAATCAGGAAATAATTCTTACCAGATATGAGTGAAAAAATTATATTTAGTTTAATTCCTCAAGCAGACAAGACTCTGACCACTCAAACAGCATCACTGTATCGCTACTCATCTTCTATTTCCACTCTTTCCACTCTTTGCTTCCTCTTCCAGCCGCTGTTACATCTTTGTTAATCTGACCGTTTAACTTATTTCACACTTGGATTTCCGGCACGTCGTTCCGAATGAAAAAAAAGGAGAACGATCGTGACACCTGTTGCACGGAATCCGCAGACCCTCTGCTTTGACGAAACAATCCGTGCGGTCTTACATCACCTTTCATTTACCTCGGGGCGTCACTCTCCCCTGTGTGCTGAATTGCCGTGCCTGTTCGGATCAGTTCTGGGTACCGGGATGACTGCACTCTGCGATGTGTTCAAGTCAACTTAATGGGCTGTGGCAAGCGTCCTTAATAGTTTTTGATAGTTTTCATTCAACGCGGTGATGGTCAAAATATTCATCTTGATTACTCTGGCCCACATCACAGAGGATAGCTCATACTGCTATAGCAGTGAGTAAGGGGATGTCGGGAAATCACTGTAATGATACATTAATAAAGGAGACATTTCCCCTCGATAATAATGGTTTTCTTCATCGCCGATGTTTGCTTGTATATGATTTATCTAATTGCCATCACAATTGCAGAAACACGACCAAGCAACCATGAGGAAAGGGAAGACAAAGAAAGACCTCGCTGAGTGTTTAAATCTGCAGAATAATTCCCGAAACCCCCCTTGCTTAGAAATAAAATGTAAAACCTGTCATCTGTAAGGGTTGAACGGCTATTGTCTTTACCATAGGTCCTGAATTTTGGAAGTTATGCTGCAATAGGGTTGGAGCTGCATTTTACTTATAACCTAGTTGGTAATATATGGTGGCTCTTGGGCAACCCCCATAAGACTTTTACTTGGCACAGCTTCTAGGTTGGGCCAACCCCAATTTGGATTTGTCTTTCATCTATTCTGGGAGCTGCTAAGCTTGACCTTAAAATGGAATGAGGGATGGCTAGCGGATAGCCTCTCTGCTGACAAGTAGTCAGTAGTCCCGCATATCGAATTAATCTAGTCTTGATTCGGCCATGATAGCCCCTGAAAATGTATAACTGGGGAAGAATTGATGTACATCAGGATGAGTAAAGATGTTCTGTGTCCAACATGCAATGTAAATATTAGTTTCAGACTTTTGATTTTAAAACGAGCTATATTTTATTGTGTACCCAGGTCTACTTGTCTATCGCAATAGTTTTGTGTTCAGGTCTCTGTGCATTTGGTTTATTACACTGAGCTTAAAATATCTGGCAACTCAGAAAGAATCGCGGTAAAGTTGACTTCCGATGCCATGATATACAAAAAAGGACATTTATGATTAAATGGTTGCGAAGTGACGGAGATGAAACAAAAGTTCATATCCAAGTAAAGGGGAACTCAAAACACTATACAGCTTAAAGAGCATCTTGAATCGGGCATGTTCGTAACAGACTTTTCGTTGACTCTCCAGAAACCACTCGTGATCTAAGGCAACTAATGGCAGGTTCATGCCAGTCTCTGCTACTTCTGGTGCATTAAAGAAGTCTTTATGGCTCTGCATGTTGTCTTTTCATGCTGGTATGGAACTTTTACAGTATATAAATGTTGTTTTTCTTTCATTGGTTATGCCTTTTATCAACCATCTGCTACTAAATAGCTGTACACAAAGCTAAAGAGAAGTCACAATGCATGCATTTGCCATCCAACTTAATTTCCGGAACACATACGAGTTGTCTTTTGCATATGTGGAATTCCAGCGTATTTTAAGTGAATGTGCTTTTTAAGTATGACTGAAGGGGCAAAGTTGTTGTGATAGTCATTCAAAAATGAGCCCACAAATAGCAGAACCTAATTTTTACCTAAACACATAATTAAATCAATATGCTTGAACCACCCTGGGATCAGATAACAAAGAAAAGTGTTACTAACTGATCAATGGCCATTTTAAGTTTAAAAATCAATCAATCAATTTTTTTTTCAGATCACAAAAAATAGTTTTTCAGTTTACACGTAACTATGTATGTATGTCTAAAGACAAGCCATGGCAATGGTAGCAGATGGTGGTAGCACAGTTAAAACAAGACTAAAAGTACTGTAATTCAATAAAAACTGCATACGATATAAAATCGTGTAGTTGAGATGTAATAAAAAAAAAAAACATTACTGGTTATACAGTAGAGTAATGGCAAGAAATATTATATATTTGTGTGTGGATATATACGCTTGCATTGGAGTGGGGACCTGTATATTTTTATATATTTTATATATTATATATATATATATATATATTAAATGTATATTGTAGCAAAAGAGGCTTCAGATATAATTCTCAGTTTTTTCATTGAATGTATCTTTTTGAAGAGGTTGCCGCAACGCCACATTCATAGAAATGTAATATAAAGAACTTTAACGACCAAATCAAACCAAACTACATCGATCTACCAACACAACTTTTTTTAAAAAGGTAAATCAATCCTTAATTACATTGCACACTATTCATAAAGTTCCATGACAGATAATCTGTTCAAGGGAGAAGCATATTTTCTAGTTAAGGATTATTTAATGTTTACATACATAAATACTGAATTAAAGCTGTTTGGTTTTTTATGCAGAAATTTGAAAAAAAGAACCTTTCATAGAGCATTTTATCTGAGATGATTGTGTCTCTTGCACAAGTTTTATTGCGGCCTTTTGTCCCTTGCAGGATAATGCACTCTGTATAGTAGACTCAGCGTTTGCATACACACACATATAAAGAAAAGGTCACGGACCAGGAAAAAGCTACACACACACCTCAGCACAGAAATGTCTGATTGGTTATATTTACACAGAATGCCACGCAGCCCTAGAAATAAACATAGGATGCCATTTCAAGAGTCCTGAATAAATCCTAGAGGAACCACGTTCCAGTGATAAAGTATTGATCGATTGAATTCATTTTAATCAAATTTGCTTTGTCTGAAGATTCGTAGGAACAAGGAACAAAGAGGCTTCTTTGTCTACCCTAATTTTATCTACCCCACCCATCTAAAAATGAGACAATGATGCAAATTGCAATTTTGGGAAATTGACAGGTGGCTGGTATGAAGGCAGAAACATGGATAAGTTTCAATGAGGAGAAAAGGAGGCAGTAAAAAACAAACACTATACCACCCGTTCCATTTATGTACTGTCGATGCAGGTTGTGTAAGAGTTTGTTGACAATTGGCTGCTAACTTGTGCTCAATGAGATCATTCCAATATTGCACTGAATTTTAGATGGACTGCTGTCAAAAGAGAGCTTTTTTCATGATTAAATAAAAATAATGCAAATGAGAACTTTTAAAAAAATTTACAAAATAAAAATAATTTACAACATATGTGGTGCATACTTTTTTTTTATCCCATATCGTTTCATTTTTATATCTTAGAGTTTAAGATGCTTGGTTACATATGATTAAGTTTGAGATAAAGTGTTTACACGTATTTTAATGAGCGTATTTTTGGTCATTAGTTGTTCTGTTTCTCCACGGTTGTGGAAAAAAATACACGCTTTGTGCTACAGAGTGGGTCTAGAGTTGACTTCAAATGTTACATTTGCATTTGAAAGCTGTTGCCACGAAACCACAACATGCATATGAGACTGGACATCTTTAGGAAGTAAAAACAAGTCCATCAGAAAAAATAGCTAGCTAATGAACAGATTGGTACCAAGAGAAGTAGCCTTTTGCTTATCTAGTCCATTTACGGCTGTTAAATGTGCACTCTCATTGCCACATAAGTGTGTTTAACTTAAAATTATATGTGATAATAGAAATTGATCACATGAGTATTCTTTCCATTTCAATTAAAATAAATCCATTCAATTAAGTGAATTGTCATAGAACTGGTAACAGTATCCTTTCAGTAATAGGGACTGATGAAGACCAGATTAAATGCTTAATCAAATTCAAGATACAGGAGGGTCATGTGGCCTATCCCACCTCCAAATGGGAGAGAAGAAGAATAAACCCAGGACGGCTCACAAATCCCTCATCACCAAGATTTGCCATGAAATCTGCATTACTAATAGCACGAATTAGCCATTCAAGGTTAAGCTTGATTTATTTAGATGGTGGGATAAGAACCATGGCAGATAGACCTATTTTTGTCTTTTCCTTTCGAATAATATTTGTTGTGGTTCTGCAGGATAGGGTATCTGGCTGACGAGTAACATCAGACCTAAAAGATTGAGTTTTGGCCAGACAATTTGGGGGCAAAATTTGTATCCCTCTGGTTTTAAATCAATTAACACATGTAAACCTTTTCTTACGCATAAAGTGAGAATACAATGTACTCTTGCCTGATGTTATGTTCCTCCTTAGTTACTAGACTATTCTCATCATTTATTACTTTTACTCTTGATGGCATGCCCCCAATGCTCGACTGTGTAATAGTTTTTGCCAAGACAATGCTGAAAGTCTGATTAGGAGGTTTATTTTGGTGCCTTAGGAAATACTCACGAAAGTCACGAGGAACCTCTTCGATTCATCATGTCGAACATCAGGATCTGTCGCAGGACCAAAGGTGCATTTTAAGTTTTGACTCCAGCTGTTGAAGGTTTAAACCACATGAGACACTCTTCCCTTTTCACAGCCAATAAGGGACAAGGCTGAGATGAGTTTGTCATCCACCCCCCTCCGCAGCGCAACCCACTCCCCGCGTGTTGTCTCGCCCACCTGCACTGCCAACAAAGTGAGGCCTTTGCACAATAAAGTTCAAAGCCGATTTTAAATTAGCGAAAGACAAGGGAGAGAGAAAGAAACTGACACAGACATCAAATGGAGAGAAAAGGCCTCGTGAGGGGGAGGACTCGGCGTAGTGGAAGTCATGCCAACTTCTAAATCGGATCTCTGAAGGAAAAAGAAAACAAGCGTCGTTTCCCCCACCCTCACCCCCCGCCCCCGACTTTGTGATGTATCTGCCATGATGGGGAAAAAAAAAAAAAAAAAAGCAAGACACAGAGATGTGTTTTAATCTTCTCTGACGGTTGGCATTATAAAGGCCTGTGTCTTTGTGACCTATGTATGTGCAATAACCAAGCCTTTTTGAAAACTAGCTTTCTTTTGATTTTATACGGAAACTATGACAACATGAAAGGGAATGGAACGAGCAGCCTGACACTTGGAAAAAGTCGATTTATTATTTTTTTTACAGGCAGAGTGATCTTGTTTTTTTTGCAGGAACTCTCCATTGTGTCCACCTTAGCGCTAACTGAAGGAAATCAGGGACTTTGATAGAGTCGAATGCATTCATAGAGCTAAATGTATCCCTTTAGCTTAGTCTTTAATTGGGGGCATTGATGGAAGTGGGATTCACCGAACTTACATTAAACCACTGGTACGCACAGGTCATTAAGCCTTTCAAAGCTAAACTTTGTCCCCTCACAAATTGAGCATTAACATGTCATTACCTTGAAATGAGCAGTTATTCAACTCAAATAAAATCAAAATGACACTCAAACCGATGACCAGATTAGGTGATATCGTAAAGAGAGGGTCGCAATGCCAGTAATATATAAAAATACAATCCATCACAAAGCAAAAATGCAAAGCCCGAAGTGTTTCTGCGGCCCGTACTTCTAAATGGAGACCTCCCATCTACCGTATGTCGCAGTCCTAAAGTCAACTATAAGGCATCTTGCGCATATTTCTTTGTGGGATCTCTCTGATATGGATCACAGTGTCTGTCACGATCCATCTCTCTCTCTCTCTCTTCTCTCAGTTTAAAGAGACATGCAAGCCAAGCGGGTTCCACAGAGACACTGTACTCCACGCGCCACACCTCCTAAACCACACCACCAGGAGCCAGAGAATGGTGCGATTCGTTTGAAGGCAAAAAATAGCCGGTGACATCTACAGGCGCCGTTTGAAGTGAAATTGCACGGCGTTGCATGGCTTTGGGTAAATCTGGGGGAGACACCTGCTCGTTCTTACGCCTCGGCGCCTCACATCTCGCGCAGAAATGTATTCTGGGTTTACATTCAAAGGGACCTTCTGGAGTGCATATTTGATGCGTGTTGGCTTCTAAAAGTTGAAGAAGAAAAGCCTTTATTCGACAAGCCCAAACATCTTTTTTGCAACAAAGCAATACGAAGTAAAGACATGGAAAAGGAGAGAGAGTTGGAGAGTAGAAAGTGTTCAGGATGAATGCGCCATCAGTAGTCTGCCTTGTGAGAGTTTAGGAAGACACGCGGTACACACAATGTCGGTGACACTGTCTGTCTGAGGTTGCCATTTGGAATTCGATTCAGAAATGGCTGCGAGTTTGATGGCTTCCCGCAACAGAAGACCAAAAGAGGAAGAAAAAAAAAAGAAAACCCTTTGCCAGTAGATGGGCTGCAGGATTTCTTACAAAGGAAACTGGAACTTGCAACTGGAAAAGTGCAAGAACACCTTCAGCAGACCCTTAGAGAAGTTATCACCATCAAAAGGAGGGATAGTTCGAGGAAATCTCAGCACTCTGTACTAGTAATAATGTCATGATAATGATGTGTGTATATTTATATATTTGTACTTTATGAGGCCGTCAAAGCCATACTTATGTTCCCAATCTAATTGGTTAAAGGACCAACTACAAGGGTACAACAGCATGAGGGTACTATCCCAATGACAAGACTTGGACTCCTAAAGGTAGAATTTGGTGCTTTATCTTCTAAAAGTATACAAACATAGAATAAGTACGAAAAATAAAGGTATTGTCGTATTGTCGTTCTCATCTTTTTGTTAACTCCTGCTTCTAGAATTTGAACTTGTACAGATTTTAATCCAGGAAGCTGGTAAAAACACAGACTGAGATTGCAAAATTGTCATCATTAATGCTAAAATGTTTGACAGAAAGATAAGCACATGATCTAAATTTAGCTCAATTCAAAGCTTATTTCAAGAAAAGCATGAAAGAAACTTTGGAGGTTAGTGACCTGTACATGTACTTCATGGTATTTTGGGCACAGGCGTACCTTTTTTGCCTTGGAAACCGTCTTTTTTTTTAGGAAAAAGTAAAGTCAGGCGAGCATAAGCATGTGCTTGCTGGTTTGCACTACTGAGGATACTTAATGTCAGCCTTGGATTTGTGTCCAGTTGAGAAGACACAGGCGGCACAAAGGGCCAGAGCAGAAGTTAGCCTTTTAAAGTATCCGTCGGTATCTGGAATGGCAAATGGTATTTCTGATCAGCAACAGTCCACAGCAGCCATTGACTGCACAGAAAAAACGGGTGAACCAGCATGCAAACAATCCAATCTTTTTTTTTTTTTAACCTAATGAGTGAGATATCAAAGTAAATTGCAGTTACATTGATATTTCAAACACATCTTATGTAAGGACACTATACCTTTTAAGCTCAGAACAAAAACACTAATTCATTTGACAAAAGCCGGATAAAAGAAATCAAAATGAATTTTAAAAAAGGCAAATAAAGGCCAACCATTTTAGAATCGGGTGAAAAGCAAGCATTCACCAGAACAGATCGGAAAGGTGACTGAACGCTGGCAACTGCAGGACGCTCTCACCTAATGAACTGCTGTGGTAAAAAAAACAAAAAGCTGTGACATTTCATTTGTCAGCTTTCAGTATCACCTTTAACAACACATCCCAGTGCTGTGTTCATTACCTTGTAACACATGATCAAAGCTCTGTCTGCTTTGATCCACTTTGACTTAAGAAATCTTGATATGCCGTCGGTAGAGCAGGGGGTGTCTTGAATTTAATATAATATTGTACACAATGCAGGCTAGGTTGAGTTTTTGTGGCTTCAGTTGCTATACATTGTTAGCATTCCCCACAGAGCTTTGAATATTTTTGTTAAAAATCCTGGCTTGGTTAGATAATGCCTTTTCTCTAAAAAAGTATGTCAGTTTTTTTGTTTTGTTTATTTGCA
Organism: Menidia menidia; assembly: GCA_907169785.1. Lineage (NCBI taxonomy): Eukaryota > Metazoa > Chordata > Actinopteri > Atheriniformes > Atherinopsidae > Menidia > Menidia menidia. The sequence goes on along the minus strand of CAJRST010011113.1, from coordinate 6,315,865 downwards.
AAGAGTAAAAAAAAAACACATATAACTTATTAGAAGTGCTCAGATAAACGATAGCTCCCGAGTGGGGAGGACCAGTTGGTCAATTAAGAAGCTGATAGCAATGACATTTGTTATTATTTAACCCATGAGGCAGAAGAAGGCCATTTGACCCCATTCATTACACGTGTTGCAGACGGACTTCTTCTCCTCTCGGGCAATTCATACGAGGCAGAAATGAGCGATCCAGAGCTCTCCACCCTAACTGCCCGAGCTACAAAAAAACCCCACCTCCAACCTCCTTTTGGACTCCTCTTAATGCATCTGCTCATGGATATTTAAAGGGTGTGTCAGAGATCAGGAAATAAAAACGTGTTGAGAAGTGAGACATGCATTATTCCCCCTCTTCCCCCATGAGGAAACACAGAATGAAACATGCATTTAACACATCTCTCTCTCTCTATTCTCTCTCAGCCGAAGCCCCCACCAAGAATGCTGCTTCTACTGCTGCCACTTTCTTCTTTCTTCACTCCATCCCCCCCTCTCCACCTCCCTACACCACCACCACCTTTAATATCTTATGGAATTAAAGCGGTGACAGGTTATCATAATCCAATTTCAGAGACAATCGTGCTGAGCACCTCGCAGCACACCAAGAAAGCCCGCGTCGGAATTGAATATGCACTCGGCAGATTAAATTACGTAGAAGGGGGGAAATAATTACGCTCTACGCTGGGAAATATCTTTTTGTGTTATTGTGAGCGCGGTACAGTATTGTGTACTGTACCGACTCCGGCGCAGATATATCGAATCCTTGCCTGTCAACAGCGAGGCGTCTCGAGGTGGTGGAGGTGGCGGGTGATGGTTGTTATTGTGTTATTGTACACTCTTGTCTCCTAGCGCAATATCTGTTCTGGAAATAATGTCGCCCTCTAATGAAGTAAGGCCCCCCTTTTATTATTTATTTATTTATTCATTCATTTCCTGCCGCAGCCCGAACTGCTCGCAGCGGTGCGTCTTAAAGATATTTTTAAAAAAAAAACTCTATAAATGAACACCTTTGAATTGAATTTTTTGTTGTTGTTGTTTTAAACAAGGGTGAAATGATGTGTTCTCTCTGAGGCTGGGGCTGGGTTTGTTAGATGTAGTCAGTTAAAGGTGCTGTTTTCAGGCACCTGTATCTGTTTTAGGTGAGAGGTGTGGATCTTGAAGGTTCAACTTTTGCTCCTCAGCCAAAGTTTAAGTTAAGGCCAACTTAAGGCCTTAACATAAAACTTAAACTCTTTGATTAAACCACTTATACATTGGTTAAAAGCACACACGTTTAATAGGTTACTTGGAATTTAAAGGGAAAATACAAAAAAACTGGGGCGGCACAGTGGTGTGGTGGTTAGCACTGTCGACTCCCAGCAAGAGGGTTCTGGGTTCGAATCCCGGGGGAACCAGGACCTTTCTGGGTGGAGTTTGCATGTTCTCCCTGTGTCTGCGTGGGTTCTCTCCGGGTTCTCCGGCTTCCTCCCACAGTCCAAAAACCTGCATGTTAGGTTGATTGGAGATTGGGGAAATTGCCCTTGGGAGTGAATGTGAGTGTGAGTGGTTGTTTGTCCTTGTGTGTCTCTGTGTGGCCCTGCGATGGACTGGCGGACTGTCCAGGGTGTACCCTGCCTCTCGCCCGTTGACCACTGGGATAGGCTCCAGTTCCCCCCGCGACCCCAACAGGGAATAAGCGGTATTGATAATGGATGGATGGATGGATACAAAAAACTTGAGGTTTGGGGTTACCCTTACCCTCAACATTTACAGTGGGGGAAATAAGTATTTGACCCCTTGCTGATTTTGTAGGTTTGCCCACTTACAAAGAATGCAACGATCTACAACTTTAATCATATGTACATTCTAACAGTGAAAGACAGAATCCCAAATAAAATTCCAGAAAATCACATCATATTAATTTATAAAAATTGATAACCATCTGATGAGGAAAAATAAGCATTCTCTGTAAGTGGGAAAACCCGCAAAATCAGCAAGGGGTCAAATACTTATTTCCCCCACTGTATATAGCCGTTTATGACATAAAACATACTGTACGTTTCATACAATTCATTCAAAACCCCACTTTCTCCTCTGAAATCATCTCTCTTTTGGAGCCAGACACAGAAAAGAAAAGATTGTGGAGGTAAAGCGATGGATAGCGATAGCACCGAAGAAAGACAAGTTGACAAAGGGCAAATGAATAATGGGCAGAGAGATGTAGCATTAAGGGGGAGGGGAGGGGCAAATGAAAGAGAAGAGAAAACCAGGGGGGTGACTCGGGTCAGTTTCTTCTACCAACACTACCTCGCTGCTTCTGAATTTTTATATCGGCTGCGCACCCCCAGAGGTTTTTTTCTTTTTCCCACCCAACCTCCATCCATCACCCGACGCTGCCCGGGCAAGCTGTCAGTTCACAAACGCACATAATTGTGAGTACACAGATACGGCCATGCATCAGTGCATGGGCCAGAGAGGCAGCTGAGAGAAAAGAGATGTCTTATATACCATGCACCGATGGACATGAATGCATCAAGGCCATTTGTTCTGGCTGAATAAATAGAAAAAAATGTGGTCTTGTAGACTAGATAACTCCCGAGCTTTGCAATCCTCGGCGCCCTGCGCTCTATTTTTATTTTATTTTATACGAAGCCAATTACAGTTGAGCTAATAATGATCGATACGCAACTGGATGCGTGAACTTTCCTAAATGAGGAGGTCTCTTCCTGTTTTCTTCGTCGCGCATACAGTATCCCTTTCGTTTTATCGATGCGTTCGTCGATCTCTCTCGTCTAATTATTTCCCTCCTCTGTGTCTCTCTTGCTCTTCTCTCAGCGGCAGAAGGCATTTCTTCGATTGCCAGTGCCACGCTCTGTTTGCGAGAGATAATGCCCGCGAACGGAGCCAAATTTGTTAGTTTTTCCTTTAGTCTTCACTCCCATATTTAAGGAGACGGGAGGCTTTGAAACCACCACAAAGGGACAAAGCTGGGAGTTTAAATGATGGAACGCGAATAAAGATTCGTACATCCGTTTTCTTTCATCCGATCGCCGCGTGGAGATCAGCGGCTTGTCGAGGGGAGGGGGGGGGGGAAAGAATAAAAGAAGAAGACCATAATAAATATGGTTTTGATTTTCTAACCAGGCGAAAACAACAAAGTTACCGCGAGAACATTAGCCTCATTGATCCCGTCTGATCGATGGAGAAAAGCGGACCGTGACCTTTTCCCACGTTCGGAGGCATAAAAAATTCCTCGTCGGACGCTTAGGAAGGGCCCCGGCTGAAAGCATTAGCACGAATTAGCGGTCGCCATTAAAGGCCCGCATCAATTTCGCCCTTCCGCTGTCGCCATCAAACAGCTGATAAAATGCGTGGGAAAACACACACACACACACACACACACACACACTGCCACAAGAAAAACTTCCGCGAAGCCTATTACACAGAGTCTGATTTACAGCCGAGTTACCCGGACTCTGGGACCATCAAACCACCGGCACGCCAACCTGCCGTGACAGTGCAACTAATTGAGCTCAGATATATCTATCCCCCCCCCCCCCCCCCCCCCC
>CAJRST010011113.1:6264881-6312190 GCA_907169785.1 Menidia menidia | reverse complement strand
ATCTATCTATCTATCTATCTATCTATCTATCTATCTATCTAACCCAGGTAAGGTACAGCATTTAGGTGATAAATATATTACCCCTGGACGTTTCCGAACCTGTTTTCCCCCCCCATGCGAATATTCAGCCACGCAGATTTTCCAGCATAACTGATCAATCAATTTCACAATGATGAAATATTCAATAAAGCAGACACTCCAGCGTTGCACATCCGCCCACGCAAAGACCAAACGCCCACGTTCGCAATGCCCTGGTTGCTAGGCTCTGAGCTTCTAACAGACTCCAAATCAATGTCATTAAATTAGGTGTTTCTGAGTGGATAATAAAGAGAATGTCACCTGACGTGCACTCCGATAATGCTCTAATCTTATTACAAATGCGGTTCTTTTCGATTCACAAGGAAGGATTTGTGTGGAAAAGTATCTATTTTTACAGGTGATAAAAATAACATATTTTGACATCTTTCTGTAGATGGCCATCATGCCCATTTGGCTTTTGATGTAGTATGTTTTTATGGTCATGTCAGTAAAATTACTATATTACAGTGATATGTTGTTGTTTTATATTCATAGGACTTTCTTTAAATGTTTGCTGGTGAGTCTCCCTTGCAATCTTTTTAAAAGATTGCAAGGACCAGCTAAGTGCTGGAGGAGAGGCCATGGTCAATTTCAGGTCAAGTTTTTTGATCTGCTGTATGGTTATTTACAGATAGCTCCTCCCACAAGAACAGCTATGGGAATCAAACAGAGCATCAAAACAGAATATATACATTCAACTGAATAAATTCGATTGAATTTGGGTCTGGGACCATATGATATCATTTTTGTTAGTATGCGGATATTAAATATGCACCACAACATACATGTGCAAACAGATCAAAGTTGGTTGAGCTAACATGTCAAACATACAGTACCATCCTTTGTTCTGGGAGTCATACTATGCCCTGTGATCTGTAAGTGTCATACACATCAGTGCACGCAGAACACGGTCCAACATAAGCAAAAAAATCCAGGATTATATAAAGCCAGTGTGACGGAATGAAATAATAAGAGTCCTTGTCCCTTGTGTATTTAGAATATTAAAGTGATGTGCTCCCTTGACATAGATGAAGAATAAACATTATACAAAATAACCAAAAATAACACTCCAGGATCTAAATTTGATTTGTGATCACACATTCAAATGAATTCAAATGAATTAAGTTTCAGAGACAGTGGTACAAACTGGGGGAAAAATATATATATTATCTGTTACATACATACTTGTTTCTTCTGCTTAGTGGCTAATTTGTATCTAGAGTTATGATCTCATAGTGCACATACTAGTTAGTATTTATTTACGTCTTATGAATAGAACGCTCGAGTTGAGCTACTCCCGTTGTCCCGTTGAGGCAGTTCTATATTCTGTGTGTAGACTCACTTTGATTTTTATGATATTTAAGCACAGTGGTTGTCCAAAGAGGTAGAGTAGACTCGGTGGGTGTGTGACTGTGAATAAAGCAGTTTTTCCATCCCAAAACGACTGAGCCTCTGTGCATTTCCCTTAGGTTATGGCATTTTGGTGATTTCTTTTCAAATGCAATGATATATAAGCAATTTTTTTAGCACAAGTAGACGGATGCTTGCTGTGTAATGTCAAACGGGCCTCCGCTGACAGAATAAAGATTTTTAGAGTTTTATTTTGTCAGCATGGAAAGAGGCATTTAGAGTAAGGGCGTAAAAATGAACCAACACTAAAAGGAATCCAAAAAATTAGCTCTGTAAAGCTGGCATACACTGTGCCATTTTTGCCCCTTTTATAAGACGATTTTTCACTCGTTTATTGGATCAGGCGGAGTTTCAGCTTACTGGGCAGATCACCAGTCTATCATAAGGGCACACAGAGACAAACAACCATAGACGCTCCCATTCATTCTTCATTCCCAGAGTCAATTTTTGGGTGTCACATCAGTTTAACAGTGTTTTTGTGAAGTGCTCGGACTCAACTTACATGTACACCAGGAGAACATATCAGTACTAACAATAATGAAAATAGGGCTTAAGTGAACGTCTATCAGGATTTGAACATTTGTAGCCATAATCGTGAGAGCTCCCGTGTGCAAATGGGGACCGATAGAGCTGTTTGATGACATGTGATGCTTATTTTTACTTAAAATATTTTCCTACCATAGGATAAAGTCGTCTTGTTGATTGACTGATTGATTGATTATTGTATTTGTGTTGCCATTCCACTGCATCGTATTAAAAGCCTGTTTAAAAAGATAAGGCTTTAACTTAGACTTAAAGATTCTGGTTTTAAGTGAAACGAATATCTAATTTTTTTTTTCCAATGTCAGGGTCCAACCACTGAAAAGGCCCAGTTACCCCAGTGCTTTAACATTATTCTAATAAAAGGTGACTTCATGACCTCCGAGATCTCCCCTGTACAGGAAAACTGAAAAAGTTCAGATAAGTAATGTGGGGTTGACCATTTAATGCTTTAAAAGCAATAATTAAGATTTTAAAATCAATTCCAAAATTAACAGGAAGCCAGCGAAAAGAGAATCGGACAGGGTTGAGTTTTTTCAATTTTTTTAGAACGCCTGGCCAACGCATTACAAATTTGTCCTCGGCTGTTTTAACGCGTTTGAGTGCATTCCTGCTGGACTCCTTTCCATGTGAGTGCACGCTGCCGTGCACTGTCATTCCCAACTCGGTCCGCGGGGCCCATGCTGATCTCTGACCTTCACAGAACCCTGGGAGAGTTTTGGGATGTCCGCTCCCCTCTGCTTCTCACTTCTTACTTACAGAATATGACCAGAGGATTTCATTTGCGGGCGGATGACAGAAAAATATCCGCGAGAATAGTCGCATCGAATCAGTTTCAACGGGGGGAAAAAAACAAAGGTGTGGAAAAATGATTTTCTGAAGCCTTCCGAAACGTCCGTGAGCACTCATTATTAACAAAGGAACAAACCCATCTGCTGCCGTTCCCCAGAAGTGAGGGATTAGCCAACAGTTGGATGGGCCGACGACGGGGCACGAGGAGGTAGTTTTAAGCGAGTTCTTGACGGAGTGCTGCGCTGGAATTCACGGCGCACCTGCTGGCTGTAACTGAAGCTGTAACCACCGACAGGTTTAGGCATGTGCAACCATCCTGAAGGACGAAAAAAGGATGACAAACACAGATGTCGGAAAATCGAAGATTGATGATACGGCATTCGTTGTTGAGAATTTGTTTTGGGTTTAACCAGGATTTGTTTAGGACTTATTATTTGGGATATTATAATTTAATATCGGGTAAGTATTTTAGTTGCAGTTAGTTCATAAGTCTAGTTAACATTTTATAGTTAGTATCTGTTTCAAAACTGACTATTTGTGGTTGTTTAACAGAATGGACTCATTATCCCATGATGCTTTGCACAAGGGCAAGAGGAACTGGAGGTTGACGAAGAAGTTAGAATCAAGGAGTTTACTGAGAAAAAGAGCATTGTTAGCCGATCACCTACACTCTGTTGTGTATTGTAATGTATAATTCGTTCATCCCTTTTTTATTATTCACCAAAGTTCAGTTGAACTATCCATCCCGACTCATTTTCGTCTTTGGATCTTATACAACATTCGTTTTATAAGTTCCCAATTGGGAAAGTTTGGATCTGTGAATATTGTTAAGCAGGTACAGGTTCCACGCTTTAGGTGGAAAGGCGTTTCTTGCCTTTCCACTACCTGAAGTATCAGATGTGGTCATGTGGCCTACAGCATGAGAAAATCGGCTTTTTCCAGGGAGTTCCTCTATATTTATGGATTTAATTTCCGCGACTATATATAAACTGATTCGACACATTTTCACAAAGCTCTGTGTTATTATCCTCGGTCAATAGAACATTATCCCCGAGAATGCGTGTCTAGTGTTACGCGTTAATCTTTTCTCTAAGCAGCACTTTGGCTAGTTTATTCCTCTCTACACCTTATAACATCTCCTTTTTTTCCCCTTTACATTTTCTTTGTGTCCAGCTTCTCGCATGGTTTTAAACCACTGTTGCAGACCCTTCCAAGTACACATGGAGTTTCATCAGTATGTTGTCCATTTCCGCAGCACAACACACTCTAACTTTTTGGAAAAAAAAAAAAAACTATGTAGCTTGAGCTGCATTTTTACAGTGAAAGAACTGGCTTTCATTTTGAAACGCAGGAATCATCTTTTATTTATAAAAATGATATCACTGCTTAAAATTGAACAGGTCAGGGACACATGTAAAATGTAGGTTATTCAGCCTATTTGGATATGAGAAACACTAAGTTTGATTACAAGGAACGAATAAAGCCCAGATAGGATCAAACCAGTATGGGCTACACATCTTTTGTTTTTTTCTATTAAAAAAACTGGTATAGTAAAAACAGAAATGCTAAATGGTTTCACTGGCAGTCAAAAGCCTTGATGATACCTCTCTGTGTCACAAAGAGCTCAACCTATGACTCTTGGAATGAATATTTGGGCACCTGTAGCTGCACAAACACAGAGCTCAGACAAATGTGAGGCTGAAGACAAGAGACGAGAGGGTGGAAAGAGATCCACGCTGGACTGTCCTTTGAGCAACACTTTGCGCTCGCTGTTTTTTTTTTCCTTCACCCGCTGTCCCAATCTTCCCTCTCTGTGGGTGGGAATTTGGGGCCCGGCCATCTTTCTTTCTTTCTGACCGGCTGCCCTACCGGGAAGGAAAACGATGGCAAAGTTTCAGGACGTGTCCAAATTTCCCACGATGCCCGTTAGTCGGACAGCAGGAAGTAGAGGGACGAGTCACAGATCTTACACCGCAGACTCGAAGGATGGACAGTTTGTGTGTGCACTCGTACTGATGAGTGTGTGTGTTTGAATCTTTCTGAAGAGTTGGCATCAGAACTGTGACGGTTGCCAGACTCCCTCCATATGTCCATTTCAGTCTGTCTGGTCTCACTAAAATCCAGCACTAACGGACTAAAAGGCATCACCGGCTGAATGTTAAAGAAAAACAAACGTAATGAAAATTACATTATTTAAATGAGGCTGAATTACTTTAAGAAACACGAGTAATCCCATAACTCTAGTGACCCGGTTTGTCTTGTGATAATGATGTGGAGCCTTTCTCTGTGGCTTTGTATTATTTTAAGCTTTTGAAATCCACCTATGCGCACACACACAAGCAATCTATTTACATTTCAACAAGGTAAATATAGGAACGATTCTTGAGTGGTTAAGAGGATGGAGTCCCATTTTTAGCCATTCAATAGAGGAACAGCTTGTCTTAGAAATTGTTGCATTCAATACTGCAACATGTTGAATGTGCAGCAGCTAGGATGTTCCACTGCTTTTTCCAAAATGTGATGAAAGTTTATACAATAATAAATGATCTGAACAAGCTATAACAAAACCAAAGAACTGAAACTAAAATACAATAAATAAAAAAGAAGCTCTACAGGTGTGAAGACTGGTTAAGATCTCTTGATCTCGTGTCTTCTTTGTCTGTGATGGTTGGCGTGTGGCTGTGGGGATGAAAGGTAGTTTGGTGGATAAAAATCCATGAAATTTTGTACTTAAGGCTCAGTGGTGTGGAAGACGCCTGTCAAAACAGGTGCACCCATTATGTTCGATCATAACCCTGCACTCTATGGGGCATCACCCTGTGACACTTCTCAATACTCTCTAATTTTTCCGTCTTGCTGCCTCTGGTAAAAACTTTCTCGCTTTTTTTTCCTTTTTTGTGACTTTTACACACACAGCTCACAAAAGCATCCAAGGTACTTTTGGTTGCTTCTACGTTTGGCTAGCCAGGCTGGAAAAAATAAAATAAATTGCTGTCTTTCTATGACCTCATTGTAGAATGATTTAGAAGAAACAATTGGTCATGGAAGATGACCTAAAGCCCTTTTGATATTCCCTGTACATGTTGTAGCTTTAAGGAATATTGGGATTGAATTGCTCTCTGTATTACTGATGATGTTGTTGACCAACTTATTTTGTTGGAAGCCGGAGGACAAGCCTGAAAACTGCAACAGTGTCTATTGATTTGTCTTTTCAAAGAGATGATAAAGGACACATTGAGGCTCATTTCAATCACACACAAAGGTCTTGACCCCAGAGTTGAATTTCTGTTTAAATCCAACCATATTCATAGCACACTTCATAGAAGTAACTTTAACTATTTTCCTTCATAATTGGAAATCCAAATATAAAAAAGCACCGCAAGTTCATTCTCTTCCTCTGTTTTGACAGACGTAAACTTCTTTATGATGTAAAATGAACCAATTTCATCCGACAGCTTTTGGGAAATACGATAACTAGGAAAAATGTATACCTTATTCACTTAATTAGTCAGAAATAAACTATAGCATTGCCGCTATGTCAATGTGTAATAACAACGCGATTTATTTTCTTTTTTAGAAAAACTCCTCTTTTGAGGCACATCCACAAGCAAGTTTAGCAACATCAGAGAAATTATTTTAGTAATTTCGCATTTGTTATAAATTTTAATTTATAACAATGAAGCCCGTCTATCTACCAGGCCAAATGATATTTGTGGGACTCTCATGAAAATACCAAAGAGAGATGAATTTGCATAATGTTGAAACATGTTGGTCTGATTTATTGGTTAGATTTATTTCTAACCAGTTTTGGTACCTGCAGCGTGCTGCTAAAAAGCAGGCTCCCCTTTCCCTTTAACAACACTCAATAAGTGGGTAAGATCTGAGGACACTAATTTTTTAGGCTTTATAGATGGAATTTTTTCCACTCTCGCTTGATGTGTGACCTCAGTTGTTCAACAATCCTGGTTTGCCATTCTGAGTTTTGGTACTCTGCTTTCTATAATGTGTCAGTATATATATATATATGCATTGCTTTGCATGTAAAACTTTCCCCCAAAACCTACATAGCAATATCCAATATATATATATAGATATCTGTTTTTTTTATCACATTATCATTTTATGGACTGTAGATGATGGATTGAAAATAATAGCGGTGTTAAAACATAAAGAATGAGATAATGTTGTGCACAGAAAAGAACGATCAAGTCTGATGAGCACTGATAAGCCAGACTCATTACGTCGGCGGCTCACTGGAGCTGCCGAACCAAATATCCAGACATATGGAGATGTCATTTCAGCCTTCAAGTATACTCAGCATAAATTCCTTGTGAAACACGGTCTTCCACCAACGCTCTCAGTTCCAGTGCCTGCTCTTATAGGGGTAGTAACTTCATCCCTCTGACAGCTGCAGAGAAGCACCTGAGGACTTGTTATTACATTTTAGCCCCTCTGGAGGAAACAAGCATTAGTTTCAGGTTGCAACGTCCCCGCTCATCTCTCGCTCCTGGTTCGCTGCTGCGGCGGTTTTCTAAGTGTTTTGGGATCGCAACGGTATTTGAAATGCTTAATGGGAATACCCTGAAGAAACCAAACTTAATTTTGTTGATGTGACCCCAGTTACAGAAGCTATAAGGACGGATAATCGCAGATTTCATCCCTCCGCTTCGAGTACAGTATCGTAATTTTCTGAAACTAAAAACTAAATCAACCAAAAATTTCCCATATGGCTGCCTTCGGATGGAATCTTATCAAGAGTCTGACATGAAAAAAAAAAAAAAAAAAAAGTTTGAGTTGTGTCACAGCACCATCAAGTGAAGCCACGAGATAGAGGAAAAAAACAGAATGCGGAAATGACAAGGGAGTATTTCTCAGAACACAGATGGCAGTGGGCTCTGATGGAGATGGCAGGGGGCGATAAGAAGGGCTTGGAGACAGTGGGGGAGAAGGTGGTGGCATTTGGGAGAGAAGTGTGGCGGGTTGAGGGGTACGGTAACAGTACATGCAGCCCCCTCACTCCCCTGCTGGGCTCTGGCAAACGCTTCTGGCTCGCGTGTTGAGTCTCCGTGGTAACAGTGATAGCACCGTAGGGGCTGGGCTGGGCGGGTCTAACACCTCCGATGCTGATACAGGATGTGATAATTGCCTTGGCAACTGCTGCCCCTCGTCGCGCTGCCATCAGCATCCTCGGTAGAGTCAGGGGTCCAGCTCCTTTGCATTTCAGATCAAACCCCATTACAAGATCAAAAACAACACTATGATCGACAACAGTAAAGAACCATTATGGACGGACGGAAACATTACCTTTTCAAATGTTTTTGACTCACACAAAAAGTCCCTTTTTTTTCTCTGGCATGTCAGTTACTCTTTTGGTTGATTGTGTTCTTTTTAAAGAGCTATAGTCAACACCACACTTTTGTTTCAGTTGACAACAAATGAATGAATTCGTAACAAAACAGGCGTGAGATTTTCTCCAGAAGGGTTTCTCTGCTAGGTTGAAATGCCTCATCTTCCTCATCCAGAAAAGTAAAAAAATAAAAGCTAGCCAAGCCAGTACATGCAAGGAAGTCCAATAAAAAGAAAAAAATAGAGAAAGAGGGGAAGAAAATTCTCGAATCTACATACATCTAATAGATACCCATCTTTCTACATAGATATAAAGTTAGCTACCAGTAATAAGAAACATTACCCAGTACAGCTCAAGTCTCCACCCATCCATCAATGCCACCATTTTATATGATATATTTGATATGTTTGCAGTGTGCGTGAGAGAGGACAAAAATGTAAAAATAAAAACATTAATCTGAAGTGAAGGGTTAGGGTTGCTTACAACCAAACCCGTAACCGATAATTACAGTTTGGTCATTTTATTTACTAAACTGTGTAGTCATTATTGGTAAAGTCTGAAGTGCAGGAGTTGAATACTGAGCAGTGGGCCGTAGACATCAATCTCCATTCTGTCAGAAGCCTCCCACATATTCACTGACATTATTTAAAAAAAACCGCTATATACCTCAATTCCTCATCTTTCTGGCAGAAAAAGGGTACATATCAGTTGCTGTTGGCGGTATGCATTGTTTTTAACCGTGGGAATTAACCAATCCAGGTTGAAAACTAGCCAATTCTGATGAGTTTTAAAACTTAGAGCGTCTTGCTCGCTCGAGCTGTGGTGGGTAAGAGTGATAATACAGAAAAGATTTGCAGAGAGGAAGATTTGCCAGTTCAATTCTGCCAGGGCTGAGGTGATGGAGCCGAGGTGAGCGAGACTCCGACGCAGGCGGGTGAAATACCTTTGAAAACACGAGCAAAAAAAAAAAGAGAGAAACACTGTAGCAGATAACTAGAAAAGCAGTGAATAAAATCCTTTTTGTCTGAGCTCTGACACACTCCACAAAGACAAAATAAAATAAAAATGACAACAAAAACTAACAGCACCCATATAATTAAAAAGATCAAAATCAGAAGCTGACAAAAAAAAAAAAGCAAAAGTCCATTGACAAGAACTCTTGATATTAGGACATTGGCAGAAGAACATATCCCATTTTGCTGGAGATCAGTATCACTTTGGTTAGTGCTGGTGTTGGAGAAAGCAAACGCTCTGTTACACTCGTGTATTAACTTGTAATCTGGAGAAAGACTCACTTTGATAAAGGAAAGTAACACACCTGGGAGTGAAATACATCCTGAACTAATGGTGTGTTCAAACTCAAGCAAGCTTAGTAGGATCTAACGGTCATTATGGTAGCGTTACTTCACCAACAGTAACAAAAAGAAAAAAAGAATACTATCACTTGGACCATTTTGCACCTTTAAGTCTTGTCAGATTCTAACATAAAGGCTGAAAATCACTAATATAAAAGCACGCTGACTCGGCTAATCTGTGCTTGCTTTAGTTGTTCAGATTTTAATTTTTTTTCATGACTGAGCTTGGCAGTTACCCAGCTAGCTATATGTAAAGATGCCATTGCCATTCATTATCTCCTTTGCAATGCTCTGATTGGTTGAATGTTTCTTCAGGAAGGGAAAAAAAAAAAAAAAAAAAAGGTGTGGGTGGTGATTCAGAGATATGGAACCAGGCCCAGAAAGGCAGGACTCATATCAGATAGCAGTCTGCGACTTTCATAGCGGAAAATGTTATTTTGTAAGTTAATGTGGTTTCTTACAGTTGAGACCAGGATGGAGAGATTCCAGAGAGGGGTATAGAATTTAGTTTAAATAAGTCGGGTAAAAAAAAAAAAGGTTTAGGTTTTCTGAACACAGAAATGTAACAGTTTATATATCACGATGAACCTCTGATATCACGCTTTTATTTTGTCATACACGAGAGTCTCTTTCAGGTTCCGTCTTTACATGAGAAAGTAGAGCCTGAGTGTGATGTTTCGTGGAAAAGAAAGAAAAAGAATATCACTGACGAATAAGATTGGACGCTTTGAGTCAATGTAATATTCAAGGGGTCTTACTCATCCCGTCCAGTGTGGCCTATTTCTACACCAACAGCGATCATTGGTATCACTGGCTTGAGTCAAGCGAGCATATGGATCCCCACAGGCGTCCTGTCGTCCTCTCCTCAGCCGGCGAGGTCTCCCGTCCCCCCCGGGCTCCCCAGGTGTGGAGCAATATGGTTGCTCAAAAGGAGGAGACGTTTCGAGGTCAACTTACCCCCCTCCTCTCATGTGCTTGTTCTCAGATATATGAATTGGAGCAAAAAAGACTAAACAGATTGTTGCTCATCTCGGGAATTTCCGCAATGATTGCTTTAGAAGGGAATGATTCGGTACCAGTATGAAGAAGAGCAGGAGCCAAACAATCAATTTTGATGATTTTTTTTTTTTAAAAAGACCTGCATTTTGCCCCAAAAAGCGTGCCTTTGCAGAAATATACATCTGCTCTGCCCTGTGCGGAGTTTTACTAAACTTTTCAACAGTTTTAAACTGAAAACTAGGTTTAATGCTTTCCTAATGACTGTCTCAGGTAAGAATAAAGAGAATACAAACAGAAAAACAGAAAAATCCAGCTATGCTTAATGATAATTCGTGCCAAATTCACACACGATAACATTTATCGGGTGCTTCTCGGGCTTTTAATGCCTTCCGAGCGCCGATATTTTGAAATAGAATTAGTCGACTTTGCTGGAGAGGATCACGTTTTCGTTTTGAACCACGCAATAGTGTCTGTGATCTTTAACGCAATGGCCTGGCGTTTTTTCAGAGGCAAAGATAAGGTCGTCACACGAAGTTCGCTTCATCCGTGCTCCTCATCGTGTCCGCTGTTTGTAAAAAACAACAGCATTATTTGTTTTTCTGGAAAAAAGAATAAGTGCCATGATGAGACAAACAAAAAGCTAGAGAACGTTTTTTTTTTTTTTGTCTTCCTCCCTCCTTCTGGATGCTAATTTTCATTTTTTAATTGCGTCAAGCCACTTTTTCTCACATCTGAGAAGCGTGTACGTGTGAGGGTGTTGATTAGAGAAAGTAAAAATACAGCATGTAGGATTCTTATGCTAATTACCCTTTAAACCTCGTTCACGTCAGTCGGCTTCCCTAATTAGCATGTTTCCGACAGGAGAGGAGGAAAGAGTGAGAGAATGGTGCGATGTGGCTCTGCACAGCTAAATTAACGGTGTGAAAACCCAGACATTTTATTTCTTTTTTTTTTTTCTCTCTTCCCTTCCATTCTCTGCCTCTGCCACCCACCCACACCTGTGAATGAGTCTGTGAGAGTTGGAATCGGCGCACATGCTCAGACTGTCTCCAGCATTTATGCAGTGCTCGCTTTCCCTTTTTATCCCGTCTGATTTTAGCCACTTTTATCTCTTCGTTTGGAATATTCGCGTTTCTTTCCATGACCTTTCTCTTCCTTCATTTGTCGTGTTTCAAACCGAAGTGAGAGGCAGATTTACCGATCCCCAAAAAGGCTTTTTTTTCCCAGAACAAAGTAGGTGTTACAGTTTTTTTTTCCTTTTTTTTTTTTTAACCTTGTACCAATTTAGAGTGGAAAAAGTAAAAAGGAAAAGGGAGGAGAATCATGCAAAGGCTTTAAGCTCCATGAAGGATACGAGGTCTCGTGTAACTTTTGCGAAGGTCCCAAATCTGATTAGAGCTATGAATTCTTTTCAGTTGTGCGGGGAAAGGCAAGGTGATGTGTACTTCAAAGTATGAAAGAGTTTACAATACCTCCCCACCCTTGTCTTTGCCGCTGGCGTTCCTGCACTTCAGTGGCAAGCTGCCGTGCAGTTAAAAAAATAAAAAAAAGGGATTTTGTCCGCAGATGAGGAGGTGGCTGAGACACCACCAAAGCATTTCAGTTACCACTGGAATCAGTTAATAGTAGAATGGCGCTGTCAAGGGTTGAAAAAATTCAATGTCTGGGCCAAAATAATAAGGAGGAAAACAGGGTCTTCTTGATGAAGTGGACTAACAAAACTAAAATCTTAAAGCTGTGAAAGATCAAAAAAAGCTGAATGGGGAACGTGGATAAAAAGGCCGGTGGGAAACACAGGGAAGGCAGGTGATCAGGCAAAAAAGACCGGAATACACGGAAAAACAGAAGCATGGGCCCAAAGATGCTGACGATGAATGAATGGAAGAGAAATGCTTGTGTAGGGAGAGCGCTTAATGGAATGTGAATCAGGAAATACAGGAGCTGAACTGTTGAGGAAAACCAGAAGAAACTGAGGGACTCGAATGAAGGTGATGGAGAGACAGGGAAACAGATAGACCCCAGAATAAGACACAGGAAAAACATAATACTAAGAAAAAATAAAAAAGTCAAAAGGCGAGGTCAATCACAGAATAATTTAAAAAACCCACAAGGAATAAACAGGAAACTAAATGCGGAAAGAAACTGAAACAAGAACAAACGAATGTACAAAACTCAAGTGACTAAACTCAAGTAACCGAAACTGGAAAAAAGAACATGGAAGGAGGACCGAGGGAACTCTAAACTACAAAAAGATAAAAACTGAACTTGAATAAACTCAAATAAAGGGAACAGAGAACTTCCAAGGAAATAAATCACACTCATCTTGAAGTTCCTTGCTCAACAATAGTAGTTGGACATAAGACTACTTATGCCCACTGGATGTTTTAAAAACAATATAGAAGAACTACCGAACCAGGATTGTGAGAAGAAATTGAGTCTTCCAGGAAGGCCTAGCAAGGTTTGGGACTCTTATAATTGAATTTTAAGTTCTACCTCATTGCAAAGACTATTGTAAAGAGAAAAAAATGTATTTTTATTTTTCATTGTGATTCATCACCTTAACATTTCAAGTTCATTTGAGGTAATGCTGTCTGTTTCCCCCTAATTATCAGAGCCGTATTGCCGTCTCATTCACGATGCTATCAAACAGTTTGTGTGTTAGAAAGCAGACAAATAAAACAGCGGTAGCCTTGTTCTTCCTTCATTAGAATAACGGTATGTGATATACGAGCCTGTTAGCAGCAGAAAAAACTCAAGTTATTCTAATTGAAGCGAGTTCTCACCCGAATCTGGAGGGAGCGTTCAACCAGCGGTTACTTTAGCGGTTGCAGCACAAACAAATCCAACTGCCTGTGACTCCATCTGTCATCGGGAGGCTTGTGGGAATCACCTGCTTGTGGATTTTCTCATTGCAACGCTAGCTCACATTTAGCCTGAGTGGCAGACTGCCTACAGTGTGGTGGGATAGACTCCCCAGCGGACTGTTCTCTATCGTCTAAAGAAGCGGACCGGTGTTCTCCAGTGGAGGATTCTTAATGGGGCGATTGCAATAAACTCTTTTTCTTTTTTTAATCAGTTTTTACTACTGACATTTTAAGCGTATGTCCGTTCAGCGGTTTGTCCAAGAATGTCTTTTGTGTATCTACAAACCGGGAGAGACTTGTGCTTCTTTTGTACCCGTTGAAGGAAGTTTAGATTGTACAACAATTTTTATTTCCAGTTGTGATGTTAGCGGAGTTAAAAGGGTCCAAGGGGAATGGTTGATTTTTTTTTTATAGGCACAAACTTGCAATATTACAGTTTTTATCTTATCATTTGTGATATACCATCTTACAAAGAACAAAAACTACAGTTTTTAATCATACAATGTGAATTATTTACGCACATATGTTCAAAAATTAATATAGCAATATATTTGATTTCTGAGATGTATATACACCGAGGACTGTGCACTTTACCTTTTCATGTTTATACTTTATATATTTTTGATAGCTGATATTTTGATATTTCTGCACTGTTTGGAATTGGTTTTAATCTGGTTGTACATGTGTAAAATTGCAATAAAAGACATTCTGAAAGGCTAAATTAGCTATCTCACATGAGATGTGGTGACTCGGCTAGTTCTGCTTCCACTCAAGCACCCACACCATGGCTGGCTTAAATTTGCATTTTTTTTTTTTTTTTTTTTACTGTAATTGTTGAAACTGGTCCAAAATTTGTGTGAATAGATAAGTGTTTAAAATCCAAAATTCACATTTACCAAATGCTCTTTGGAGAGAGAGGTTTTTCAGAGGTTTGTGACTCCCTATTTGAAGTACATGCAAAGAGGCAGGAGAAGCCTGTAAACAGCATTTAGGCTCACTGAAGCTAATGGTAGCTTTTTATCAATCGGAGCACTGGTTAATGTCAACTTTAATTGGCAATAAGTTGTTTTTTTTAATCTTTATTTTATTTGTTTCTTTACCGCAATTCTATCGACAAGTGGTTAATAAATGTAACCGCTTGTATTATGTAATTTTTTCGACGATGCATCCATCCATCCATCCAATTTCTATACTGCTTAGAGTTCAAATAAATTAGAATCCAATCAAACAGAATCAATGACATTCTCCAAGTCCTGCTTAGCCAAAAAGATGCCATCAGGTTGCATTTCAGCTTCTCTCCTCTGTTCTTAACCTGCACAAAGGGTCGGTGGAGTGAAAAAGAATGGACGAAACCTGCGTCAGTTACAGACTCAATAAGAACTCTTCATTTTTGGTCATCATCACCATTCCTTCACTGCTTATCCACTAACGTATCCATTCTTTTCTACAGGAACTGTAGTGCCATGTTGAAAGCTGGCCATTAATGTGGGATTGTGACCGGTGGAGTCACTGTTGTCACCCTGTAGGTGCTTCATTTTTTTTGGTGCCAAGAGACGTGTATCACTCCCAAAGCACAGTATGCATTTCATGTAGTTTGATCCATTTTGATCCGGCCTTAAATTTTAAATGATGTGAAAACTTCCCCGATCCATCGATCAAACAATTTTTTTTCTTCTAACTGAGTCTCTGAAGCGAGTTGGAGGTCAGTGTGAGCTCTGCCTCTCTTCCAGCACACTTCCTTCCACTCATTACTCCCTCAGCTTTCACCGTTTTTTTTTCTTTCTTTTTTTTCTATTCTTTTCTTTTACCTCCAATTCCGGACAATTTCTCGAATTTCGCTCCGTACTTCTCGAGTTTTTTTTTTTTTTCCCACACGAAAAGTTTCAAACGAACGACCAGACTCGACTCAATTTCCGCGACAAGGTTCTGCTTAAAAGCCAGCAGTGTTTTGACAGTCAATTTACAGCTTGAGTGCCTTCAAGGTTAGACACTTTTCGTAACGTGAGAGTGGGAGTTGTACGGTAACACCTGGCTCACGGAGACACGGGGTCAGGAGGAGGCTATAATGAACACAGAATCACAGAAAATGTCATTCCGCTCTTCCTGCTGCTGTGTTTTTTTCCCTTCCTTTCTGAGCTTTAAATCAACCGTGGAGGAATTTTGTACACGGCGCTTTCGAAACTGCAGTCCCAAAGTTAAACAGATTCGATCATTGTTTTTGTTTTTTTTTCTTTCTTTTTTCCTGGCCTTTCAGGATAGCGACGTTCCCATTATGAGTCATTTGTTTTTGATGTGAATGAACATAATTGGCTTAAGCACAGGTGCAGCCACTAATTGAGATGATGTTGTTTGGCACGATATGCCAAAATTCATTTTCAGTCGTCGGCGGTAGCGGTGCAGAGCATCACGTACTGGAAATGGTCTCCGGGGACGGAAAAGTAACACTTTGAAAAATTACCAGCAAAGTTGAAATGACCTCTGAAGCAGAAGCTAATTAGCACTTTTTTATTTTCCAAGAAGAAGGAGAAACTTTCATCTCTCTTGATGATCCGCGAAAAAGTTTTGTTGAGCTTTCAGGTCTGAAAAATCTGCTTGATATTATTTGCGGTCATTTGATTTTCTTCCTTATCAACCCGTGGCAGAAAAACACTTGGTGGAGAGACAAATTAACACAACATCCGAGTGATTTTCTAATAACGAGCAAGACATATATCGTCTTGCTCGCTTAAAAAAAAAAGAAAAAAGAGATGAAGCTACATGTCGCTCCACCAGTTCTCCCAAGTTTTTCAATATTTAGCTGATTTTGTGAGTTTGAGCTGACTTTTCCCAGATTCAAAGGTGTTACAGATCAAAATTCACTTTCAGTCATGTATGTCTCAGCAGGTAAAATTTGGTTTCTCTCTCTTGCCTACGTTGCAATAACAGAAGATTCAACCTCTCAAGTGCTTGCAAAAGTGCCTGATGTAGTTGTTTTTTTTTTCATTTTACCTCATCTGTTCTGGGAAGACTAATTTCCCGAGCACTGTGGTGGAAGTCATTCAAATTAATTAGCTGAAGGAATGGTAACAAAATCTCTATGTAATTAGCTGATTTAGCCTAATGAGCTAATCTCTATAGCGCCACTTAAAACTGTGTGCGCGTGTTTTTTTTTTTAATCAGCATACCACTAACATAACCTTTTTCATCAGAGAATTCATCGTTACAGACAAATCCCCCTTTCTTAGTTCTCATAAAATGCCTGCATGGGCAGGAAAATGTGAACATTTTCCAGCTTTTAGCGGGTCGTTCATTTCATCTGCCGATCCAGTGATTGATGTTTGAGTGGTAGCTTTTATTTACCTAATAGCAAATTTGACAGCTGCAGACCATTCACAGACATTTTCTGTAAATGCCTTTTCTAAAGTTTGAATTGATCCTTATTTTCATCATTTGCTTTCACCAGGGAGCAGATTGCCTCTTAATCTCTCTTAAGAGAGAAGTGGTCTCGCTATAAGTGGCTATTATCGAGAAGTTCACCGATTTGAAAAAAAAAAAAAATCAATTTCCTTTGCCTGGACTTTGTTATGCTGGCCTAAATATCACAGCACTTTCCACCAATATTTTGTCATTTAAAATAGTATCTCCCTCCGCAGAGATCATGTCTTATGTCAGGATGCCAATAGGAATAGTTTCAAATGTAATCATATTTATATTTATGTGGTTTTACTTTGTCAGCAGGTTGGCACATGGCGGTGGATAGTGGTTAGACACAAGTAGGACCCAAAAGAGGGTGTCAGGGGATGTGAAGAGAAAAAAACTGTGTATTAACATTGATGATTAATGATTTGGTCCAGTCCGACTGGAAGAAGAGAAAAGGGATCAGTTGATATAGTCCAGGTGGATTGGTGATCATATAATTTACGATCTAAGGAACGCTAACAACTGTTTCAGAAGGGGTCCAGCTTCAGAGGGGTAAGTCATCGATAGCTGGCTGAGGTGTGGTTTAATCAAGATGGCAGGGCAAGGAGGCAGGTTTTAAGAGCAGGTGAGTGAAGGAATCTGTGTTTTTTTTGCAGTGCAGCCATAGAGGTGCAAACAGTTGTGATATCCAGGAACACACGAGAGGCGATGAGGTACCAGGAATACACGAAAAGAACCGTTAACAAGGTATTTCGAACTTAGGTACAACAACCAGGTGAAGACTGGAGTTCCTACAGATCCTTTAGCAGCTTCTACCCGGACTTCCTGGATATCTGCTCAGACCCTAGAACTTGCCTAGAACCCAATTTCATAACACTATCATTAAAAATGTGGAAGGGGGAAAGAGCGTCCATGTGTGTATATCGGCATCTCAGAATTTACAGATCAGATCTACAGTTTTCAAAGTGGCCTTATGAAATTGTTGGTTAAATGAATAGAGGAAAGCCAGCTTTGGATTTGTGAAATATATCATATTCATGTCAGGTTCACTGATCTAATGTCAAACCCTGATTGAACTTGTCTAAAAACTTTATTTTTGGTGAACTAAGGTGAACCAGTCACTATAATTTTCAGATCTATTTAAGGCCGTTTCTTTTTAAGACCTCTCTTCACACATGATTAGCATTGTGGCAGGATTTCATAACACTGAAATGTGGGGTCTTAATCACTATAAAGACTCGACTCAAACATAGACTTTCTGCTTTAGTTTTTAGCAATATGAAATATATGATTTGCATTAACTTCCTGGGGTTATCTGCCATAAACAGTGATTGTCTAATTGTCCAGGAAAGGGCAATGTTTTCAAAGAATGGACAGACGTGTGTAGTTCATAATACAATGGGAAAAGTAGTATGTTATTCGTTTTTCTTATAATATGCTAAACATCAAACTGCAGTGTCATGGGCTTGCTCCATTTTATACACAGTTGAGTAAGGCTGTTTATGTTTATTTACCCTCATGTCAGCTAAAGATGAACTCTGACAACATGATTGCTGTCTGTTGTTGGACTGATTACATTCCCCTGTTGACTCAAAAGTTAAAATGCTTAATAAATGATTGCAAGTTTCAAATTACCACAGTGCAGGCGCTCCACTGGGGGAGACTTGTCTTCAATGAGACTGGATTTGTTACAGAAATTAAAACAATGATTTTTTATGTAGAAAGTCGTCTGTTAACCCGTTGACCTTAAAACTTTCCTCTTCTTTTCAAGTTTTGGGGATATCTGGGGTTAAGTTGGTAAAAGTAGCTAATTCTAATTAGAAAACTGTTGATGCAATGAAATTTCAGAGACATATATCTTACTCCAAGATTGCAATTCAATTATTTTACTTATTAAGCAGGTCTCAAGGAAGGTGCAATGTCCTAAAATTGACAGTTTTTAAATTAGGTTAAGGTTAAATGAGATATGAGTTTATGCCTTTTTTTTTGTTTATTTGGCATTTGACTTAATATTCGGTGGATTTTAGGTATTTATTCAACAGAGTAACCTTGTGAATTATTAGCAGTGAGGAATGATAACAGTGCCTCATTGACCACAATGTCAATTAAAAAAAAGAAAAGAATCCGTGTGCATACCTACTTGATGCACTGCAAACATTTTTTTTTACTTTACTGTAACATGATCATTATATGACAGATTCCCATACTGTTATCATATCAAGAAGAGGAAAAAAGAGGTTTGGTCTTCCAGATACACTGAAATAGAAGTCAGTGACACATGTATAAGGAAGCAGAGTATGTAGGGCTATGGATATTGTAATCTTACCGAATATTGATATTAAGATATTAATGTTAAGTCAGATAAGTTATGATCAATTATTAGCCAAATCTCTTCCGCAGAGAACACTGCTCATTGACCTCCCTTATTTATAGAGGAGGAAAAAAAGGGGTACATCCTCGCACCTGGAGGCCTTTTCTGGGAGACAGATGAAGGCCAAATGGCTCTATTTCTCCACTTCCCCTGGGGGGTTGTAAATGCCTCTTGGTGAAATCTCTGTTGGCTGAATATCACCAGGCGTGTGGGCTGCTTTTCTATCTCCAATTAAACGTCTAAAAAAAAAACTAAAAGGAGACGGCTTTCGGGAAACGGTCGCCAAGAACAATGCTAAGACGGGCATCATTGTCGTAAGAAGCTTTGAAGCTATTCATAATAATCATTTCCCTCTGAATCCCCCGCACACGCATGCTCGGATACGTATTTCCGGACGCGAAACAAACAAATTATCGCGCTCGACAGAAAAGAAAAATGCAGAAAAAGGTGGAGGAGTGACGGACGCGAATGCAGACTTTAAGGTGGCGATGGGGGGAAATAAAGGGAAGGAGGGGTCAAGCTGTGGCGTA
Source organism: Menidia menidia (assembly GCA_907169785.1). Lineage (NCBI taxonomy): Eukaryota > Metazoa > Chordata > Actinopteri > Atheriniformes > Atherinopsidae > Menidia > Menidia menidia. Next base: position 6,292,505 of record CAJRST010011113.1, on the reverse strand, counting down.
AAGAGCAAGAGAAAGCCGGGAAAGCCGCGTGAGTGTAAGCGCCTTGCGGCGAGAGAGGATGGCGTCCAGCTGCTCCATTGATTTCTCTCCGTCTCCTCGACTGGCTTTTGACTTTCTCTGCCTTCCTCCCGCAGTTCCGGGGAGAATGGGCCTTAACAAAGACCTCAGCAGACACCCGCCGACCGTGACCACTCTCCAGCCACCGTTCCCGACCTCAGTCGCCGAGCTAAAAGCCCCCCCCCCCACCACCTTCCGTCTCCTGCCCCCCTACTCCGCTGACATTTGACTCTCCTAGTTGTCTTCCTTGCCTGCACTATTTCTTGTGTGTGTTTCTTTTGTGTGTTGGTCAATGTATGTACTCAGGCCCAAACCCGTCGGGGGGCAGATGTGTGACGCGCCGGAAATATTCAGCCTTTAAGAAACAGGACATTTCTCCAATAACTTGCAGTTCAGATTATCAATGCCCCTGCAGTTAGTTGTAGAGTATTACTCATATGGAGAGAGCAAGAAAGAACTCTTAATTTTGTTTTCAATTGCTGTAGTTATGAAAAGAGTGTTCATTTGATTGCTCATTGATGTCCATTTGTTGTGAATGCTGTGTTTTTTAGAAAGATTTGTTGTGGCTTTAAATGCCTTATCTTCATGGGTAGGATGTGTTAGTAATAGCAAAATACATTACTTTTTATGCATCACTGGAATACCCTTTATTCGGATTTGTTATGGGTTTAGTTTGGTCACCCACAGGATGTCAAAGCTGGACATTGTGACGTGCTGCTCAGTGTCAAGTCGGATCAAAACTAGTATCACTTCTCGTACTGGGAGCGTTTAGATTCCCAGGAGAAAGACGGCATAACAGAGGGTAAATAACATATTGCAGATGATGATGATGATGATTTTCATTCAAAGCTGACACGTCAGTGTATGTCTGGGGGAACATACATGGAAGTTGGGGTTCAGAAATGTTTTATTCTATGTTAGTTTGGGCATCATTTAGCATCCTTTAGTATTAAAAAAAAGGTACAATAAAAGAGCATCTGGTGTAAAATTGGACACATACAACTAACAAATCAATCCAGCCCCAAATCCTGCTGCTTTTGCCATACTTTTTTAAATGTTTTATAGTTGACCTTATTTAGGGAAGAAATAAACCAATAAGGAAATTTGACTCCTTATTAAATTGAAGATTTTTTCCCAGTGACAGGCCGTAGATTTCGACTATTTAAGTCAAATTTAAGTTTAAATTAGTCAGTTAATTAAATAAGCTTGTTTACCTTTGAGACAACTAGGTTGTGAAACCATCTATCCGTTTTCTACAACACTTATTCCAACAGGGTCACAGGTGGGGGGGCTGAAGCCTACCCGAGTGGACAACAGGCGAGAGGTGGGGTACATTGTAAAACAACACACACACACATTCCCTCCTGGGGGACAATTTGGAGTTTCCAATTACCCCAACAGGCATGTTTTTTGGACAGTGGGAGGAAACTGGAGTACAAGGAGAGAACCCTCACAGATACAGGGAGAACATGAAAACTCCACAAAGAAACGTCACAGTCCCCGCAGGAACTCGGACCGGGAACCCTCTTGCCGTGAGACAACAGTGCTAACCGCCACAATATGGTACCTCCCACTTGTGGAGCCAACAGTTCTGGACGTAAGCTTCAATGGACTGGACTGCGTGCGTTGTCCACATAAGAAAGCGATCGAGTTTTGAATGTATTAGAAACCTTCAGGGTGGCTTTGACACACTGCGTTTGTGGCTTTAGCAACGTGGGGCAGTTAAACGCACGATACGTAGCAAGACTGGTGTCTCAGAGAGGGATCGAATGCCTCGGTTTAAACTGCAGAAAAAGAGAATCGACAACAGATTTGCCGGTCTATTCTCCTCTTATCTGTATGGTCGGCCGTTGACTGAGCTGTTGCTTATTGTATGTGCTCGCATTAGCTTTAGGCTGTTTGTTGCATGATCTTTCATGTGGTAACAATGCGCTTTAAGGGTTATTGAATGCTGCCAATCTCGAAAAAAACCTGTAAAAGCAAAGGTTGAAGTAGAAGAGTTCTGGAGGTGTCGATTCATGTTGGGAGAACAAGCTTTAGTAGAGTTTCTCTGATGTATTTCGGTAAAGCATGCCGTGTGCATTTCATTGATACCTTAGAGAATCTCCATGATTCTTGTCTTAAATCATACTGGATTTAATTTGAGTCAAAAAATTAATAGTGATTATTGATCTCTAATGTTTTATACTCCGAACACCATCTCCATTAGCCCCTGTTTACTAAATGTAGACCTTTAAACCTAGCCTGTTCTGCTGGCATCTGTGAAATACAGTATATATTAAAAAAGGGACTCTATAACCAATCAAAAGACAACTTTTTCTTAAATAGCAACGTTTTATTTTTTTTTAAATGAATGATTAAAAATAGATGGATGAATAAATACTTCATTGATTCCAAATACGGGGGATACCTTTCTCCATAGAAATCGGAACAGTTCAAAAGTCATAATGAACAAAAATGATCCCCTGTACAAACACTGAAGAAATCTCTGACTTAACAGAATTCTTTTCATTATTTACCCCAAAATTAGTTATCATGTTGACAAGCTTTTGAATTTGTACTTTTATGATCATCTCCATAGGCTTTAAATCAGTTCCACACCATCAACTCAGCCTCCTTTAGCACCTCCTGAGTTGCCTTAAATCGCTGGCTTTGATGCTGCCTCCCCTACAGATCGCTGCAAAACACACTTTGCGCTCCTTTTTTTTCACCTCTTCATAGCTCTTCTAAACCTCTTTCCATTCTCTACTTCCTCTGCCCGATTATCACCAGCCATGTGTCAAGTTGAAGTTCAGCATTCGGTCGATGTTTATCCAAGTTAACAACTAAGTTCCCCTCTCTTGCCCCTCTGGAAATCTGGACATAGACTCCATGCTCCGGTGCCTAAGGCGCTCCCTCAAGTAAGTTCCTTTCTTAAGTACCTGTTTTCTGACCACCCGTTTCCTGACCATTGCTTGCTTTTGGCATTGTCCCTAGTCCATCAAGCTCAGGAACAAACTCTAAGGCTTTCTACCTTCGACTAATCATCAGCCCAGTCCAGGTTCTCACTTTAAGCTGTTACAGGTAGTTTGATTTTGATTTTATTTAGTTGTAAAATAAATAATGATAGATTAAAAAGAAACTAAAATTATCAAAGTATATGTGAAATACAAAAAGCATAGGCTGAACATAAAATTGGGTAAAATGTGAGTAAAATGAGTCAAATTCTCCACCATCACATCTACAAGTTTTAAGCTATCAGCAGGTTTTTGGTTTGGTGAACTTTTTTTCTTGCAAAACTGGTAAGAAAAAATATTTCAAGGCAATTTTACATAAGCCAGTAAGACTCTCTTATATGATTTTGGAATCTGTGTTCAAGCGACTCCACATAAGTTGCCTCTGTGATTGTTTGTGGACCTACAGTCCCTCGTGCATCGAACATGACTTACAAACATGACTTCATTTGAAATGACAAAAAAAAAAGTCACCGACACAAAATGAGAAATTTATATACATGCCCCATGGCATGAATGTACACTTGTTATCTATCTACAGGGCGTGGAACTCTGTCAGCAGTATAGGAATAATGAATCGGGGGAAAAAAAAAAAAAGAAACTTGTCTGAATTTGTACGTGAATCGATGGTAATTAACCCGAACCGCGGCATGTGTGGGCCATCTGCTGACTGAGCAACAAATACAAACAGGTGTGCCCCTGTTGCTACGGTGATCGCTGTGCTGAGCGTGGAGACAGTGCTGTGATTAATGGGAGTTCCTGAACATCTCGCTGGCTGCTACACTCCGGTGCTTCCCGACGCCTCACGGTCCACGAAGGCAGCATTCGCCGAAACCCGCATTTGTTAATTAGAGATTTTTTAACCAGAGTCGTAGAGCAAGCTAATTAATGGCAATAATGATATTCGATTAGGGAATCAATTGGCTGTGGTGCCTTGACTGCTTTGATGGATGTAGCCTTGGGCAGTGCAAGCGAAAGGCTTACACAGTGACTGAAAGCTCCAAGGAGAATAAAGTAGCTCGGTGTAAAAAAAACGACAGAAATCTCTGCTGAAAAATGCGCTTAAATCAAATATTGACTCGTATTCTATTACATGACATTCGGAATTCTCAAAAATCTTGAACCCACACCCCTGGCATTGTCATAAAACAACTGATGATTGAAGTCAGAGCAGTCATGGGCGGCAATCAAATTATATCGATTCCCAAAGTCAATCGCACTGCCGTTTTTTCAGCCTGTTTTTGACCGCTTGGCATACATTCCTTTTTTTTTTTTTTTATTTCCTTAAAAAACATAAATACAGCACATTTATCCCTCGTGCTAAACAGCAGCAGTGACAAAAAAAAAAAAGCGAGGTATTGCATAGTTGCTTTTTGGGCGGGCATCTCTCACAAACCCATTGTTCTGGCAGCTAACAGGGATTTTTTTGTTTCTGAAATACGACCCAAAATGAAACTGGTTTTAATATGACCCAGTTCATCAGTTGTTTTCAGGTTTGAACTGGGTGGTTAGTTTGTCAGCTGGTCCCTCTGGGGCTGCCCCGGGGCCCCGTTTCATACACACACACCGCCAGCTAATTCGCCTGACAGCTTGACAGCGTTGCGTTTATTTATAGAGCCGCGCGGATTTCGGAGAGATGGATAAAGTGCCGGAGAGGGCGGGTGGCGTCGACGGCATACATACAAACATTTGACCCCGCCTCGCAGGTAGCTGCCCCTCTCACTGCCCGTTTGTCGTTCCGCCATTGAGGACGAGCCCAGTTTATGTGTGATTACATAATTGCCATACCCCCCCCACCCTGCTGTCACAGTATGCATCGGTGGGTCTTCACATCTCACACACGCTGTCACCACCTGCAAAAAACTATTTCTGAATTTGCGTTTCTGAGAATCGGCTGCAACACCATACAGCTGCAATCGAATAAGCCATCGGACAGTGCACGTTTTGTTTTTTAGATTTTTGCCAGACGCTGCGAAGAAGAAAGAGGCCCCCCGAGGCGCCCTGTTTGCATCGAGGCCACGGACGACTCCATGGTGTAGGCTATAGGCAAATTGCCACACTTAGCGAAAAAAGGTAATTTAAAAAAATGAAAAATGAATAAAAAGTGGATATTCAAACTCTTGCTTAAACTTTTTCCTCCTGACAAATGACCGTGATTCATTTGAGTCTTTCATCTTCTGGTAAATTGCTCTGTAGTCAACGGTCTGCTAGTTCTCCTTCAAGACATGCCTGAAGTTTACAAATGAATGAAGGAGTTGCTTCTTTGAGATTTTGGTCCACGTCGACATTATAGCATCATGCATTTGTTTGGGAGTCGTATACAGTCAAAATGCAGGGCTTGTTTTTTCACAGGCCCAAAGAAACTTGGGCAATAAAAGGCCGAAGGAGGTTCATGGACAACTATAAGCTGCACCTTAGTGTTTTCCTTCCTTAAGCAGGCACAAAGTTACACTGATTTGTAGAGATCGCTTAAATAACAGGATTGTTACAATAGAGATTTTGGTTAAATTTGAGAAGAATTTCACCTAAACACTTTAAAAACACACTGAAGGTAAAAAAAAAAAAAAGAAGTCCTTTCACATTAGTATTATTCTGAAATTGTGTTGGATCCAAAATTCCATTTTGAATTGTCTGGAAAGTTCAGACTAATGACAAAATTTATTTTGAAATTTGAAAGACGGTTCTTAAGTGGAACTTGTGAAATATATATATTTTTTAAACCACAACTTTGTCAGTGGGCATACTGCAAAATGCCACCTGAACTAGCTGCTGTGGATATATAACCGAGGAAGGGCTGCACCGATACAACTACAGTTACTCTAACAAGCAAAAGAGCTGCAATAAAAAGTAGACGATAACATGAAATTTCAGATGCCACAGGTTTAAAATGAGCAGATAAAGAAAGCGATATTCCATTTAGCTCCCCAATTTCGCATTTCCTTCCAAAAGTATCTTCATGGAGCACAGTCCACTCCGTTCCAGTTTAACTGGGGTGGATGCTGACGACTTTGTGAATATCACCAAAGTTCCTGACCACAGAATAGAGCAGTGGTCAGATCCAGAACCAGAGACAGACCTACCATGGGGATCATTCATCGCATATATTACAATGAAGCGTTTCCTTGACAGGTGAGGATGACCATTTTTTTAATATATTTTGATAGTTATCTGGTCATAGCTACCAAACTAGCTATGTTATACGTAACATAGAAAGAAAGAAGAAAGAATGAAGAAAGAATTGCAACAGCTTAAAACATTTTATCATCTGAAACACAGAAGTTTTTAATACAACATGGCTCAATAGAAATGGAAACTTCCTGATTTCTATAGTTTTAAAAAACATTTTCTAGTTTATAGTTAAAAAAAAAGAGGCTTTCTTCATTGTAGCTGCTTGAGAGCATGTCTATTATTATTGTGTCCACCTTCTGGAGTTGTTTACAACGTTCGTTTCCATTTGTGCTGTCATATCAAAAGCGTTGTAAATCTAAATTATTTGCCAGCAGCAACTACAAACTCATATTTCACAGGCCTCCCGCTGCTCATCCAACCAAGTGAACTCTACATCATTCACCCTCAGCATGTGGTGGGTACAAAAAAAAGCAGAGACGCATTCAGCAACAGTATTAATGGCAGCTGCTCTAAAGAGGAGGGATGAAATGGAAAATGCAGGACTGAATTGGTATGTATGCGAAAGCAGCTCAATCAAGTCAGTGATTCAGTAAGGTTTAGCAGACATGAGATCTACTTTGAATTGCTTTATAACCCTAAAGTATGCAATTTGATGAGGTTATTGATTAGTACCAATGTGAGGTGAAAGGATGATGAGATCTATAGCCATTTTCGGCTCAGAATATATATGTAACAGCAGCGGCATTCCCTATTCAACGTTACCCCCGGTTCCTTCATCTTCTTGCCTCATGTTTGTATTATCTTCTCTACCATTTGCCAACAGGTTCAGCAACATGTCAGCGTTTAGATAATAGTAAATGACAGCCATAACCCAGCACAACCCCTGTATATACACCGAAAAAACACCAAAGGGGACAGCACACATCGCCATCCTATCCCATCATCTCCAATCCATCAGCAAATGGAAAACAATAAAAATGACAGGTCCTCGACTGACCAAGGTTCAACACCAGCAGCAAACAAACCAAAACACCCAAACAAGCGTCACGACTGCGTGTATCTGTCTCTGTCTTCTAACTTAAGGGCCGACAGCCATTCGTGACAGAGCTTTCCCAAAAAGTTGTCAAGATCATTTTTTGACTTTCCTTCACTTCTTGCTTTTGCGACTTTATCTATTCCCGTGAGAAAAAGTGGTCTGTTCCGTTGACCGGGATCAAACGGGAGCAAAGACACGGAATATTATCACATGTATCGCAAATGACAGGCTCAGAAAGACAGAGGTAGAAAGAGCTAACGTAAACTGTGAGGTTTCCTACAACTAAGACTATCGGCCTGAGGAAGTTGGCCCAATTCGCCCAATAGCAGGCCCAGATTCAACAAAGTGTCTCATTTATCAAAGGACAATTACAGTTCAGTTTTTGGATGACTGGGCATTATGGATTTCTGTTCTTTCTTTGGCGACTTAAAGAGGACAGAGAGCTCTTCGTTGGCACCAGTGAGTGATGGCTGATTCACAGCTGTACAAAATTGTTTTAACCTTTTCTAATGCGTGCCGATGTTAGCAGTTGCGAGGGTGACCGCTCGTGTTTGTCTTTCAGATTAAACTGCTTTTGGACATTTTTTGCTGATTCCTTCCCTCTTTGGGAGAATCCCTCAAATCTCACTTAAGAACAGCTGTATATCACAGTGATGCTCTGGATATGGAACTGAATTCCCTCTAAGGCTTTTTCATCTTTTACTAGAATAACCTGCCCTATTCAGTATCTGTGTTTTTTGTTGTTTTATTTTTCAAATAATGCGATAAGTGATCCCAAATAGTTATTTGTGTAAGTTTTTTATCATAGATTTTTTCTTCTGCAACGTTGACCAATTTTAACAAGGACTTAAGGTAACAGATTGTTGACTGTGTTCTCACTTAAATGTGTCCCAGTTTCGTTATCAGATTTTAAATCCTATTCTAAGAAGGAAAAATAATCAGATGGGCATTGAAAAAAGTATGATTTATATATATATTTTTTTCTTTTAACTCAAACTTCTGTCACACAATCAATCCTACCATTTGAAAAAAAAAAGTATATTGCAGCGTTTTAAAAGTACCAAAACTATGAAATTACTTGGTTAATGGTATAGATTCAACCCCTGGATAATTTTATAGATTTAGTCTTAGTCTAGATTTAGTGGTGTGGTGGTTGCTGTCACCTTTCACCAAGAGGATTTCTGGTTCACGTCCCCGGGGGCTTGTCTGCTTTTCTGGAGTTAGTTCGTTCTCCCTGCGTCTGCCTTTGTTCCCTCCAGTTACTCCAGCTTCCTACCGCTGTCCAAAGAACGTCCATGCTAGGTTAATTGAACACTCTAAATTTCTCCTGGGAGTGAATGACAGTGTGTGTGTGTGGTTGTGTGTCTATGTGTGGCCCTGTGAGGGACTGGTCTCCTGTTCAGGGTTTACCTCGCCCTTTGTCCTGGATAATGGATGTATAGTCTTTGGAAACAAGAATAGATTCAACTCTGTGCTTGATTTACTAAGAAGAACACTTGGAGTAGCAGATATTGTAAGCATTTAACAAAAAAATGTGTTCATTTAAAAAGCAAATGGACCAAGCAAGGGATGCTCTTTCATCCCAGAATGGAAACAAAATTATTCAATGTTAAGTTGCTTGACAAAGAAAACGCAGCAGCTCACAGAAATAGGGATGCTGTTTTTAGACTTATCGTTTGTGAGTTTCAGCAAGTACAGCCTTTAAAGGTTCATTGTTTCCTGCCTGTGGTGTTATTTTGGCATCAAAGCAATTGTCAAAGGAACTAACTGTTCCCGCTATTATTTTGAGAGGGGATCTCTGTAGATTGAAGGTTGATTTCAAGACGCTAGTTGTAGTTCAGATGGTTACAGCTTGTCAGAGTTCTTAATAGCCATATTCAAGTTTTGATGTGAATGGTAATAATTTATACATCTATAACGCATATTATCTCACGACTGGAATCGGGACTCATCCAACTGGGTAAGGTTTTATTCCAACCTTCTGTTTTCTAATTTTGGTGAGTCTCAGTTTTCTGTTATTAGCTAAAGGGGTGAAACACAATGCAATCTATCTATCTATCTATCTATCTATCTATCTATCTATCTATCTATCTATCTATCTATCTATCTATCTATCTATCTATCTATCTATCTATATATCTATCTATCTATCTATCTAAGTTTGCCAAGGCCCTTTATTCATTCCCAATATATTTATTCCTTTGTGTTTTCTTAAAATTTCTAATCGCATGGTTACTCGTGCTGTTCCCCTTTTTTACTTAATTTCTTTTGCTCCTCATCAAATGATTCCTCTCTCATTATACAGGACCAACAGTTTCTAAGGAGCAAAACCTTGATGAAATTATTATTACCGCTCACGAATAAACGGCGAAAGAAAGGCTGTTGCAAATGCGACGTCCCAAAAAGCAGCACTCGCTGCTCTCTCTGTTCCTCGCTCTCGGTAGCTCTTTCACCCACCCACTGTCGCTCATCCTCCTCCGAGCATTGGATGAGTGTGCCGGTCTAATTGCTTTCTTCAGAGAGAGAATTAGCATGAGCTGTCCTGAGTACTCTGGCCTAATGCATAAAGAACAGGCAGTTAGAGCCCAAAGAGGGGACCGGAAAATCGCATTCTCTAATTCAGATGGAGTAGAAATCTTTATGTTTGCGAAAAATAGAATAAAATGAATAGCACGGTATTGGTGGTGTTTAGTGGTTGTTGTCTGCTTATGGTGATTTTTATGAAGTGGTTTCAGCTTCTTAAAATCAGCCAATCGGTGGCTTTCTCAACGTTTGACTTTACAAATATTCTATTATCAAAAACCAATACTTTGATGAGCATAAAGATAGCTTTACTTTGCTACTCCAAAATTCTAAACCCTGTAATGTTTTTTTGCTACTCACCCAAGCACAACCACTCAAGTAATTAACTATTTTCTTATAGGTGAATCTTTGGAATTTTTTTTTTTTTCAAATCACATGTGTTATTAAAAAACACATCAATGCAAACATATCTTTTCTACTGTCGCTTGACTTTTTATTGTCACAAACCAATTGTCCTGAGATTCTCACATTATATTTGGTGCCATAGACCGTTGTGGTGTGCATGGCTTTGTGTGTGTGTGTGTGTGTGTGTGTGTGTGTGTGTGTGTGTGTGTGTGGACTGGGGGTGGGTAACATCACGGACTGTGGTAGCCCAAGGAGAATAGGAGTTGTTTGATTTTAATAACACACCCAAGCAAAGGGATGTGCAGGAGGAGAAAAGGGATAAGGGGGCAGATAAATAACTTCGGTGCACAGAACAACCGACCCTCATCACGCAGGACTCTCAGCAGTAATAGCACCGGCCATATTTGGGCCAGGTTTTTCGGTGTTTGGCCAGATCAGTCCCCGTGATAAATAAAAAACCTGTCCACTGGGTCAATCTTGACTTTGTTATAATATTTCTGGTCCTAAGACATCCGATGAGTTTCCATCACATAAGAGTGCTCGTTTTCCGTTTTTTTTCCATTTGATTTTAGAACACAAAGCTTGCAGTATATGTCTAAAATGTCACAGCTTTTATTTTATTCTAAGAATAGCAAAGTCTGCAAGATCAAGTATTTTGGCCTTTTTGTCAACTGAACAACAGTATTTGTGTCAATAAACTTGATTTTGTTGCTCAACCTGATCATCTGTTTATATCCATAAAGGAACCAAATTCGCTTTCCCACATTGTAACACCATAGTTAACGAAAAGTTACAGCTTCATCCCACAGCTCCTTGCTGACATGGTTTTTATAGCCATGTCAGCAACATTCACAAAGCCATGCTGGAACACAAGAAGCTACTCTAATGATATTTGAAATGTTTTCTCCAGAGTAATGAAACACTTTCTTCCCGTCAAATGGAGACAAAGTGCAGAATAGCACAACTTTGCAAAACCTGTAGATTCATGTGAAATTTGCCACATTCCGATAAGTCAAGGAAAATAAGTTTCTGGCCATACCGCAAAGATTCGTATCAATCAGCTTTATTACGTGCGCACACGGTGAAATTTCAAGCCGGGACGAAGTACAACTGTAGTGACTCTAGGGTTTAATCTTCTGCTATCTTGCTAGCAACTTCCAGGGAGGAATACCTTGCAGTATTACTAGGTCATGTGTGAAAAATCTGCTGGTATCCTTTGTTGGGCCAGAAAAGCTCCTAGTCTTTGAGAGTTAGACAAAGTGGGATATCTGAAGCGGTCCGGTAGTATCACATGTTGGTAGCAGATTCTTTACGTCTCACAAGTAGCATGATGGGCCAGTCAGAATTGATGACAGTAACAAGGTATGCTAATAAATTTCTGTCTGTCTAAGTCTATCCAGCTCCTGAAAGAATACTATCCAATATAAAGCCTGTGTCGATAACTAGGTGGTTGCAAGATGTGAGAACAAAACTAAAAGTTTTCAACAGTTTTGAATCTTTTGATTCATTTAACCATTTGTTTTTTCTTTCCATTCCATAACGGCGATGGTGAAAGCTATTTCACAGGGTGCAGATACCACAGACTTGTCCTTCTTTTTTCCCAGGGATATTCTGGTTTGTTATCTGTGTGCACTCAAGTGAGAAAAACCAAAGCTCCACAAATAAGCTCAAATAAACAATGTTTACCCTTAAGTGTAAATCAGCGCGGGCTGTCAAGGCCGGTAATCATTGAGTGCTGTGTCCAGTGCTCTCACGCCGGGGTTGTATGATTTGGCGATGTTGAGGTCCTTGAATTTCCCTGCCCTGCCATTTGAGTCCCCTCACAATATCGACTGACTTGGGTCGCTTCAAAAAGAACATTTTGAAAATACCTGGAAAGGACAGAACCCACTTTGAAGCTGCATTTGTCTTGTTTCTATTAATGCAATTCTTATGTATATGTATATGAATGTCTATATGCATATTTCCTGCACCTGAGGCTTTGTGTTATTTGGTTGTTGTCGCCCGGAGCCTCATTGTAATTGAGCAGGCATCAGACTTTGATTAATATTGTTGATGAGTTCTGCCAGCAGGGGCAAAGACACAGAGAGGAAGAACTGTCTGACAAACACCCAGGTAACATCCTTCATCTCCCCCACCTCCTCCAGGCTCTTTCCCTCTCTGCTCTCACAGGAAAGGACTCGGTGTCCTACTGGTTCAATGTTGATTACACCATTGTTCACTCGAGCTGCTGACTCTGCTCCAGGTCTTAAAAGAGAATTTACCTTATACCATACAGTATTTAAAAAAAGAGACGTTTACATATATATATATATATACAGTATATATCTTCTGACTGAGGTTGATGTTTGGAGCTATAGACCTCTCATAGAATAATACCAGACATGGCCTTTTTATGATGGAAGACCATTATCAAAGGAGTTACACTGTTTGTTTTGTTTTTCAAATTCTCTTTTGTATCCAAATAATATTAGAACAACCAATGTTGGTTCTCATAGCCGGTTGAATTCTCCTAGAAAAGAGAATAATGTATTCGTCCTTCATTTCTGATTCAGAATAGAAAACAATGGGCCATCCCTTGATGAAATAAATGGAGATAATGTCTTCCCACAGCTCCTTGATACATCTGGCTGCACAGAATGAAAAAAGAAGTTAAACTAACTAGAGAAAAAAATCTGAACCTTGATATTATTAATGAATTCACTCATGCACTATAATCTGTGACTAAGAAGGGAAAATAAAAAATAGTTCATATAAAACAATCAGAAAATCTTGAGAGAATGGTCGAATAGAAAAAAAGAAGAAAAAAGAAAGTCATCATATCCAAAAGGGGAAAAATACCTTAAATTAGAGGAGGAGAGGGCACAACAGGAGGACTATGGACACATGTTGACAGTCATTAATGGAAATTAAAAGTATGATTTTGCTTTGTCTGATGTTCATATGACTATATAAAAAACACCTGAATGAATGATACAGTAGAGTGGATTACTATAAAGATCTTTTCACTGGACTGGAAAAAACAAAACAAAACAAAAAAAACAAAAGAAAAAACATAAAACATCTACGGCTCATCCATAACTCTGCTAATAGATTCTTAACAAGGACTAAGGGATCAGATCACATCACGCCAGTTTTAATATCTGGGTGCTTCATCCATTTTGGTTCCGACAGAGACTGTTACCATTGGGCAACAGGCAGGCCACATCCTTATACAGTAAGGACACATATATGAGATACTATTTATTTCGGCAAATACAAAGAATATGTGGATTTCATCTCATTATGCTAATAATGCCTTTTATTTACAGTTTAACCTAAAATGCATACTTAGAGCTCATATTGCGCTGTATGTACTAACATTTTTGAGTGTAAGTATAACTTATACTTTACCCAAAGTTCCGTATAAGGAAACTTCTGGGTTTGATTACCCTTGTTGGGTAAACTCACAAAGCAGAATCAAGGATAAATGAACATGTCTTTGCCCCTTGATGCAGACTAATATTACATTAACCTTCTCTCAAACTCATTGCTCACAAAGTATTTGGCATATTTTAACTTATCTAAATAGTTTTAGATATTTTTAGCTTTTCAACCTGAAAAAGATTAAATGTGTTGCTGCTTCAGGTGGAGGAGTTTCAGTATCTGGGTTTCTTGTTCTCCACTGATGACAGGTTGAAGTTGGAGAGGGACAGATGGATTGGGGCTTCATCAGTAGTGATACGGGTATTGTTTTGGTCTGTTGTGGTGAAGAAGAAGCTTAGCCAGAAGGTGAAGTTCTCCATTTTCTGGTCCATCTTTGTTCCGACCCTCACCTATGGTCACAAGGTTTGGATTGGGACCAAAAAATAATGGGATGTCTGATAACTGCTGTGGAAACAGGGTTTCTTTGGAAGGTGGCTGGGATCAGCTTAAGAGGAGCTGTGGCCTTTGCATCAAAAGGAATCAGTTGAGGTGGGTGGAGCATGTATATAGAAGATATTCTGGACACATCCTACAGGAAGAAGACCCTGGGGTTGATCCAAAACTTGATAAACGGATTATACATCTGGCCCGGGAACACCTTGAGATCCCCTAGGTGGAGCTGGGTAGTGTTGCTAGGGAGAGGGATTTCCCCCCTAAACCTGTTGCCACTCTCTAACCCTAACCTCGGACAAGTGGATGAAAAATGGACAGATGGATTTTTTTGAACATTTGCCTGTCTCTTGCATCTGTCCAGTTTCACCCAATTATTTGGAGGTGCTTGAACATATTGAGAATTATTTTTCTCTCTCGACTTTATTCATGCAGATACATACAACTGCATTCAGCTGTATGTCGAATGGTGTGATATGCACTTAATTATATCTGCCAGTCAAGCATTTAAGGAGATTATTACAGCCATATCAATAGCTATTATGGATTCGTTTAATGTTGGTCTTTGCCATTCTTGGAGTCATGCTGCTCGAAGAATATTATTAATTGTAATTGCTATTAATATGACATAAAGGGGCCTCTCCTTAGAAAGTAATTCCACAGGGGCTTCACTTCACAGCACGTCTGATGATTTATGCATGTGTTTGTGAGCAGGTGTGTGGCTGTGTGTGTACATACGTGTGTGCTGGAGTGTGCGTCTGCTCTTTACAGGTCTTATCGTGTGATTAAATGGCATTTGATATACCTGGTTTAGACACACTGATGTCTGTACAATGTGGGGAGAAGATTATTCACTGTATATAATCAGTGACATTATCGGGATATATCAACAGTATCAGCTCTCGGCAGTAACTTAATTTCTTTATTGTGTGTCACACTACAGTAAATGACAGCATCTGAGCCTTTGATAATTAAGCAAACATTGGCTCATATCGCATGGAATGAAAACGTTTGACACCCAATAAATAAATTACTGAAGCGTTGATTCCTGTTGATGGAAAGTACACAGGCACTGTTTTTCATATGGCGTTTTTACCGAATACAAGAAGGATCGGGGGAAAGAACAGAGGGTGGCAGCAATAAAGGAAGGGAGGACAGATTATCTTTGACTGACAGATAAAAGAAAGGGGAGAGCGTCCCCCGACAAGGACAGCTGAGAAGGGGACGAGAGGTCACGGACAGATGAGAGAAACAATTAAATAAGGGAGCCTTATGACAGATTATGGCAGTTGGACGGAAGAAGGGACGGAGAGAAACAAGCCGAGAAAAAATGGAGGGCAAGAAGAGTGGCGGACGCTTGAGAGGGGAACCGTCGCTTGTGAAGGAAGACAGAGGACCCCAACGCATGCGAGATGAAGAGGATTATGGGATTGCAAACATCAAGGAAGGGAAGAAAGATATGTGGGGGAAGAAAAAGGAGCGATTGAAGATGAGAATAAGCAAATGAGGGGGAAAGGAGGCGACCAGGCAACGCACAAGAAGCAATGGAAGAGGCCTGCTCAGCCTAGATAGCGCACGGTAAATACACAGCGTAAAGGACTTGAGGAATTAGGTGGATGTCTCAGGTTAAATTCTTCGTATATGCCTCGTAGACCGGCCCCCCCAGAGGGACCAATCTCCCCGGCGTTATGTGAGGAGGTTCACACGAGGTTTTAGCACAGACAAGCGGGCCGGTGGATCACGCCTGACTGGCTCCCTCTCTCTCCGAAAGGGAGTGATACGGGAGGATGGAAGCGACGTTCAAGCCAATTAGAGGAGCTCCGAAGCCAGTTTTTGTTGTGAGATGAAGCCGGGCTTTTTTTTTTGCTTCTGCTGGCAGATCCGGTGATGGATGGAGACTCTGACGCACACGCATCGCACCCAATATGAAGCGAGAAGGCTAGCGAGTCTCCATCTGGACAGTCGAAAGCTTTTTTTTTTTCCGTCTTCTTTCATCTTTTTAAAAAAAATATCAGGAATGTTCTCTGTCTCAGTCCAAATTTCTCTGGAGCACAATCCCTGTTTAATGAAACCAGGGCTGCGAAAGGCTGCAGAGGATGAATGAATGGGCGGATGATAGAATTCGTCCGGCTTTATTATGTCCTCACTCCCATATATTTGCTTGTTTTAATATGAAAAGCTACTCGTGGAGGGGAATTACTTCATAGCGACACGCAGAGCTCCGCTAGAGTTATTGGCGGCAGCGTTGAGTGGCAGCCTCCAGCTTTGCAGAAAATATAATAATAAAACCCTGTGAGAGGTGGCAAATAAAAACAACGGAAGAAAAGTCAAACCTGGATCTCAGGAAATTTACCCTACCCATCCCTAACTTCTTGGAGGCTTTATTTTTAACATTTCCACTTGCTATTCTACATCCACTTCCTTTGTTTTCAACTGTACCCCCCCACCCAAATAGAACAAAATATGTTTTTCATCATGCAAACCCCAAAGATGATGGTGCTACTTTCCCATGGATGTGGGAAATTCATCGTTATTAAGGAAGCCATACTGTCCCCCTACTATTCGTATGGATTAGTCCCACCCTTTCACGGGTTTTGGGCAACCGTGTGATGTATATTAGTCAAATATTCCAATCTTAAGGAAGAGATTGAATGCAGCTTATATGTAGAGACTTATTAAAAGATAATAGACCTATAATACCGTAACTATGAGGCCAACAGCAACCTCCTTTAGCATATAGCAGGTACAGTATCTACATCTTATTTGAAAAAAACTGAAAAGTAAAGTTTTCATACTTCTTAAATAATGCCAAGGGAGGGTTAACATTTGTTTTTAAGTTAAACAAACAAATAAGAAAAAAAAAATATTCCATTGAGCTTAATTCTTCTCCCATCTTGTCTTCTTGTAGTAAATGTAATACTGTTTCAAACCCAATTCTTGGCCCCAAACCCAATAATGAAAGGAGTAGCTGAATTATGTAATATGACCATTTGGCTGATATATGACCATCATTGCTTCATTCCTAAAAGTAAAAGAGCTAAATTAAAAGGAAAACAATCAGAATTCAGTTTGTCCCGAAAAACAAAAACATCCCATCAGATCAGTTTGAATTTTTAATCAACTGACAAAAATTTACCCAAAATGACCGACAACTCGACCGTTTGAACATTTGACCGATTTCAAGAGGCAGACCGGAGAGTTGAGTTGAAAAAGCATTTTCACCGACATCTGAGTAATGAATTAAACCAGTTGTAATGACATCTAAACCATCAAGGGATTAAGGGATTATTTTCATAGAAAAGAAGGAGTAAATGTGTCTATATATGCAATATTAATTAGCTGATGACTAGTTTTTGAGGTTTAATTACCGCCTGAAGAGAGACTTTATTATTGTCGCACTATTACGCAAACATATGCAAACTGAAGGGGATATAAAAAGAGAGGAAACTTCTCGTAATGCACGGCCTCAAACATGTAAAGATTAAATCTACAACTGAAAAAAAAACGTAGGGTTCTCTGACTGATAGATCTTATCTCTCTGTAAGAGCAGAGCGTGTATATATCTGTAGAGGAAATGTAGAACTTTGCATGCTCAAAGGTTAGGTGGCACTAAAAACAAAGAGCTTACAAAAAGGAAGTAAAGGCTACACGAAAGGGGAAAGCCAGCATACTATTGTCACACAAGTTTTCTGCCATATCGAAGATTGTGAAACATTTGTGAATTTAAGTTTAGATTTTGATTAAACATGAAGTCTCCTTATAACTTTTTCACTATTGAAATTACAAAGGCTTTGTGCCACTTTAATTTGCTGAGCTTGTTTTCATCCCAAAACATTGCGTCCAAAATTTCTACTTGAGACCCTTTTATTGGGTTTTTGTATTAATATGGAGTTTTTTTTCCCTCCCATTTCCTAAGAAGTCCCAGACCTTGAGGCTGAATTCATCAGTCACCACACCCTCAAACCTGTTCATGCATACGCTTCTTGTAAAGACAAACACCGTTCCCCTGAAAGGCTGGAGTGGAAGGCCACTCACAGCACCAGCGCTGAGTGACAGCCTGCACATATACTTTTGCCAACAGCACTACTTGACAAATTGTAAATGAGACAACCCATCAAACCGATAAACGTTTCGTTTCAACATTGCATTTAGTTTTTAACCCTCTTTTATACACGCAGAACGCTAGCAAGTTCAAGCCATTTTTCATTTCTATCATATAAATAACTGTAAAAATGTACGTTCCAGAGCTGAATTCTGTAAACTAGCCCAAAATCCTGAAAGATTTAATTTAAAGCTTGGGTTATGGACTCAGATTGTGCATCTGTGGGTCGTAGTTTAGATGACTTTCCATCTGGAAATTCTCGGTGAGAGAAGTTTAAACCGTCTGCCATTATAATGTGAAGAGCGTGTGAAAAGCAAACTTTGCGACATCCGTTTCTCGGTGACTGAGCAAAAAAAAACTGAAAGAAACAAGCGCCAGGATGGATTGCTTTTGTTTACTGTTTGTCACTGGCTGGAGATTGTTTAATAATGGAAGAAAAAGAAGCAATGAACCGGAGGGCATTGTATTTTACATCTTTCGCGCTTTAATTAAAGCAGCGATTTTAATGCGACGCGCAAAAGGGGAGCTCATTTCTGCACACCCACACAGAAAAAAAAAGAACGCACAAACATCAGCACACGTACACACACCTTTGACGGCATAATAACCGAGCCTAAAGTTCTTGAATCTGGGTCACAGGAACAGTGAGTGTACGCATCCTTTGTGTCCCTCGTGTCATTAGGCTTCTCATTTCCTTTAATGTGGAACAAACCAAGAAGGAAATTTTAGGCTGTCCAAGTCACACAAGGAGTATAATTTGCCCTCGGTGAATGGTGATTATCAGTTTTCAAAGGATTGTGTGATACAATATTTCGGCTCCATCCCTCCAAAGGCGATTCTTTCTTCTTTTTTTTTTTTTTTTTGCGCTGTGTGTTTTTATCGATGTTCATTCAAAAATGCCAACACTTCTTTTTATTCTAGAAAAAGCTCATCCAGGGAAATCAGCTGCGTTTTAACCTGCACCACCAAGACGGTGATTACACAGATAAGAGCACACACTCGCGTACACAAACGCATAATACCGAAGCTTCCTCTAATTTCTGCTCTATTCTTCCTCACGTAATCAAACATCTTCATTCATAATTAAAGTGGCAGATAGCGGACAAAAAAACGAGGAATTTGAGACAAAGTCCACTGGGCTCCATTGTGATTACGGGCCCTACGAAACAGACACGTTTGTGCGTGTGTGAGTTTGTTCCTTGCATTCCAACTTTAAGACAAACAGAGGTTAACCCTTTTCTGGCTCTGGCCAGCCAATAGCGAGTGAGTATTTTCAGTGTAACGATATGAGGATACTGGGATCAGAAGTGAAACCGATATTCTGGAATCAGCCACAGAAACACTCATAATTGCCAATTTAATTGCCTACAGAAGAGAAAACAGTTAGCCGAAAAAAACCCATTAACTCGAGTGCGGGAATTATTTTGACTCGGCCCTGTCTCATCAAATTATTTTAACGACTTCTTTATTTCGTTCGAATAAGTTTTTTTTTTATGGATGAAACGGTAGTTCTCCTACTTAGTGTCATTTATACGATGATTTGGGGCTTTATTAGCGGAAATGAATGAATCTATTTGCAGGTTGGAAGGGGGGGGGGGCTTCAGTGAGAAACTAACCTGCCTACAGCTGCCTGGCAAGACTATGTGAGATGATATGTTTCCACCTAAGGCATCTCTGTTTAACACACACACACACACACACACGGCTTGTCAGAGATGGGATAGATACTGTTGCTGCCTTATCCCTGCTTCTTGCCGCTTCTCAGCCCATGATGGCAACTTAACCACCCACTGTATCTACAGCTGAGTTAACACCGGAAAGCAATAACGCTGATATCCGAGGTTAAAAGGTGCCAGATTTTGACAAGCTATGTCATCATTATCAGCCTTCTTCTGTGTGTGTGTGTGTGGGGGGAAAGAGGCACAAGGAGCTCAAGGTATTTTCCTTTCACAAATCCTCGCTTGAGACGCGTCAGGTATTGAATGTTTGAAACCCCGAGTATGTTATAAGGTGTTAGCTTTAGGTTTTTCATCTAAATCTGCCTGAAGGGCAGAAATACTTCATGATTTTTAGCTGCGAGTCAAACCCCCCTTCAATCCCTAATATAGCCGGGGGAAACAACAGCCCTCTGCCATAATCACCGGCACGATAAGCTCTCCGAATCAAACATTTGATTCGCCCCTTCTCCTCCTCCTCCTCCTCCTCCTCTTCCTCCTCCTCTGCCAGAAGAATCATTTCACAAATGGAACTCTAAAGAGAGCAAAGGGTTGCAGAAATGGAGAAAAAAAAAAAAAAGGCAAGGCATCATTCACCGGCTCCATCAAATCCATCTGCCAAGGCGCATTATTTAAAGACATAGTCCTTATCCTCTCCTTTCAAGAGCAGCTCTTTGCATTTTTTTATTTTATTTTCTAGCATGACCAGGTCATCAGAGGATCAAAGCGCAGACAGTGCAGCAAACCACGGGCTGTTTAACATCTTAACAGGTAGAGGAAAGGATCTCTTGCCTGGAAAAGTGAAAAGTGCCGTCTTTTTTTGAGCAACAGCATATAAAACACCGCTGCTACACGGAAAATCTTGTAAATTCCAAGCATTATCGTACGGGTCATGAAAAAAAAAGTCATGTTAAACCAAAGAGGCATTTATTTGCTGAAAAAGTCTTGTTTTTGTGGCTTTGTGACACACTACGAGCCACAAAAGCATTTTTTTTTCTTCTCTCTGATCTTTCCTCATGTAATGCAAAATGAAAAGGAGGGAAAAGAGGAGACGATTGGGATTTGCAAGACATGTGAAAAGCGGGAAATTCTTCACGCTGCCACTTTGTGAGCCGCCTGTAAAGAGAGCAGGAGTGTTGTCATGCGGTCAAATTGGATGTTTTGAAGAAAAAAACCCCACCTGAAAACAACTTTGTATAATTTTTTTTCTTTTTTTTTCTCTTAACTTTAAATCAAACCACAGAACCAGCCATCTAGTTGAAATAAGCATTCTGTAATGGACACCTCTTATTTTTTATAACAACACACACAAGCTAGCTTTCCTTAGTTGTAGGTTGAAAGATAAAGGAGAATGTGGAGAAGCCACAACGCCACGAGACATTGCTCCCCGGGAAATTCTGTATATATTGTCTGTCTTTATCTTCCCCATTTAAAAAGAAAAGATTCCTTCTTTGTTAATGTGACAAATCTCTTCTAATGACTCTGCAGAGACTCTAAACCCCTTCCCCCTTCAGATCATTCAATCACTCCCTCACATCGTTCCGCCCTCTCTATAGTCTTTTTCTGAAGTCTATCAGGATTTTTTGTCTTTTTTTTTTTTTTTTTGACAAACTCGTCGTTCTGAAAAACAACAAAATGAAAAGATTCCCTCGGTCTCGCGCGTTTCCTCCCCGTACCAGTGCCTCCCCTCCCTGCCTGCCTACAGTGACAGACTTTGTGCATCACTGGCAGCTGTCATGTTGACAGTTTGTGCCATAAAACAAGCATGTGACTCGAACCATTGTTGCATTCATGTCTGACAACTGAGGCTGCTTCAAAAGCCTCGAGTGGAAGCTCTCTTGTAGGTGTTCTTTTTCTTTTTCTTCTCCTTTTTTTTAAGTCTTCAGCTCTTGCGTTTGGCAACGGAAGGGAGGCTTTATTGAGTTTTGTCCAACGATGAGGGGTTGAGCTTTTGGCCAAACGCTTTTCCATCTCCGTCAACTTACTCCTACTACCTTTCAGTTTCTACGTAGCAAGATATGCATCAGCGCCATGGCAACAATTGCCTTCCTCATCCCACGGAAAGAGGATCTTGGCTCTGATCTAAGTTAGTCAACATCTTAAAGAGTTAGATCTGCGAGAGCATTCGCAGTTTTTCTGTCTTTTCTCCTATTAGCCTTTGCATGGAAATGGCTACATAATTAAACACCTTAACCTCAGAGCGAGAGCAAAGGAAGAGCGCGAAATAAAAAGAGGAGGAAAGAAAGCAAAAAGGGGGAATCTTTTCCCTGCTTTCTCCCCTTCCTGTCAGAGGTGGCGGTGCATTGCGTTTGATGCCTGCGATAAGAGTCTGTGTGGCTAATGAGGAGAGAGCGAGACAAACTCATTATTCTGTGTCTACGTACGTGTGTGTATGTGTGTGTGTGTTGTGTGCGCGCGAATTCGTGGACAAACGGCGAGCGCATAGAGGGGAGGAAGTCATTAGAAATCTACCATTCTCAAAGGCCAAAATGGTTGTGGAAAATGGAGCAGTGCCAGTGAAACCTGTTTCACCCTTTGTCAGCATCAAAATAAAAAAAAATAAAAACCAAAGAAATGCGAGCACATATTCAGAGGGAGGCTGAAATGATGGGTGGAAATTTCAGCTCGTTTTTATCATCAAGCCCCTGAAAAAAAGAGTCCAAAAAGGCGTAGGTATGAGTAATGCTTTATTTAAATTGAAGGTAAATGACCCAAAAGGCGATATGCATCCCATTCAAAACTTCTTTAGAGACCAGATTTTTAAAAAGTTTGTAAAATTTTTGGAAAAATAAATAGAATTTACTGTACGTAATTGGTGGGAATAACTTTTGCCATAGAAAAGAAGTTTATTTCAATAGTTTATGCAAACCAATATTGGGCTTAAACCCACTTACCTGCTTTTAGGCTTGATTTCAGCGTGTGTTAGCAGAAAATGTTGACATTGTGGTTTTGATCAATTGCTTTGATTAAATTGCTCTTTTTTTTTTTACTAGAGTTCTGGGTCAATGCAGTTCAGCGGAGGATTGTTGTTGAGCTTTATTCCACTATTTTAGAAAAATGCTCTCTCCCCGTAAGTCATTTATCTTAATCAAATGGTGGAAAAGAATATGGAAATGTGACATTTCTGTCAGCTTCACCAGACTAATTCAGGTTAATAAAGACAACTTGGAAGATTATGCAATGCATACATCATCATAATTATCTAAAAAAACTTTGATGTGAAAGGGCTAATATATGTATATAGACCTATATATATATATGTGTGTGTATACATTTATATATAATGTGTGTATTCATATTCTTGGATCACAGATTAAACCTATTCAAGCCCCTCATGCCTCATGTTTTTCCTAACACTAAATAAATTAAAAAACTTAATTATATTCTCTTTGACTTACGTGTGCGTGAAAACGGCCTCAGTTTTAAGATCTTCATTTATTGAAACAGTTTGTTTTCTGATGGGCGTCCTTGTGAAGCCAAAGAGACAGGCATTGAATGAAAATGTCTAGTTTTAAAAAGACAAATTCATCTTCAAACCAATTTTTGGGGTGTGCATGCAAATGAGAAATTTGGTTTGGAATTTCATCCATAGTCTTCGTTCGGGATAAAAACCTCATCAGTTCAGTGTTGAATGATACGAATAACTGAATTAAACAAAACAAATATAAACATTTTCAAGAATTTGTTCATTTCACCAGGAATGATGGACATTTCTCAGCGGTCTCTTGAGCCCCCTTCATTTTGGTGCTACAAGTGCAATTTGATAAAGGAGCTTTCTATTTATTTTATTTTTTTGTTGCGCTTGGTCCTAAACAAGGTGTATTGTTTCTACAGCTACTCTAATGAGCAAATTTGATTCCACTGAGAGCTGTTCTTCCTCTTTTTTTCTGCTGGTGTCTCCAGATCTACCTCTGAACTTTTTCAAAATCCAATCAACATGTCAAAGCCACAAAAAAGAAAAAGAAAACTGTCTTTGAAGTTTTATGTCTCAAGGGGCTTTAGTAAGTTACACTGTGCATGCAAAATTGTGTGAGCTGGCAGGAAAAGAATCGAAAGCCGAGGCTATGCACTACGGACTTTCTTTGAGTCGAACCTGACAGTTCAATCTTATCTCAAAGACCAAATTAAATGATAGGTGTTACTAATAACTGTTTGATCTACTTGAAGTGATGCCCCCTCGTTGTTTTATTTGTCTAATTAAAAGAAAGAAAGAAGATGGAAGATTTGGGGATATTTCAGATTTTGTTTTGTTTTGTCATGAACCTTCTTTGGCCAGGTTCTGACTTTCGATTGGTTTTTGAACACTGTCACTGGATTATTGACAGAACAAGAACAACAAAGTACAAACCAGTTTCAGAATTAGAATCAGAATCATAAATACTTTAATAATCTCAGAGGGAAATTATTTAGTAAGGGGATTGTCCACACTAAAAACAGGCAATTCTTTTTGTACGTGCCACAAAAATACAAAATACTGTGGAATAGATAGATTAGACCGTTTTACACAGTAATGTACATTTCTGAGTGATTCAGTCAGGAAATTAACTTAAAGCCTTTGTTTATATCAGACTATTCAGATGCTGAAAATTCAATCTTTATTGAAAATCTGATGTGTTTCTTTGGGGTTTTGGACATGGTTTCAGCACTCTCCACCAGTGGAGTCCAACAACTGAGGAACCTTCCCTGTTTCAACACACCCATTCTGTTTAAATGGATCCATTCAAAAGCCCCGCTTGAGCCTTCTAATGGTGAACTGATGTGAATTAGGTGTGTTGAAACTGGGGAAACTTCTGAAACCTGCAAGACAGCAGCCCTCAAGGACCAGAGTTGAATGCCCCTGCTCTACACCAGGAACAGTAAAAACCATAGAGGGGGAAAGTTGATGATCATTTTGGAAGGGATGGAGTTATGCTGCAGCCGGTCAGCTGAGTACAGCTAAAGTGAGAAAGCAAACACATCTCAGGATAGTTCCCTTAAGTTGTTTTTTTTATTGTGCAGTGCATTTGTGGTCCCAGCTAAACTTTCTTCAGAGAGGGTTCAAAGAGCACCGCAAAGACCGCAACAGCCTGCAATCTCCAAACATAGAAATTGCCATCACTGGGAAACACACTTTTGCAAGAAGAACCAATACAAGACACCACTCTAGTATAGGGTATACTAGAGGGGTGTCTTGTATTGGTTCTTCTTGCAAAAGTTTTCTTTCTTTTTCATTTTTGGTCATTTTGGAGCTCAGAGCTCTTTTGGATTGGGCTTTGTATGATATTAAAAA
Organism: Menidia menidia; assembly: GCA_907169785.1. Lineage (NCBI taxonomy): Eukaryota > Metazoa > Chordata > Actinopteri > Atheriniformes > Atherinopsidae > Menidia > Menidia menidia. The sequence continues at coordinate 6,267,421 of CAJRST010011113.1, read as the reverse complement.
ATTAAAATCTCTTGTTTTGTTGAAAAACCGTGTGCAGATACAGTCATCCCTCGGCCTTGTGTTTAAGTTGTAGATCTAATATATCACTATTTTTGTGTGTATGGAGGTATACTTTCTAGATTAATATTTAAATTATTATGCTGTAGGATAAGCATTTTGTAGCCTGAAAAAATCAAAGATTTATTTTTCTTAAACTACCTATATTACATACTATATCATCATACAATAAAGAAATAAATAAAACATGGTGTTCTGCAGATATGTGGAAAAAGATTCACACTCACTATTAGCTAATGGGTAGGAGACAACCAACCATGTGTGAGGGAGGTTTATAAAGCCTTAAAACATATGTGACAATAAGTATAAGGTCACTAACTTGCTGATTTTCACCTATCGTGGGGACAGAAACCCAATCCCCGCAATAGACAAAGGGCCACTGTAGTGCCGGTTTTCAATTATCTTGTGTACAGGTCAATCCTGAAAACAGGCATGCATCGTTGCTTTAAAAATTACATGGGGCCGCAGCCGTAGCCTAATGGCTAGAGCGGGTGGCCCATATGCAGAGCCACTGCTCGTAAGCGGGCGGCCTGGGTTCGAATCCGGCCCACGGCCCTTTCCCGCAGGTCTCCCCCTCTCTATCTCTGCCCCCCTTCCTGTCAAGCTATTGTCATTAAAGGCCACTAGAGCCAAAAAATCTTTAAAAAAAAAAAAAAAATTACATGGCTTTTGAGACCATGCATTTTCAATCTTGGTTCAATAAATGAGAAATGAATCACTATTGACTCTAACAGGACTGTCCACATCTACTGCATATGGATGAATACAATTGTGAGAGGTGAACAAATAAGAAATTACGATTTAACCATTACATTAAGCTCTTGCAATATGTCACCAGAGATAATAATTTGTGTGATTTCTTATTTATTTTTCATCAATTTGCATGACTTGGTGTATTAGAGATTAGCCAAATAATATCCACTTTGCTGGTTTGGTAATACTCTATAATGATACCATCGTTTACAGTACAGCCCCATTTGTCAGCAGAGAGCCTCCCAAAAGATTGAAAAATTCCCCATCTAATCTGAAGAAGCATATCAAGGTAAGTTAAAAAATACAATGACATATAAGCTAGTAAATAAGTGCTAGTTCAGTTCTCCCTGTTCACTCAGGACATAGCAGCTAACGTTAGCTAAAGCTAACCTAGCTGGCTAGCTGTATGCTAATGTTAGCTAAAGCTAACCTAGCTGGCTAGTTGTATGATAACGTTAGCTAAAGCTAACCGAGCTGGCTAGCTGTATGATAATGTTAGCTTAAGCTAACCTAGCTGGCTAGCTGTATGCTACATGCTAGCTTAAAGGCTGAATTTTGAAATACTTCTACTTGCAATACTTAAGTACAAAAAAAATGGAGTACTTCCGTACTTCCACTTAAGTATGGAGGTGAAAGAATATTTCTACTTTTACTCAAGTCAATTCTTTTATATAGGACTTGTACTTCTACTCCACTCCTCTACTCCAGTAGTTTATACATCTCTGTTTGTCAGGGAACTAAATTGAGAAGATGAATTGTTATTTTTCTTCGTGTAAAGATCCTGTCTTAGAAGAACCAAGAACCAGCTTCGTAATGCACTATGAACGCCTGATCGTAGTTTTCAGTGACTGAGGTACAAGATTACATCCCGGCACAGGCCTCATACTTTCAGCCGCCGAGAATTTTTCTACTTTGGAGATTTTTCAAGGTTCGCTGATCGCTTGGATGTGATGAGAACAAGAGCAGAACAAGGCGGGGAGGGAGAAAATGGTAGGCGTTCGTGCTCGTCCTCAAGCGTGTGTTAGAGCAAAACGACAGCGTCTGCATTTGGAACCCCGCGAAAGCAGGACGCGTTTGTTTACTCTGCAGCTAAAGTGCAGCTGGTCGCGCTAACAGTTGTCAAAGAGCATTTTTCTGGATCTTTTCTTCCAAACGGGGTGTCGTCATTGGTTTGCACATGGTCCCCCCCCCACCCTCATCGTCTAAAATATTGATAAGGCGGAGATACATTTTTAATGCACATTCTATTCATCATCCTCCCACCTACCTCTGCGCATCGACAACGTGCCAGAAAAACACACACTACAGCACAAAGTCAGAGCACACACACACACACACACACACTGTCCCGCCCGAGCTTGTCATCCTCCCACCATCATCCTCCCACCGTGAGAGACTTGTTAAAGAATAATCACCCGAGAGGAGAGGCACAAAGTATTGTTGCGTACTTATGACAAAAATGGAAAGAAACACACAAAAAAGGAAAACTTTCTACGGCGTTTGTGTTGTCTGCTACAGCGGTGCTCGGCCGGTAGTCTATTTTTGAGAGGGTGTGTGTTAGTGTGAGACTGTAAACTCACCACGTGACGCCAAGGTGCTCTCACACACCGCCGGTGTGGTTTGATTCTCCCCGTCGAGCGTTGTGACCTGGCATTTCGGTGACTTTTAGAGGTGTTACCGCGCTGACATATTGCTCTCTCATTTTCCCAGGGTGCCCCCCCCCCCCCCCC